>CAWUPM010000302.1:0-78336 GCA_963924295.1 Dioctria rufipes
ATAGTGAATTTTTCAACAAATTATTTTTTGCTGTCGCAAATTTTAAATACGCCGAGGATTGCCTTTCTATAGTAAATTTTTCAAAAAATAATTTTTTACTATCGCAAATTTTAAATACGCCGAGTATTGCCTTTTCTATAGTAAATTTTTCAAAAAAACAATTTTTTACTGTAGCAAATTTTAAATACGCCGAGGATTGCCTTTTCTATAGTGAATTTGTCAAACAATAATTTTTTACTGTCGAAACTTTTAAACACGCCGAGAATTGTGTTTTCTATAGTAAATTTTTCAAAAAATTATATTTTACTATCGCAAATTTTAAATACTCCGGTTATTGCCTTTTCTATAGTAAATTTTTCAAAAAATATTTCTTTACTGTCGCAATTTTTAAATACGCCGAGGATTGCCTTCTCTATAGTGAATTTGTCAAAATAATATTTTTTGCTGTCGCAAATTTTAAATACGCCGCGGATTGCCTTTTCTATAGTGAATTTGTCAAACAATAATTTTTTACTGTCGAAACTTTTAAACACGCCGAGAATTGTGTTTTCTATAGTAAATTTTTCAAAAAATTATATTTTACTATCGCAAATTTTAAATACGCCGAGTATTGCCTTTTCTATAGTAAATTTTTCAAAAAATATTTTTTTACTCTCGCAAATTTTAAATACGCCGAGGATTGCCTTTTCTATAGTGAATTTGTCAAAATAATATTTTTTACTGTCGCAAATTTTAAACATACCGAGGGTTTAATTTTCTATAGTGAATTTGTCAAACAATAATTTGTTATTGTCGAAACTTTTAAACACGCCGAGAATTGTGTTTTCTATAGTAAATTTTTCAAAAAATTATATTTTACTGTCGCAAATTTTAAATACGTCGATGATTGCCTTCTCTATAGTGAATTTGTCAAAATAATATTTTTTGCTGTCGCAAATTTTAAATACGCCGCGGATTGCCTTTTCTATACTGAATTTGTCAAACAATAATTTTTTACTGTCGAAACTTTTAAACACGCCGAGAATTGTGTTTTCTATAGTAAATTTTTCAAAAAATTATATTTTACTATCGCAAATTTTAAATACGCCGAGTATTGCCTTTTCTATAGTAAATTTTTCAAAAAATATTTTTTTACTGTCGCAAATTTTAAATACGCCGAGGATTGCCTTTTCTATAGTGATTTTGTCAAAATAATATTTTTTACTGTCGCAAATTTTAAATAGGCCCGAGGATTGCCTTTTCTATAGTGAATTTGTCAAACAATAATTTGTTACTGTCGCAAATTTTAAATATACCGAGGATTTAATTTTCTATAGTGAATTTGCCAAAAAATAATTTTTTACTGTCGCAAATTTTAAAAACGCCCAGGATTCCCTTTTCTATAGTGAATTTGTCAAAAAATAATTTTCTATTGTCGCAAATTTTAAATATACAGAGGATTGCCTTTTCTATAGCAAATTTTTCAAAGAATAATTTTTTACTGTCGCAAATTTTAATTACGCCGAGGATTACCTTTACTATAGTAAATTTGTCAAAAAATAATTTTTTACTGTCGCAAATTTTAAACACGCCTAGCGTTGCCCTTTCTATAATGAATTTGTCAAAAAATAATTTTTTATTGTCGCAAATTTAAATACGCCCAGGATTTCCTTTTTGTAGTAAATTTTTCAAAAAAATAATTTTTTACTGTCGCATATTTTAATTACGCCGAGGATTACCTTTACTATAGTAAATTTGTCAAAAAATAATTTTTTACTGCCGCAAATTTTAAATACGACTAGCGTTGCCCTTTCTATAGTGAATTCGTCAAAAAATAATTTTTTATTGTCGCAAATTTTAAATACTCCCAGGATTGCCTCTTCTATAGTAAATTTTTCAAAAAATAATTTTTTACTGTCGCAAATCTTAAATACGCCGAGGATTGCCTTCTCTATAGTGAATTTGTCAAAATAATATTTTTTACTGTCGCAAATTTTAACTACGCCGCGGATTGCCTTTTCTATAGTGAATTTGTCAAACAATAATTTTTTACTGTCGAAAATTTTAAACACGCCGAGAATTGCCTTTTCTATAGTAAATTTTTCAAAAAATTACATTTGACTATCGCAAATTTTAAATACGCCGAGTATTGCCTTTTCTATAGTAAATTTTTCAAAATATAATTATTTACTGTCGCAAATTTTAAATACGCCGAGTATTGCCTTTTCTATAGTGAATTTGTCGAAATAATATTTTTTACTGTCGCAAATTTTAAATACGCCGAGGATTGCCTTTTCTATAGTGAATTTGTCAAAATAATATTTTTTACTGTTGCAAATTTTAAATACGCCGTGGATTGCCTTTTCTATAGTGAATTTTCCAAAAAATAATTTTTTACTGTCGCAAATTTTAAATATACAGAGGATTGCCTTTTCTATAGTAAATTTTTCAAAGAATAATTTTTTACTGTCGCAAATTTTAAAAACGCCGAGGATTGCCTTTTCTATAGTGAATTTGTCAAACAATAATTTTTTACTGTCGAAACTTTTAAACACGCCGAGAATTGTGTTTTCTATAGTAAATTTTTCAAAAAATTATATTTTACTATCGCAAATTTTAAATACTCCGGTTATTGCCTTTTCTATAGTAAATTTTTCAAAAAATATTTTTTTACTGTCGCAATTTTTAAATACGCCGAGGATTGCCTTCTCTATAGTGAATTTGTCAAAATAATATTTTTTGCTGTCGCAAATTTTAAATACGCCGCGGATTGCCTTTTCTATAGTGAATTTGTCAAACAATAATTTTTTACTGTCGAAACTTTTAAACACGCCGAGAATTGTGTTTTCTATAGTAAATTTTTCAAAAAATTATATTTTACTATCGCAAATTTTAAATACGCCGAGTATTGCCTTTTCTATAGTAAATTTTTCAAAGAATATTTTTTTACTGTCGCAAATTTTAAATACGCCGAGGATTGCCTTTTCTATAGTGAATTTGTCAAAATAATATTTTTTACTGTCGCAAATTTTAAATATACCGAGGATTTAATTTTCTATAGTGAATTTGTCCAACAATAATTTGTTATTGTCGAAACTTTTAAACACGCCGAGAATTGTGTTTTCTATAGTAAATTTTTCAAAAAATTATATTTTACTGTCGCAAATTTTAAATACGTCGATGATTGCCTTCTCTATAGTGAATTTGTCAAAATAATATTTTTTGCTGTCGCAAATTTTAAATACGCCCGCGGATTGCCTTTTCTATAGTGAATTTGTCAAACAATAATTTTTTACTGTCGAAACTTTTAAACACGCCGAGAATTGTGTTTTCTATAGTAAATTTTTCAAAAAATTATATTTTACTATCGCAAATTTTAAATACGCCGAGTATTGCCTTTTCTATAGTAAATTTTTCAAAAAATATTTTTTACTGTCGCGAATTTTAAATACGCCGAGGATTTAATTTTCTATAGTGAATTTGCCAAAAAATAATTTTTTTACTGTCGCAAATTTTAAAAACGCCCAGGATTGCCTTTTCTATAGTGAATTTGTCAAAAAATAAATTTTTACTGTCGCAAATTTTAAATATACAGAGGATTGCCTTTTCTATAGCAAATTTTTCAAAGAATAATTTTTTACTGTCGCAAATTTTAATTACGCCGAGGATTACCTTTACTATAGTAAATTTGTCAAAAAATAATTTTTTACTGTCGCAAATTTTAAACACGCCTAGCGTTGCCCTTTCTATAGTGAATTTGTCAAAAAATAATTTTTTATTGTCGCAAATTTAAATACGCCCAGGATTTCCTTTTTGTAGTAAATTTTTCAAAAAATAATTTTTTACTGTCGCATATTTTAATTACGCCGAGGATTACCTTTACTATAGTAAATTTGTCAGAAAATAATTTTTTACTGTCGCAAATTTTAAATACGACTAGCGTTGCCCTTTCTATATTGAATTTGTCAAAAAATAATTTTTTATTGTCGCAAATTTTAAATACGCCCAGGATTGCCTTTTCTATAGTAAATTTTTCAAAATATAATTATTTACTGTCGCAAATTTTAAATACACCGAGGATTGCCTTTTCTATAGTCAATTTGTCAAAATAATATTTTTTACTGTCGCAAATTTTAAATACGCCGAGGATTGCCTTTTCTATAGTGAATTTGTCAAAATAATATTTTTTACTGTTGCAAATTTTAAATACGCCCTGGATTGCCTTTTCTATAGCGAATTTGTCAAACAATAATTTTTTACTGTCGCAAATTTTTAAATATGCCGAGGATTGCCTTTTCTATAGTGAATTTGTCAAAATAATATTTTTTACTGTCGCAAATTTTAAATACGCCGAGGATTGCCTTTTCTATAGTGAATTTGTCAAAAAATATTTTTTTACTGTCGCAAATTTTAAATATACCGAGTATTTAATATTCTATAGTGAATTTTTCAACAAATAATTTTTTACTGTCGCAAATTTTAAAACGCCGAGGATTGCCTTTTCTAAAGTAAATTTTTCAAAATAATATTTTTTTACTGTCGCAAATTTTAAATACGCCGATGATTGCCTTTTCTATAGTAAATTTTTCAAAGAATAATTTTTTACTGTCGCAAATTTTAATTACGCCGAGGATTACCTTTACTATAGTAAATTTGTCAAAAAATAATTTTTTACTGTCGCAAATTTTAAATACGCCTAGCGTTGCCCTTTCTATAGTGAATTTGTCAAAAAATAATTTTTTATTGTCGCAAATTTTAAATACGCCCAGGATTGCCTTTTCTATAGTGAATTTGTCAAAATAATATTTTTTACTGTCGCAAATTTTAAATACACCGAGGATTGCCTTTTCTATAGGGAACTTTTCAAAAAATAATTTTTTACTGTCGCAAACTTTAAATACGCCGAGGATTGCCTTTTCTATAGTGAATTGGTCAAAATAATATTTTTTCCTGTCGCAAATTTTAAATGCCCCGAGGATTGCCTTTTCTATATTGAATTTGTCAAAAAATAATTTTTTACTGTCGCAAATTTTAAATATACCGAGATTGCCTTTTCTATAGTGAATTTTTCAAAAAATTATTTTTTGCTGTCGCAAATTTTAAATACGCCGAGGATTGCCTTTTCTATAGTAAATTTTTCTAAAAATAATTTTTTACTGTCGCAAATTTTAAATACGCCGAGGATTGCCTTTTCTATAGTGAATTTGTCAAAATAATATTTTTTACTGTCGCAAATTTTAAATACGCCGAGGATTGCCTTTTCTATAGTGAATTTGTCAAAAAATATTTTTTTACTGTCGCAAATTTTAAATATACCGAGTATTTAATATTCTATAGTGAATTTTTCAACAAATAATTTTTTACTGTCGCAAATTTTAAAACGCCGAGGATTGCCTTTTCTAAAGTAAATTTTTCAAAATAATATTTTTTTACTGTCGCAAATTTTAAATACGCCGATGATTGCCTTTTCTATAGTAAATTTTTCAAAGAATAATTTTTTACTGTCGCAAATTTTAATTACGCCGAGGATTACCTTTACTATAGTAAATTTGTCAAAAAATAATTTTTTACTGTCGCAAATTTTAAATACGCCTAGCGTTGCCCTTTCTATAGTGAATTTGTCAAAAAATAATTTTTTATTGTCGCAAATTTTAAATACGCCCAGGATTGCCTTTTCTATAGTGAATTTGTCAAAATAATATTTTTTACTGTCGCAAATTTTAAATACACCGAGGATTGCCTTTTCTATAGGGAACTTTTCAAAAAATAATTTTTTACTGTCGCAAACTTTAAATACGCCGAGGATTGCCTTTTCTATAGTGAATTGGTCAAAATAATATTTTTTCCTGTCGCAAATTTTAAATGCCCCGAGGATTGCCTTTTCTATATTGAATTTGTCAAAAAATAATTTTTTACTGTCGCAAATTTTAAATATACCGAGATTGCCTTTTCTATAGTGAATTTTTCAAAAAATTATTTTTTGCTGTCGCAAATTTTAAATACGCCGAGGATTGCCTTTTCTATAGTAAATTTTTCAAAAAATAATTTTTTACTGTCGCAAATTTTAAATACGCCGAGGATTGCCTTTTCTATAGTGAATTTGTCAAAATAATATTTTTTACTGTCGCAAATTTTAAATACGCCGAGAATTGCCTTTTCTATAGTGAATTTGTCAAAAAATATTTTTTACTGTCGCAAATTTTAAATATACCGAGGATTTCATTTTCTATAGTGAATTTTTCAACAAATTATTTTTTGCTGTCGCAAATTTTAAATACGCCGAGGATTGCCTTTCTATAGTAAATTTTTCAAAAAATAATTTTTTACTATCGCAAATTTTAAATACGCCGAGTATTGCCTTTTCTATAGTAAATTTTTCAAAAAACAATTTTTTACTGTAGCAAATTTTAAATACGCCGAGGATTGCCTTTTCTATAGTGAATTTGTCAAACAATAATTTTTTACTGTCGAAACTTTTAAACACGCCGAGAATTGTGTTTTCTATAGTAAATTTTTCAAAAAATTATATTTTACTATCGCAAATTTTAAATACTCCGGTTATTGCCTTTTCTATAGTAAATTTTTCAAAAAATATTTCTTTACTGTCGCAATTTTTAAATACGCCGAGGATTGCCTTCTCTATAGTGAATTTGTCAAAATAATATTTTTTGCTGTCGCAAATTTTAAATACGCCGCGGATTGCCTTTTCTATAGTGAATTTGTCAAACAATAATTTTTTACTGTCGAAACTTTTAAACACGCCGAGAATTGTGTTTTCTATAGTAAATTTTTCAAAAAATTATATTTTACTATCGCAAATTTTAAATACGCCGAGTATTGCCTTTTCTATAGTAAATTTTTCAAAAAATATTTTTTTACTCTCGCAAATTTTAAATACGCCGAGGATTGCCTTTTCTATAGTGAATTTGTCAAAATAATATTTTTTACTGTCGCAAATTTTAAACATACCGAGGGTTTAATTTTCTATAGTGAATTTGTCAAACAATAATTTGTTATTGTCGAAACTTTTAAACACGCCGAGAATTGTGTTTTCTATAGTAAATTTTTCAAAAAATTATATTTTACTGTCGCAAATTTTAAATACGTCGATGATTGCCTTCTCTATAGTGAATTTGTCAAAATAATATTTTTTGCTGTCGCAAATTTTAAATACGCCGCGGATTGCCTTTTCTATACTGAATTTGTCAAACAATAATTTTTTACTGTCGAAACTTTTAAACACGCCGAGAATTGTGTTTTCTATAGTAAATTTTTCAAAAAATTATATTTTACTATCGCAAATTTTAAATACGCCGAGTATTGCCTTTTCTATAGTAAATTTTTCAAAAAATATTTTTTTACTGTCGCAAATTTTAAATACGCCGAGGATTGCCTTTTCTATAGTGATTTTGTCAAAATAATATTTTTTACTGTCGCAAATTTTAAATAGGCCCGAGGATTGCCTTTTCTATAGTGAATTTGTCAAACAATAATTTGTTACTGTCGCATATTTTAAATATACCGAGGATTTAATTTTCTATAGTGAATTTGCCAAAAAATAATTTTTTACTGTCGCAAATTTTAAAAACGCCCAGGATTCCCTTTTCTATAGTGAATTTGTCAAAAAATAATTTTCTATTGTCGCAAATTTTAAATATACAGAGGATTGCCTTTTCTATAGCAAATTTTTCAAAGAATAATTTTTTACTGTCGCAAATTTTAATTACGCCGAGGATTACCTTTACTATAGTAAATTTGTCAAAAAATAATTTTTTACTGTCGCAAATTTTAAACACGCCTAGCGTTGCCCTTTCTATAATGAATTTGTCAAAAAATAATTTTTTATTGTCGCAAATTTAAATACGCCCAGGATTTCCTTTTTGTAGTAAATTTTTCAAAAAATAATTTTTTACTGTCGCATATTTTAATTACGCCGAGGATTACCTTTACTATAGTAAATTTGTCAAAAAATAATTTTTTACTGCCGCAAATTTTAAATACGACTAGCGTTGCCCTTTCTATAGTGAATTCGTCAAAAAATAATTTTTTATTGTCGCAAATTTTAAATACTCCCAGGATTGCCTCTTCTATAGTAAATTTTTCAAAAAATAATTTTTTACTGTCGCAAATCTTAAATACGCCGAGGATTGCCTTCTCTATAGTGAATTTGTCAAAATAATATTTTTTACTGTCGCAAATTTTAACTACGCCGCGGATTGCCTTTTCTATAGTGAATTTGTCAAACAATAATTTTTTACTGTCGAAAATTTTAAACACGCCGAGAATTGCCTTTTCTATAGTAAATTTTTCAAAAAATTACATTTGACTATCGCAAATTTTAAATACGCCGAGTATTGCCTTTTCTATAGTAAATTTTTCAAAATATAATTATTTACTGTCGCAAATTTTAAATACGCCGAGTATTGCCTTTTCTATAGTGAATTTGTCGAAATAATATTTTTTACTGTCGCAAATTTTAAATACGCCGAGGATTGCCTTTTCTATAGTGAATTTGTCAAAATAATATTTTTTACTGTTGCAAATTTTAAATACGCCGTGGATTGCCTTTTCTATAGTGAATTTTCCAAAAAATAATTTTTTACTGTCGCAAATTTTAAATATACAGAGGATTGCCTTTTCTATAGTAAATTTTTCAAAGAATAATTTTTTACTGTCGCAAATTTTAAAAACGCCGAGGATTGCCTTTTCTATAGTGAATTTGTCAAACAATAATTTTTTACTGTCGAAACTTTTAAACACGCCGAGAATTGTGTTTTCTATAGTAAATTTTTCAAAAAATTATATTTTACTATCGCAAATTTTAAATACTCCGGTTATTGCCTTTTCTATAGTAAATTTTTCAAAAAATATTTTTTTACTGTCGCAATTTTTAAATACGCCGAGGATTGCCTTCTCTATAGTGAATTTGTCAAAATAATATTTTTTGCTGTCGCAAATTTTAAATACGCCGCGGATTGCCTTTTCTATAGTGAATTTGTCAAACAATAATTTTTTACTGTCGAAACTTTTAAACACGCCGAGAATTGTGTTTTCTATAGTAAATTTTTCAAAAAATTATATTTTACTATCGCAAATTTTAAATACGCCGAGTATTGCCTTTTCTATAGTAAATTTTTCAAAGAATATTTTTTTACTGTCGCAAATTTTAAATACGCCGAGGATTGCCTTTTCTATAGTGAATTTGTCAAAATAATATTTTTTACTGTCGCAAATTTTAAATATACCGAGGATTTAATTTTCTATAGTGAATTTGTCCAACAATAATTTGTTATTGTCGAAACTTTTAAACACGCCGAGAATTGTGTTTTCTATAGTAAATTTTTCAAAAAATTATATTTTACTGTCGCAAATTTTAAATACGTCGATGATTGCCTTCTCTATAGTGAATTTGTCAAAATAATATTTTTTGCTGTCGCAAATTTTAAATACGCCGCGGATTGCCTTTTCTATAGTGAATTTGTCAAACAATAATTTTTTACTGTCGAAACTTTTAAACACGCCGAGAATTGTGTTTTCTATAGTAAATTTTTCAAAAAATTATATTTTACTATCGCAAATTTTAAATACGCCGAGTATTGCCTTTTCTATAGTAAATTTTTCAAAAAATATTTTTTACTGTCGCGAATTTTAAATACGCCGAGGATTTAATTTTCTATAGTGAATTTGCCAAAAAATAATTTTTTACTGTCGCAAATTTTAAAAACGCCCAGGATTGCCTTTTCTATAGTGAATTTGTCAAAAAATAAATTTTTACTGTCGCAAATTTTAAATATACAGAGGATTGCCTTTTCTATAGCAAATTTTTCAAAGAATAATTTTTTACTGTCGCAAATTTTAATTACGCCGAGGATTACCTTTACTATAGTAAATTTGTCAAAAAATAATTTTTTACTGTCGCAAATTTTAAACACGCCTAGCGTTGCCCTTTCTATAGTGAATTTGTCAAAAAATAATTTTTTATTGTCGCAAATTTAAATACGCCCAGGATTTCCTTTTTGTAGTAAATTTTTCAAAAAATAATTTTTTACTGTCGCATATTTTAATTACGCCGAGGATTACCTTTACTATAGTAAATTTGTCAGAAAATAATTTTTTACTGTCGCAAATTTTAAATACGACTAGCGTTGCCCTTTCTATATTGAATTTGTCAAAAAATAATTTTTTATTGTCGCAAATTTTAAATACGCCCAGGATTGCCTTTTCTATAGTAAATTTTTCAAAAAATAATTTTTTACTGTCGCAAATCTTAAATACGCCGAGGATTGCCTTCTCTATAGTGAATTTGTCAAAATAATATTTTTTACTGTCGCAAATTTTAACTACGCCGCGGATTGCCTTTTCTATAGTGAATTTGTCAAACAATAATTTTTTACTGTCGAAAATTTTAAACACGCCGAGAATTGCCTTTTCTATAGTAAATTTTTCAAAAAATTACATTTTACTATCGCAAATTTTAAATACGCCGAGTATTGCCTTTTCTATAGTAAATTTTTCAAAATATAATTATTTACTGTCGCAAATTTTAAATACGCCGAGGATTGCCTCTTCTATAGTGAATTTGTCAAAAAATAATTTTTTACTGTCGCGAATTTTAAATACACCGAGGATTGCCTTTTCTATAGTGAATTTGTCAAACAATAATTTTTTATTGTCGCAAATTTTAAATATACCGAGGATTTAATTTTCTATAGTGAATTTGTCAAAAAATAATTTTTTACTGTCGCAAACTTTAAATATACCGAGGATTTAATTTTCTATAGTGAATTTGTCAAAAAAAAATTTTTTACTATCGCAAATTTTAAAAACGACCAGGATAGCCTTTTCTATAGTGAATTTTTCAAAAAATTATTTTTTTGCTGTCGCAAATTTTAAATACGCCAAGGATTGCCTTCTCTATAGTGAATTTGTCAAAATAATATTTTTTGCTGTCGCAAATTTTAAATACGCCGCGGATTGCCTTTTCTATAGTGAATTTGTCAAACAATAATTTTTTACTGTCGAAACTTTTAAACACGCCGAGAATTGTGTTTTCTATAGTAAATTTTTCAAAAAATTATATTTTACTATCGCAAATTTTAAATACGCCGAGTATTGCCTTTTGTATAGTAAATTTTTCAAAGAATATTTCTTTACTGTCGCAAATTTTAAATACGCCGAGGATTGCCTTTTCTATAGTGAATTTGTCAAAATAATATTTTTTACTGTCGCATATTTTAAATATACCGAGGATTTAATTTTCTATAGTGAATTTGTCAAACAATAATTTGTTATTGTCGAAACTTTTAAACACGCCGAGAATTGTGTTTTCTATAGCAAATTTTTCAAAAAATTATATTTTACTGTCGCAAATTTTAAATACGTCGATGATTGCCTTCACTATAGAGAAGGTCAAAATAATATTTTTTGCTTTCGCAAATTTTAAATACGCCGCGGATTGCCTTTTCTATAGTGAATTTGTCAAACAATAATTTTTTACTGTCGAAACTTTTAAACACGCCGAGAATTGTGTTTTCTATAGTAAATTTTTCAAAAAATTATATTTTACTATCGCAAATTTTAAATACGCCGAGTATTGCCTTTTCTATAGTAAATTTTTCAAAAAATATTTTTTACTGTCGCAAATTTTAAATACGCCGAGGATTGCCTTTTCTATAGTGAATTTGTCAAACAATAATTTGTTACTGTCGCAAATTTTAAATATACCGAGGATTTAATTTTCTATAGTGAATTTGTCAAAAAATAATTTTTTACTGTCGCAAATTTTAAAAACGAACAGGATTGCCTTTTGTATAGTGAATTTGTCAAAAAATAATTTTTTACTGTCGCAAATTTTAAATATACAGAGGATTGCCTTTTCTATAGCAAATTTTTCAAAGAATAATTTTTTACTCTCGCAAATTTTAATTACGCCGAGGATTACCTTTACTACAGTAAATTTGTCAAAAAATAATTTTTTACTGTCGCAAATTTTAAACACGCCTAGCGTTGCCCTTTCTATAGTGAATTTGTCAAAAAATAATTTTTTATTGTCGCAAATTTAAATACGCCCAGGATTTCCTTTTTGTAGTAAATTTTTCAAAAAATAATTTTTTACTGTCGCATATTTTAATTACGCCGAGGATTACCTTTACTATAGTAAATTTGTCAAAAAATAATTTTTTACTGTCGCAAATTTTAAATACGACTAGCGTTGCCCTTTCTATATTGAATTTGTCAAAAAATAATTTTTTATTGTCGCAAATTTTAAATACGCCCAGGACCGCCTTTTCTATAGTAAATTTTTCAAAAAATAATTTTTTACTGTCGCAAATCTTAAATACGCCGAGGATTGCCTTCTCTATAGTGAATTTGTCAAAATAATATTTTTTACTGTCGCAAATTTTAACTAAGCCGCGGATTGCCTTTTCTATAGTGAATTTGCCAAAAAATAATTTTTTACTGTCGCAAATTTTAAAAACGCCCAGGATTCCCTTTTCTATAGTGAATTTGTCAAAAAATAATTTTCTATTGTCGCAAATTTTAAATATACAGAGGATTGCCTTTTCTATAGCAAATTTTTCAAAGAATAATTTTTTACTGTCGCAAATTTTAATTACGCCGAGGATTACCTTTACTATAGTAAATTTGTCAAAAAATAATTTTTTACTGTCGCAAATTTTAAACACGCCTAGCGTTGCCCTTTCTATAATGAATTTGTCAAAAAATAATTTTTTATTGTCGCAAATTTAAATACGCCCAGGATTTCCTTTTTGTAGTAAATTTTTCAAAAAATAATTTTTTACTGTCGCATATTTTAATTACGCCGAGGATTACCTTTACTATAGTAAATTTGTCAAAAAATAATTTTTTACTGCCGCAAATTTTAAATACGACTAGCGTTGCCCTTTCTATAGTGAATTCGTCAAAAAATAATTTTTTATTGTCGCAAATTTTAAATACTCCCAGGATTGCCTCTTCTATAGTAAATTTTTCAAAAAATAATTTTTTACTGTCGCAAATCTTAAATACGCCGAGGATTGCCTTCTCTATAGTGAATTTGTCAAAATAATATTTTTTACTGTCGCAAATTTTAACTACGCCGCGGATTGCCTTTTCTATAGTGAATTTGTCAAACAATAATTTTTTACTGTCGAAAATTTTAAACACGCCGAGAATTGCCTTTTCTATAGTAAATTTTTCAAAAAATTACATTTGACTATCGCAAATTTTAAATACGCCGAGTATTGCCTTTTCTATAGTAAATTTTTCAAAATATAATTATTTACTGTCGCAAATTTTAAATACGCCGAGTATTGCCTTTTCTATAGTGAATTTGTCGAAATAATATTTTTTACTGTCGCAAATTTTAAATACGCCGAGGATTGCCTTTTCTATAGTGAATTTGTCAAAATAATATTTTTTACTGTTGCAAATTTTAAATACGCCGTGGATTGCCTTTTCTATAGTGAATTTTCCAAAAAATAATTTTTTACTGTCGCAAATTTTAAATATACAGAGGATTGCCTTTTCTATAGTAAATTTTTCAAAGAATAATTTTTTACTGTCGCAAATTTTAAAAACGCCGAGGATTGCCTTTTCTATAGTGAATTTGTCAAACAATAATTTTTTACTGTCGAAACTTTTAAACACGCCGAGAATTGTGTTTTCTATAGTAAATTTTTCAAAAAATTATATTTTACTATCGCAAATTTTAAATACTCCGGTTATTGCCTTTTCTATAGTAAATTTTTCAAAAAATATTTTTTTACTGTCGCAATTTTTAAATACGCCGAGGATTGCCTTTTCTATAGTGAATTTGTCAAAATAATATTTTTTACTGTCGCAAATTTTAAATATACCGAGGATTTAATTTTCTATAGTGAATTTGTCAAACAATAATTTGTTATTGTCGAAACTTTTAAACACGCCGAGAATTGTGTTTTCTATAGTAAATTTTTCAAAAAATTATATTTTACTGTCGCAAATTTTAAATACGTCGATGATTGCCTTCTCTATAGTGAATTTGTCAAAATAATATTTTTTGCTGTCGCAAATTTTAAATACGCCGCGGATTGCCTTTTCTATAGTGAATTTGTCAAACAATAATTTTTTACTGTCGAAACTTTTAAACACGCCGAGAATTGTGTTTTCTATAGTAAATTTTTCAAAAAATTATATTTTACTATCGCAAATTTTAAATACGCCGAGTATTGCCTTTTCTATAGTAAATTTTTCAAAAAATATTTTTTACTGTCGCGAATTTTAAATACGCCGAGGATTTAATTTTCTATAGTGAATTTGTCAAAAAATAATTTTTTACTGTCGCAAATTTTAAAAACGCCCAGGATTGCCTTTTCTATAGTGAATTTGTCAAAAAATAAATTTTTACTGTCGCAAATTTTAAATATACAGAGGATTGCCTTTTCTATAGCAAATTTTTCAAAGAATAATTTTTTACTGTCGCAAATTTTAATTACGCCGAGGATTACCTTTACTATAGTAAATTTGTCAAAAAATAATTTTTTACTGTCGCAAATCTTAAATACGCCGGGGATTGCCTTCTCTATAGTGAATTTGTCAAAATAATATTTTTTACTGTCGCAAATTTTAAACACGCCTAGCGTTGCCCTTTCTATAGTGAATTTGTCAAAAAATAATTTTTTATTGTCGCAAATTTAAATACGCCCAGGATTTCCTTTTTGTAGTAAATTTTTCAAAAAATAATTTTTTACTGTCGCATATTTTAATTACGCCGAGGATTACCTTTACTATAGTAAATTTGTCAGAAAATAATTTTTTACTGTCGCAAATTTTAAATACGACTAGCGTTGCCCTTTCTATATTGAATTTGTCAAAAAATAATTTTTTATTGTCGCAAATTTTAAATACGCCCAGGATTGCCTTTTCTATAGTAAATTTTTCAAAAAATAATTTTTTACTGTCGCAAATCTTAAATACGCCGGGGATTGCCTTCTCTATAGTGAATTTGTCAAAATAATATTTTTTACTGTCGCAAATTTTAACTACGCCGCGGATTGCCTTTTCTATAGTGAATTTGTCAAACAATAATTTTTTACTGTCGAAAATTTTAAACACGCCGAGAATTGCCTTTTCTATAGTAAATTTTTCAAAAAATTACATTTTACTATCGCAAATTTTAAATACGCCGAGTATTGCCTTTTCTATAGTAAATTTTTCAAAATATAATTATTTACTGTCGCAAATTTTAAATACGCCGAGGATTGCCTCTTCTATAGTGAATTTGTCAAAAAATAATTTTTTACTGTCGCGCATTTTAAATACACCGAGGATTGCCTTTTCTATAGTGAATTTGTCAAACAATAATTTTTTATTGTCGCAAATTTTAAATATACCGAGGATTTAATTTTCTATAGTGAATTTGTCAAAAAATAATTTTTTACTGTCGCAAACTTTAAATATACCGAGGATTTAATTTTCTATAGTGAATTTGTCAAAAAAAAATTTTTTACTATCGCAAATTTTAAAAACGCCCAGGATAGCCTTTTCTATAGTGAATTTTTCAAAAAATTATTTTTTTGCTGTCGCAAATTTTAAATACGCCAAGGATTGCCTTCTCTATAGTGAATTTGTCAAAATAATATTTTTTGCTGTCGCAAATTTTAAATACGCCGCGGATTGCCTTTTCTATAGTGAATTTGTCAAACAATAATTTTTTACTGTCGAAACTTTTAAACACGCCGAGAATTGTGTTTTCTATAGTAAATTTTTCAAAAAATTATATTTTACTATCGCAAATTTTAAATACGCCGAGTATTGCCTTTTGTGTAGTAAATTTTTCAAAGAATATTTCTTTACTGTCGCAAATTTTAAATACGCCGAGGATTGCCTTTTCTATAGTGAATTTGTCAAAATAATATTTTTTACTGTCGCATATTTTAAATATACCGAGGATTTAATTTTCTATAGTGAATTTGTCAAACAATAATTTGTTATTGTCGAAACTTTTAAACACGCCGAGAATTGTGTTTTCTATAGCAAATTTTTCAAAAAATTATATTTTACTGTCGCAAATTTTAAATACGTCGATGATTGCCTTCACTATAGAGAAGGTCAAAATAATATTTTTTGCTTTCGCAAATTTTAAATACGCCGCGGATTGCCTTTTCTATAGTGAATTTGTCAAACAATAATTTTTTACTGTCGAAACTTTTAAACACGCCGAGAATTGTGTTTTCTATAGTAAATTTTTCAAAAAATTATATTTTACTATCGCAAATTTTAAATACGCCGAGTATTGCCTTTTCTATAGTAAATTTTTCAAAAAATATTTTTTACTGTCGCAAATTTTAAATACGCCGAGGATTGCCTTTTCTATAGTGAATTTGTCAAACAATAATTTTTTACTGTCGAAACTTTTAAACACGCCGAGAATTGTGTTTTCTATAGTAAATTTTTCAAAAAATTATATTTTACTATCGCAAATTTTAAATACGCCGAGTATTGCCTTTTCTATAGTAAATTTTTCAAAAAATATTTTTTACTGTCGCAAATTTTAACTACGCCGCGGATTGCCTTTTCTATAGTGAATTTGTCAAACAATAATTTTTTACTGTCGAAAATTTTAAACACGCCGAGAATTGCCTTTTCTATAGTAAATTTTTCAAAAAATTACATTTCACTATCGCAAATTTTAAATACGCCGAGTATTGCCTTTTCTATAGTAAATTTTTCAAAATATAATTATTTACTGTCGCAAATTTTAAATACGCCGAGTATTGCCTTTTCTATAGTGAATTTGTCGAAATAATATTTTTTACTGTCGCAAATTTTAAATACGCCGAGGATTGCCTTTTCTATAGTGAATTTGTCAAAATAATATTTTTTACTGTTGCAAATTTTAAATACGCCGTGGATTGCCTTTTCTATAGTGAATTTTCCAAAAAATAATTTTTTACTGTCGCAAATTTTAAATATACAGAGGATTGCCTTTTCCATAGTAAATTTTTCAAAGAATAATTTGTTATTGTCGAAACTTTTAAACACGCCGAGTATTGTGTTTTCTATAGTAAATTTTTCCAAAAATTATATTTTACTGTCGCAAATTTTAAATACGTCGATGATTGCCTTCTCTATAGTGAATTTGTCAAAATAATATTTTTTGCTGTCGCAAATTTTAAATACGCCGCGGATTGCCTTTTCTATACTGAATTTGTCAAACAATAATTTTTTACTGTCGAAACTTTTAAACACGCCGAGAATTGTGTTTTCTATAGTAAATTTTTCAAAAAATTATATTTTACTATCGCAAATTTTAAATACGCCGAGTATTGCCTTTTCTATAGTAAATTTTTCAAAAAATATTTTTTTACTGTCGCAAATTTTAAATACGCCGAGGATTGCCTTTTCTATAGTGATTTTGTCAAAATAATATTTTTTACTGTCGCAAATTTTAAATACGCCCGAGGATTGCCTTTTCTATAGTGAATTTGTCAAACAATAATTTGTTACTGTCGCAAATTTTAAATATACCGAGGATTTAATTTTCTATAGTGAATTTGCCAAAAAATAATTTTTTACTGTCGCAAATTTTAAAAACGCCCAGGATTGCCTTTTCTATAGTGAATTTGTCAAAAAATAAATTTTTACTGTCGCAAATTTTAAATATACAGAGGATTGCCTTTTCTATAGCAAATTTTTCAAAGAATAATTTTTTACTGTCGCAAATTTTAATTACGCCGAGGATTACCTTTACTATAGTAAATTTGTCAAAAAATAATTTTTTACTGTCGCAAATTTTAAACACGCCTAGCGTTGCCCTTTCTATAGTGAATTTGTCAAAAAATAATTTTTTATTGTCGCAAATTTAAATACGCCCAGGATTTCCTTTTTGTAGTAAATTTTTCAAAAAATAATTTTTTACTGTCGCATATTTTAATTACGCCGAGGATTACCTTTACTATAGTAAATTTGTCAGAAAATAATTTTTTACTGTCGCAAATTTTAAATACGACTAGCGTTGCCCTTTCTATATTGAATTTGTCAAAAAATAATTTTTTATTGTCGCAAATTTTAAATACGCCCAGGATTGCCTTTTCTATAGTAAATTTTTCAAAAAATAATTTTTTACTGTCGCAAATCTTAAATACGCCGAGGATTGCCTTCTCTATAGTGAATTTGTCAAAATAATATTTTTTACTGTCGCAAATTTTAACTACGCCGCGGATTGCCTTTTCTATAGTGAATTTGTCAAACAATAATTTTTTACTGTCGAAAATTTTAAACACGCCGAGAATTGCCTTTTCTATAGTAAATTTTTCAAAAAATTACATTTTACTATCGCAAATTTTAAATACGCCGAGTATTGCCTTTTCTATAGTAAATTTTTCAAAATATAATTATTTACTGTCGCAAATTTTAAATACGCCGAGAATTGCCTCTTCTATAGTGAATTTGTCAAAAAATAATTTTTTACTGTCGCGAATTTTAAATACACCGAGGATTGCCTTTTCTATAGTGAATTTGTCAAACAATAATTTTTTATTGTCGCAAATTTTAAATATACCGAGGATTTAATTTTCTATAGTGAATTTGTCAAAAAATAATTTTTTACTGTCGCAAACTTTAAATATACCGAGGATTTAATTTTCTATAGTGAATTTGTCAAAAAAAAATTTTTTACTATCGCAAATTTTAAAAACGACCAGGATAGCCTTTTCTATAGTGAATTTTTCAAAAAATTATTTTTTTGCTGTCGCAAATTTTAAATACGCCAAGGATTGCCTTCTCTATAGTGAATTTGTCAAAATAATATTTTTTGCTGTCGCAAATTTTAAATACGCCGCGGATTGCCTTTTCTATAGTGAATTTGTCAAACAATAATTTTTTACTGTCGAAACTTTTAAACACGCCGAGAATTGTGTTTTCTATAGTAAATTTTTCAAAAAATTATATTTTACTATCGCAAATTTTAAATACGCCGAGTATTGCCTTTTGTATAGTAAATTTTTCAAAGAATATTTCTTTACTGTCGCAAATTTTAAATACGCCGAGGATTGCCTTTTCTATAGTGAATTTGTCAAAATAATATTTTTTACTGTCGCATATTTTAAATATACCGAGGATTTAATTTTCTATAGTGAATTTGTCAAACAATAATTTGTTATTGTCGAAACTTTTAAACACGCCGAGAATTGTGTTTTCTATAGCAAATTTTTCAAAAAATTATATTTTACTGTCGCAAATTTTAAATACGTCGATGATTGCCTTCACTATAGAGAAGGTCAAAATAATATTTTTTGCTTTCGCAAATTTTAAATACGCCGCGGATTGCCTTTTCTATAGTGAATTTGTCAAACAATAATTTTTTACTGTCGAAACTTTTAAACACGCCGAGAATTGTGTTTTCTATAGTAAATTTTTCAAAAAATTATATTTTACTATCGCAAATTTTAAATACGCCGAGTATTGCCTTTTCTATAGTAAATTTTTCAAAAAATATTTTTTACTGTCGCAAATTTTAAATACGCCGAGGATTGCCTTTTCTATAGTGAATTTGTCAAACAATAATTTGTTACTGTCGCAAATTTTAAATATACCGAGGATTTAATTTTCTATAGTGAATTTGTCAAAAAATAATTTTTTACTGTCGCAAATTTTAAAAACGCACAGGATTGCCTTTTGTATAGTGAATTTGTCAAAAAATAATTTTTTACTGTCGCAAATTTTAAATATACAGAGGATTGCCTTTTCTATAGCAAATTTTTCAAAGAATAATTTTTTACTGTCGCAAATTTTAATTACGCCGAGGATTACCTTTACTACAGTCAATTTGTCAAAAAATAATTTTTTACTGTCGCAAATTTTAAACACGCCTAGCGTTGCCCTTTCTATAGTGAATTTGTCAAAAAATAATTTTTTATTGTCGCAAATTTAAATACGCCCAGGATTTCCTTTTTGTAGTAAATTTTTCAAAAAATAATTTTTTACTGTCGCATATTTTAATTACGCCGAGGATTACCTTTACTATAGTAAATTTGTCAAAAAATAATTTTTTACTGTCGCAAATTTTAAATACGACTAGCGTTGCCCTTTCTATATTGAATTTGTCAAAAAATAATTTTTTATTGTCGCAAATTTTAAATACGCCCAGGACCGCCTTTTCTATAGTAAATTTTTCAAAAAATAATTTTTTACTGTCGCAAATCTTAAATACGCCGAGGATTGCCTTCTCTATAGTGAATTTGTCAAAATAATATTTTTTACTGTCGCAAATTTTAACTAAGCCGCGGATTGCCTTTTCTATAGTGAATTTGCCAAAAAATAATTTTTTACTGTCGCAAATTTTAAAAACGCCCAGGATTCCCTTTTCTATAGTGAATTTGTCAAAAAATAATTTTCTATTGTCGCAAATTTTAAATATACAGAGGATTGCCTTTTCTATAGCAAATTTTTCAAAGAATAATTTTTTACTGTCGCAAATTTTAATTACGCCGAGGATTACCTTTACTATAGTAAATTTGTCAAAAAATAATTTTTTACTGTCGCAAATTTTAAACACGCCTAGCGTTGCCCTTTCTATAATGAATTTGTCAAAAAATAATTTTTTATTGTCGCAAATTTAAATACGCCCAGGATTTCCTTTTTGTAGTAAATTTTTCAAAAAATAATTTTTTACTGTCGCATATTTTAATTACGCCGAGGATTACCTTTACTATAGTAAATTTGTCAAAAAATAATTTTTTACTGCCGCAAATTTTAAATACGACTAGCGTTGCCCTTTCTATAGTGAATTCGTCAAAAAATAATTTTTTATTGTCGCAAATTTTAAATACTCCCAGGATTGCCTCTTCTATAGTAAATTTTTCAAAAAATAATTTTTTACTGTCGCAAATCTTAAATACGCCGAGGATTGCCTTCTCTATAGTGAATTTGTCAAAATAATATTTTTTACTGTCGCAAATTTTAACTACGCCGCGGATTGCCTTTTCTATAGTGAATTTGTCAAACAATAATTTTTTACTGTCGAAAATTTTAAACACGCCGAGAATTGCCTTTTCTATAGTAAATTTTTCAAAAAATTACATTTGACTATCGCAAATTTTAAATACGCCGAGTATTGCCTTTTCTATAGTAAATTTTTCAAAATATAATTATTTACTGTCGCAAATTTTAAATACGCCGAGTATTGCCTTTTCTATAGTGAATTTGTCGAAATAATATTTTTTACTGTCGCAAATTTTAAATACGCCGAGGATTGCCTTTTCTATAGTGAATTTGTCAAAATAATATTTTTTACTGTTGCAAATTTTAAATACGCCGTGGATTGCCTTTTCTATAGTGAATTTTCCAAAAAATAATTTTTTACTGTCGCAAATTTTAAATATACAGAGGATTGCCTTTTCTATAGTAAATTTTTCAAAGAATAATTTTTTACTGTCGCAAATTTTAAAAACGCCGAGGATTGCCTTTTCTATAGTGAATTTGTCAAACAATAATTTTTTACTGTCGAAACTTTTAAACACGCCGAGAATTGTGTTTTCTATAGTAAATTTTTCAAAAAATTATATTTTACTATCGCAAATTTTAAATACTCCGGTTATTGCCTTTTCTATAGTAAATTTTTCAAAAAATATTTTTTTACTGTCGCAATTTTTAAATACGCCGAGGATTGCCTTCTCTATAGTGAATTTGTCAAAATAATATTTTTTGCTGTCGCAAATTTTAAATACGCCGCGGATTGCCTTTTCTATAGTGAATTTGTCAAACAATAATTTTTTACTGTCGAAACTTTTAAACACGCCGAGAATTGTGTTTTCTATAGTAAATTTTTCAAAAAATTATATTTTACTATCGCAAATTTTAAATACGCCGAGTATTGCCTTTTCTATAGTAAATTTTTCAAAGAATATTTTTTTACTGTCGCAAATTTTAAATACGCCGAGGATTGCCTTTTCTATAGTGAATTTGTCAAAATAATATTTTTTACTGTCGCAAATTTTAAATATACCGAGGATTTAATTTTCTATAGTGAATTTGTCAAACAATAATTTGTTATTGTCGAAACTTTTAAACACGCCGAGAATTGTGTTTTCTATAGTAAATTTTTCAAAAAATTATATTTTACTGTCGCAAATTTTAAATACGTCGATGATTGCCTTCTCTATAGTGAATTTGTCAAAATAATATTTTTTGCTGTCGCAAATTTTAAATACGCCGCGGATTGCCTTTTCTATAGTGAATTTGTCAAACAATAATTTTTTACTGTCGAAACTTTTAAACACGCCGAGAATTGTGTTTTCTATAGTAAATTTTTCAAAAAATTATATTTTACTATCGCAAATTTTAAATACGCCGAGTATTGCCTTTTCTATAGTAAATTTTTCAAAAAATATTTTTTACTGTCGCGAATTTTAAATACGCCGAGGATTTAATTTTCTATAGTGAATTTGTCAAAAAATAATTTTTTACTGTCGCAAATTTTAAAAACGCCCAGGATTGCCTTTTCTATAGTGAATTTGTCAAAAAATAAATTTTTACTGTCGCAAATTTTAAATATACAGAGGATTGCCTTTTCTATAGCAAATTTTTCAAAGAATAATTTTTTACTGTCGCAAATTTTAATTACGCCGAGGATTACCTTTACTATAGTAAATTTGTCAAAAAATAATTTTTTACTGTCGCAAATTTTAAACACGCCTAGCGTTGCCCTTTCTATAGTGAATTTGTCAAAAAATAATTTTTTATTGTCGCAAATTTAAATACGCCCAGGATTTCCTTTTTGTAGTAAATTTTTCAAAAAATAATTTTTTACTGTCGCATATTTTAATTACGCCGAGGATTACCTTTACTATAGTAAATTTGTCAGAAAATAATTTTTTACTGTCGCAAATTTTAAATACGACTAGCGTTGCCCTTTCTATATTGAATTTGTCAAAAAATAATTTTTTATTGTCGCAAATTTTAAATACGCCCAGGATTGCCTTTTCTATAGTAAATTTTTCAAAAAATAATTTTTTACTGTCGCAAATCTTAAATACGCCGGGGATTGCCTTCTCTATAGTGAATTTGTCAAAATAATATTTTTTACTGTCGCAAATTTTAACTACGCCGCGGATTGCCTTTTCTATAGTGAATTTGTCAAACAATAATTTTTTACTGTCGAAAATTTTAAACACGCCGAGAATTGCCTTTTCTATAGTAAATTTTTCAAAAAATTACATTTTACTATCGCAAATTTTAAATACGCCGAGTATTGCCTTTTCTATAGTAAATTTTTCAAAATATAATTATTTACTGTCGCAAATTTTAAATACGCCGAGGATTGCCTCTTCTATAGTGAATTTGTCAAAAAATAATTTTTTACTGTCGCGCATTTTAAATACACCGAGGATTGCCTTTTCTATAGTGAATTTGTCAAACAATAATTTTTTATTGTCGCAAATTTTAAATATACCGAGGATTTAATTTTCTATAGTGAATTTGTCAAAAAATAATTTTTTACTGTCGCAAACTTTAAATATACCGAGGATTTAATTTTCTATAGTGAATTTGTCAAAAAAAAATTTTTTACTATCGCAAATTTTAAAAACGCCCAGGATAGCCTTTTCTATAGTGAATTTTTCAAAAAATTATTTTTTTGCTGTCGCAAATTTTAAATACGCCAAGGATTGCCTTCTCTATAGTGAATTTGTCAAAATAATATTTTTTGCTGTCGCAAATTTTAAATACGCCGCGGATTGCCTTTTCTATAGTGAATTTGTCAAACAATAATTTTTTACTGTCGAAACTTTTAAACACGCCGAGAATTGTGTTTTCTATAGTAAATTTTTCAAAAAATTATATTTTACTATCGCAAATTTTAAATACGCCGAGTATTGCCTTTTGTATAGTAAATTTTTCAAAGAATATTTCTTTACTGTCGCAAATTTTAAATACGCCGAGGATTGCCTTTTCTATAGTGAATTTGTCAAAATAATATTTTTTACTGTCGCATATTTTAAATATACCGAGGATTTAATTTTCTATAGTGAATTTGTCAAACAATAATTTGTTATTGTCGAAACTTTTAAACACGCCGAGAATTGTGTTTTCTATAGCAAATTTTTCAAAAAATTATATTTTACTGTCGCAAATTTTAAATACGTCGATGATTGCCTTCACTATAGAGAAGGTCAAAATAATATTTTTTGCTTTCGCAAATTTTAAATACGCCGCGGATTGCCTTTTCTATAGTGAATTTGTCAAACAATAATTTTTTACTGTCGAAACTTTTAAACACGCCGAGAATTGTGTTTTCTATAGTAAATTTTTCAAAAAATTATATTTTACTATCGCAAATTTTAAATACGCCGAGTATTGCCTTTTCTATAGTAAATTTTTCAAAAAATATTTTTTACTGTCGCAAATTTTAAATACGCCGAGGATTGCCTTTTCTATAGTGAATTTGTCAAACAATAATTTGTTACTGTCGCAAATTTTAAATATACCGAGGATTTAATTTTCTATAGTGAATTTGTCAAAAAATAATTTTTTACTGTCGCAAATTTTAAAAACGCACAGGATTGCCTTTTGTATAGTGAATTTGTCAAAAAATAATTTTTTACTGTCGCAAATTTTAAATATACAGAGGATTGCCTTTTCTATAGCAAATTTTTCAAAGAATAATTTTTTACTGTCGCAAATTTTAATTACGCCGAGGATTACCTTTACTACAGTCAATTTGTCAAAAAATAATTTTTTACTGTCGCAAATTTTAAACACGCCTAGCGTTGCCCTTTCTATAGTGAATTTGTCAAAAAATAATTTTTTATTGTCGCAAATTTAAATACGCCCAGGATTTCCTTTTTGTAGTAAATTTTTCAAAAAATAATTTTTTACTGTCGCATATTTTAATTACGCCGAGGATTACCTTTACTATAGTAAATTTGTCAAAAAATAATTTTTTACTGTCGCAAATTTTAAATACGACTAGCGTTGCCCTTTCTATATTGAATTTGTCAAAAAATAATTTTTTATTGTCGCAAATTTTAAATACGCCCAGGACCGCCTTTTCTATAGTAAATTTTTCAAAAAATAATTTTTTACTGTCGCAAATCTTAAATACGCCGAGGATTGCCTTCTCTATAGTGAATTTGTCAAAATAATATTTTTTACTGTCGCAAATTTTAACTAAGCCGCGGATTGCCTTTTCTATAGTGAATTTGCCAAAAAATAATTTTTTACTGTCGCAAATTTTAAAAACGCCCAGGATTCCCTTTTCTATAGTGAATTTGTCAAAAAATAATTTTCTATTGTCGCAAATTTTAAATATACAGAGGATTGCCTTTTCTATAGCAAATTTTTCAAAGAATAATTTTTTACTGTCGCAAATTTTAATTACGCCGAGGATTACCTTTACTATAGTAAATTTGTCAAAAAATAATTTTTTACTGTCGCAAATTTTAAACACGCCTAGCGTTGCCCTTTCTATAATGAATTTGTCAAAAAATAATTTTTTATTGTCGCAAATTTAAATACGCCCAGGATTTCCTTTTTGTAGTAAATTTTTCAAAAAATAATTTTTTACTGTCGCATATTTTAATTACGCCGAGGATTACCTTTACTATAGTAAATTTGTCAAAAAATAATTTTTTACTGCCGCAAATTTTAAATACGACTAGCGTTGCCCTTTCTATAGTGAATTCGTCAAAAAATAATTTTTTATTGTCGCAAATTTTAAATACTCCCAGGATTGCCTCTTCTATAGTAAATTTTTCAAAAAATAATTTTTTACTGTCGCAAATCTTAAATACGCCGAGGATTGCCTTCTCTATAGTGAATTTGTCAAAATAATATTTTTTACTGTCGCAAATTTTAACTACGCCGCGGATTGCCTTTTTCTATAGTGAATTTGTCAAACAATAATTTTTTACTGTCGAAAATTTTAAACACGCCGAGAATTGCCTTTTCTATAGTAAATTTTTCAAAAAATTACATTTGACTATCGCAAATTTTAAATACGCCGAGTATTGCCTTTTCTATAGTAAATTTTTCAAAATATAATTATTTACTGTCGCAAATTTTAAATACGCCGAGTATTGCCTTTTCTATAGTGAATTTGTCGAAATAATATTTTTTACTGTCGCAAATTTTAAATACGCCGAGGATTGCCTTTTCTATAGTGAATTTGTCAAAATAATATTTTTTACTGTTGCAAATTTTAAATACGCCGTGGATTGCCTTTTCTATAGTGAATTTTCCAAAAAATAATTTTTTACTGTCGCAAATTTTAAATATACAGAGGATTGCCTTTTCTATAGTAAATTTTTCAAAGAATAATTTTTTACTGTCGCAAATTTTAAAAACGCCGAGGATTGCCTTTTCTATAGTGAATTTGTCAAACAATAATTTTTTACTGTCGAAACTTTTAAACACGCCGAGAATTGTGTTTTCTATAGTAAATTTTTCAAAAAATTATATTTTACTATCGCAAATTTTAAATACTCCGGTTATTGCCTTTTCTATAGTAAATTTTTCAAAAAATATTTTTTTACTGTCGCAATTTTTAAATACGCCGAGGATTGCCTTCTCTATAGTGAATTTGTCAAAATAATATTTTTTGCTGTCGCAAATTTTAAATACGCCGCGGATTGCCTTTTCTATAGTGAATTTGTCAAACAATAATTTTTTACTGTCGAAACTTTTAAACACGCCGAGAATTGTGTTTTCTATAGTAAATTTTTCAAAAAATTATATTTTACTATCGCAAATTTTAAATACGCCGAGTATTGCCTTTTCTATAGTAAATTTTTCAAAGAATATTTTTTTACTGTCGCAAATTTTAAATACGCCGAGGATTGCCTTTTCTATAGTGAATTTGTCAAAATAATATTTTTTACTGTCGCAAATTTTAAATATACCGAGGATTTAATTTTCTATAGTGAATTTGTCAAACAATAATTTGTTATTGTCGAAACTTTTAAACACGCCGAGAATTGTGTTTTCTATAGTAAATTTTTCAAAAAATTATATTTTACTGTCGCAAATTTTAAATACGTCGATGATTGCCTTCTCTATAGTGAATTTGTCAAAATAATATTTTTTGATGTCGCAAATTTTAAATACGCCGCGGATTGCCTTTTCTATAGTGAATTTGTCAAACAATAAATTTTTTACTGTCGAAACTTTTAAACACGCCGAGAATTGTGTTTTCTATAGTAAATTTTTCAAAAAAATTATATTTTACTATCGCAAATTTTAAATACGCCGAGTATTGCCTTTTCTATAGTAAATTTTTCAAAAAATATTTTTTACTGTCGCGAATTTTAAATACGCCGAGGATTTAATTTTCTATAGTGAATTTGTCAAAAAATAATTTTTTACTGTCGCAAATTTTAAAAACGCCCAGGATTGCCTTTTCTATAGTGAATTTGTCAAAAAATAAATTTTTACTGTCGCAAATTTTAAATATACAGAGGATTGCCTTTTCTATAGCAAATTTTTCAAAGAATAATTTTTTACTGTCGCAAATTTTAATTACGCCGAGGATTACCTTTACTATAGTAAATTTGTCAAAAAATAATTTTTTACTGTCGCAAATTTTAAACACGCCTAGCGTTGCCCTTTCTATAGTGAATTTGTCAAAAAATAATTTTTTATTGTCGCAAATTTAAATACGCCCAGGATTTCCTTTTTGTAGTAAATTTTTCAAAAAATAATTTTTTACTGTCGCATATTTTAATTACGCCGAGGATTACCTTTACTATAGTAAATTTGTCAGAAAATAATTTTTTACTGTCGCAAATTTTAAATACGACTAGCGTTGCCCTTTCTATATTGAATTTGTCAAAAAATAATTTTTTATTGTCGCAAATTTTAAATACGCCCAGGATTGCCTTTTCTATAGTAAATTTTTCAAAAAATAATTTTTTACTGTCGCAAATCTTAAATACGCCGGGGATTGCCTTCTCTATAGTGAATTTGTCAAAATAATATTTTTTACTGTCGCAAATTTTAACTACGCCGCGGATTGCCTTTTCTATAGTGAATTTGTCAAACAATAATTTTTTACTGTCGAAAATTTTAAACACGCCGAGAATTGCCTTTTCTATAGTAAATTTTTCAAAAAATTACATTTTACTATCGCAAATTTTAAATACGCCGAGTATTGCCTTTTCTATAGTAAATTTTTCAAAATATAATTATTTACTGTCGCAAATTTTAAATACGCCGAGGATTGCCTCTTCTATAGTGAATTTGTCAAAAAATAATTTTTTACTGTCGCGCATTTTAAATACACCGAGGATTGCCTTTTCTATAGTGAATTTGTCAAACAATAATTTTTATTGTCGCAAATTTTAAATATACCGAGGATTTAATTTTCTATAGTGAATTTGTCAAAAAATAATTTTTTACTGTCGCAAACTTTAAATATACCGAGGATTTAATTTTCTATAGTGAATTTGTCAAAAAAAAATTTTTTACTATCGCAAATTTTAAAAACGCCCAGGATAGCCTTTTCTATAGTGAATTTTTTCAAAAAAATTATTTTTTTGCTGTCGCAAATTTTAAATACGCCAAGGATTGCCTTCTCTATAGTGAATTTGTCAAAATAATATTTTTTGCTGTCGCAAATTTTAAATACGCCGCGGATTGCCTTTTCTATAGTGAATTTGTCAAACAATAATTTTTTACTGTCGAAACTTTTAAACACGCCGAGAATTGTGTTTTCTATAGTAAATTTTTCAAAAAATTATATTTTACTATCGCAAATTTTAAATACGCCGAGTATTGCCTTTTGTATAGTAAATTTTTCAAAGAATATTTCTTTACTGTCGCAAATTTTAAATACGCCGAGGATTGCCTTTTCTATAGTGAATTTGTCAAAATAATATTTTTTACTGTCGCATATTTTAAATATACCGAGGATTTAATTTTCTATAGTGAATTTGTCAAACAATAATTTGTTATTGTCGAAACTTTTAAACACGCCGAGAATTGTGTTTTCTATAGCAAATTTTTCAAAAAATTATATTTTACTGTCGCAAATTTTAAATACGTCGATGATTGCCTTCACTATAGAGAAGGTCAAAATAATATTTTTTGCTTTCGCAAATTTTAAATACGCCGCGGATTGCCTTTTCTATAGTGAATTTGTCAAACAATAATTTTTTACTGTCGAAACTTTTAAACACGCCGAGAATTGTGTTTTCTATAGTAAATTTTTCAAAAAATTATATTTTACTATCGCAAATTTTAAATACGGCCGAGTATTGCCTTTTCTATAGTAAATTTTTCAAAAAATATTTTTTACTGTCGCAAATTTTAAATACGCCGAGGATTGCCTTTTCTATAGTGAATTTGTCAAACAATAATTTTTTACTGTCGAAACTTTTAAACACGCCGAGAATTGTGTTTTCTATAGTAAATTTTTCAAAAAATTATATTTTACTATCGCAAATTTTAAATACGCCGAGTATTGCCTTTTCTATAGTAAATTTTTCAAAAAATATTTTTTACTGTCGCAAATTTTAACTACGCCGCGGATTGCCTTTTCTATAGTGAATTTGTCAAACAATAATTTTTTACTGTCGAAAATTTTAAACACGCCGAGAATTGCCTTTTCTATAGTAAATTTTTCAAAAAATTACATTTGACTATCGCAAATTTTAAATACGCCGAGTATTGCCTTTTCTATAGTAAATTTTTCAAAATATAATTATTTACTGTCGCAAATTTTAAATACGCCGAGTATTGCCTTTTCTATAGTGAATTTGTCGAAATAATATTTTTTACTGTCGCAAATTTTAAATACGCCGAGGATTGCCTTTTCTATAGTGAATTTGTCAAAATAATATTTTTTACTGTTGCAAATTTTAAATACGCCGTGGATTGCCTTTTCTATAGTGAATTTTCCAAAAATAATTTTTTACTGTCGCAAATTTTAAATATACAGAGGATTGCCTTTTCCATAGTAAATTTTTCAAAGAATAATTTTTTACTGTCGCAAATTTTAAAAACGCCGAGGATTGCCTTTTCTATAGTGAATTTGTCAAACAATAATTTTTTACTGTCGAAACTTTTAAACACGCCGAGAATTGTGTTTTCTATAGTAAAATTTTTCAAAAAATTATATTTTACTATCGCAAATTTTAAATACTCCGGTTATTGCCTTTTCTATAGTAAATTTTTCAAAAATATTTTTTTACTGTCGCAATTTTTAAATACGCCGAGGATTGCCTTCTCTATAGTGAATTTGTCAAAATAATATTTTTTGCTGTCGCAAATTTTAAATACGCCGCGGATTGCCTTTTCTATAGTGAATTTGTCAAACAATAATTTTTTACTGTCGAAACTTTTAAACACGCCGAGAATTGTGTTTTCTATAGTAAATTTTTCAAAAAATTATATTTTACTATCGCAAATTTTAAATACGCCGAGTATTGCCTTTTCTATAGTAAATTTTTCAAAGAATATTTTTTTACTGTCGCAAATTTTAAATACGCCGAGGATTGCCTTTTCTATAGTGAATTTGTCAAAATAATATTTTTTACTGTCGCAAATTTTAAATATACCGAGGATTTAATTTTCTATAGTGAATTTGTCAAACAATAATTTGTTATTGTCGAAACTTTTAAACACGCCGAGAATTGTGTTTTCTATAGTAAATTTTTCAAAAAATTATATTTTACTGTCGCAAATTTTAAATACGTCGATGATTGCCTTCTCTATAGTGAATTTGTCAAAATAATATTTTTTGCTGTCGCAAATTTTAAATACGCCGCGGATTGCCTTTTCTATAGTGAATTTGTCAAACAATAATTTTTTACTGTCGAAACTTTTAAACACGCCGAGAATTGTGTTTTCTATAGTAAATATTTTCAAAAAAATTATATTTTACTATCGCAAATTTTAAATACGCCGAGTATTGCCTTTTCTATAGTAAATTTTTCAAAAAATATTTTTTACTGTCGCGAATTTTAAATACGCCGAGGATTTAATTTTCTATAGTGAATTTGTCAAAAATAATTTTTTACTGTCGCAAATTTTAAAAACGCCCAGGATTGCCTTTTCTATAGTGAATTTGTCAAAAAATAAATTTTTACTGTCGCAAATTTTAAATATACAGAGGATTGCCTTTTCTATAGCAAATTTTTCAAAGAATAATTTTTTACTGTCGCAAATTTTAATTACGCCGAGGATTACCTTTACTATAGTAAATTGTCAAAAAATAATTTTTTACTGTCGCAAATTTTAAACACGCCTAGCGTTGCCCTTTCTATAGTGAATTTGTCAAAAAAATAATTTTTTATTGTCGCAAATTTAAATACGCCCAGGATTTCCTTTTTGTAGTAAATTTTTCAAAAAATAATTTTTTACTGTCGCATATTTTAATTACGCCGAGGATTACCTTTACTATAGTAAATTTGTCAGAAAATAATTTTTTACTGTCGCAAATTTTAAATACGACTAGCGTTGCCCTTTCTATATTGAATTTGTCAAAAAATAATTTTTTATTGTCGCAAATTTTAAATACGCCCAGGATTGCCTTTTCTATAGTAAATTTTTCAAAAAATAATTTTTTACTGTCGCAAATCTTAAATACGCCGGGGATTGCCTTCTCTATAGTGAATTTGTCAAAATAATATTTTTTACTGTCGCAAATTTTAACTACGCCGCGGATTGCCTTTTCTATAGTGAATTTGTCAAACAATAATTTTTTACTGTCGAAAATTTTAAACACGCCGAGAATTGCCTTTTCTATAGTAAATTTTTCAAAAAATTACATTTTACTATCGCAAATTTTAAATACGCCGAGTATTGCCTTTTCTATAGTAAATTTTTCAAAATATAATTATTTACTGTCGCAAATTTTAAATACGCCGAGGATTGCCTCTTCTATAGTGAATTTGTCAAAAAATAATTTTTTACTGTCGCGAATTTTAAATACACCGAGGATTGCCTTTTCTATAGTGAATTTGTCAAACAATAATTTTTTATTGTCGCAAATTTTAAATATACCGAGGATTTAATTTTCTATAGTGAATTTGTCAAAAAATAATTTTTTACTGTCGCAAACTTTAAATATACCGAGGATTTAATTTTCTATAGTGAATTTGTCAAAAAAAAATTTTTTACTATCGCAAATTTTAAAAACGCCCAGGATAGCCTTTTCTATAGTGAATTTTTAAAAAAATTATTTTTTTGCTGTCGCAAATTTTAAATACGCCAAGGATTGCCTTCTCTATAGTGAATTTGTCAAAATAATATTTTTTGCTGTCGCAAATTTTAAATACGCCGCGGATTGCCTTTTCTATAGTGAATTTGTCAAACAATAATTTTTTACTGTCGAAACTTTTAAACACGCCGAGAATTGGGTTTTCTATAGTAAATTTTTCAAAAAATTATATTTTACTATCGCAAATTTTAAATACGCCGAGTATTGCCTTTTGTATAGTAAATTTTTCAAAGAATATTTCTTTACTGTCGCAAATTTTAAATACGCCGAGGATTGCCTTTTCTATAGTGAATTTGTCAAAATAATATTTTTTACTGTCGCATATTTTAAATATACCGAGGATTTAATTTTCTATAGTGAATTTGTCAAACAATAATTTGTTATTGTCGAAACTTTTAAACACGCCGAGAATTGTGTTTTCTATAGCAAATTTTTCAAAAAATTATATTTTACTGTCGCAAATTTTAAATACGTCGATGATTGCCTTCACTATAGAGAAGGTCAAAATAATATTTTTTGCTTTCGCAAATTTTAAATACGCCGCGGATTGCCTTTTCTATAGTGAATTTGTCAAACAATAATTTTTTACTGTCGAAACTTTTAAACACGCCGAGAATTGTGTTTTCTATAGTAAATTTTTCAAAAAATTATATTTTACTATCGCAAATTTTAAATACGCCGAGTATTGCCTTTTCTATAATAAATTTTTCAAAAAATATTTTTTACTGTCGCAAATTTTAAATACGCCGAGGATTGCCTTTTCTATAGTGAATTTGTCAAACAATAATTTGTTACTGTCGCAAATTTTAAATATACCGAGGATTTAATTTTCTATAGTGAATTTGTCAAAAAATAATTTTTTACTGTATTTTAAAAACGCACAGGATTGCCTTTTCTATAGTGAATTTGTCAAAAAATAATTTTTTACTGTCGCAAATTTTAAATATACAGAGGATTGCCTTTTCTATAGCAAATTTTTCAAAGAATAATTTTTTACTGTCGCAAATTTTAATTACGCCGAGGATTACCTTTACTACAGTAAATTTGTCAAAAAATAATTTTTTACTGTCGCAAATTTTAAACACGCCTAGCGTTGCCCTTTCTATAGTGAATTTGTCAAAAAATAATTTTTTATTGTCGCAAATTTAAATACGCCCAGGATTTCCTTTTTGTAGTAAATTTTTCAAAAAATAATTTTTTACTGTCGCATATTTTAATTACGCCGAGGATTACCTTTACTATAGTAAATTTGTCAAAAAATAATTTTTTACTGTCGCAAATTTTAAATACGACTAGCGTTGCCCTTTCTATATTGAATTTGTCAAAAAATAATTTTTTATTGTCGCAAATTTTAAATACGCCCAGGACCGCCTTTTCTATAGTAAATTTTTCAAAAAATAATTTTTTACTGTCGCAAATCTTAAATACGCCGAGGATTGCCTTCTCTATAGTGAATTTGTCAAACAATAATTTTTTACTGTCGAAAATTTTAAACACGCCGAGAATTGCCTTTTCTATAGTAAATTTTTCAAAAAATTACATTTTACTATCGCAAATTTTAAATACGCCGAGTATTGCCTTTTCTATAGTAAATTTTTCAAAATATAATTATTTACTGTCGCAAATTTTAAATACGCCGAGGATTGCCTTTTCTATAGTGAATTTGTCAAAATAATATTTTTTACTGTCGCAAATTTTAAATACGCCGAGGATCGCCTTTTCTATAGTGAATTTGTCAAAATAATATTTTTTACTGTTGCAAATTTTAAATACGCCCTGGATTGCCTTTTCTATAGCGAATTTGTCAAACAATAATTTTTTATTGTCGCAAATTTTAAATATACCGAGCATTTAATTTTCTATAGTGAGTTTGTCGAAAAATAATTTTTTACTGTCGCAAATTTTAAATACGCCCAGGATTGCCTTTTCTATAGTGAATTTTTCAAAAAATAATTTTTTACTGTCGCAAATTTTAAATATGCCGAGGATTGCCTTTTCTATAGTGAATTTGTCAAAATAATATTTTTTACTGTCGCAAATTTTAAATACGCCGAGGATTGCCTTTTCTATAGTGAATTTGTCAAAAAATATTTTTTTACTGTCGCAAATTTTAAATATACCGAGTATTTAATATTCTATAGTGAATTTTTCAACAAATAATTTTTTACTGTCGCAAATTTTAAAACGCCGAGGATTGCCTTTTCTAAAGTAAATTTTTCAAAATAATATTTTTTTACTGTCGCAAATTTTAAATACGCCGATGATTGCCTTTTCTATAGTAAATTTTTCAAAGAATAATTTTTTACTGTCGCAAATTTTAATTACGCCGAGGATTACCTTTACTATAGTAAATTTGTCAAAAAATAATTTTTTACTGTCGCAAATTTTAAATACGCCTAGCGTTGCCCTTTCTATAGTGAATTTGTCAAAAAATAATTTTTTATTGTCGCAAATTTTAAATACGCCCAGGATTGCCTTTTCTATAGTGAATTTGTCAAAATAATATTTTTTACTGTCGCAAATTTTAAATACACCGAGGATTGCCTTTTCTATAGGGAATTTTTCAAAAAATAATTTTTTACTGTCGCAAACTTTAAATACGCCGAGGATTGCCTTTTCTATAGTGAATTGGTCAAAATAATATTTTTTCCTGTCGCAAATTTTAAATGCCCCGAGGATTGCCTTTTCTATAGTGAATTTGTCAAAAAATAATTTTTTACTGTCGCAAATTTTAAATATACCGAGATTGCCTTTTCTATAGTGAATTTTTCAAAAAATTATTTTTTGCTGTCGCAAATTTTAAATACGCCGAGGATTGCCTTTTCTATAGTAAATTTTTCAAAAAATAATTTTTTACTGTCGCAAATTTTAAATACGCCGAGGATTGCCTTTTCTATAGTGAATTTGTCAAAATAATATTTTTTACTGTCGCAAATTTTAAATACGCCGAGAATTGCCTTTTCTATAGTGAATTTGTCAAAAAATATTTTTTTACTGTCGCAAATTTTAAATATACCGAGGATTTCATTTTCTATAGTGAATTTTTCAAAAAATTATTTTTTGCTGTCGCAAATTTTAAATACGCCGAGGATTGCCTTTCTATAGTAAATTTTTCAAAAAATAATTTTTTACTATCGCAAATTTTAAATACGCCGAGTATTGCCTTTTCTATAGTAAATTTTTCAAAAAATAATTTTTTACTGTAGCAAATTTTAAATACGCCGAGGATTGCCTTTTCTATAGTGAATTTGTCAAAATAATATTTTTTACTGTTGCAAATTTTAAATACACCGAGGATTGCCTTTTCTATAGTGAATTTGTCAAACAATAATTTTTTACTGTCGCAAATTTTAAATATACCGAGGATTTAATTTTCTATAGTGAATTTGTCAAAAAATAATTTTTTACTGTCGCAAATTTTAAATATACCGAGGATTTAATTGTCTATAGTGAATTTGTCAAAAATAATTTTTTACTGTCGCAAATTTTAAAAACGCCGAGTATTGCCTTTTCTATAGTAAATTTTTTAAAAAATAATTTTTTACTGTCGCAAATTTTAAATACGCCGAGGATTGCCTCTTCTATAGTGAATTTGTCAAAAAATAATTTTTTACTGTCGCAAATTTTAAATACACCGAGGAATGCCTTTTCTATAGTGAATTTGTCAAAAAATAATTTTTTACTGTCGCAAATTTTAAATATACCGAGATTGCCTTTTCTATAGTGAATTTTTCAAAAAATTATTTTTTGCTGTCGCAAATTTTAAATACGCCGAGGATTGCCTTTTCTATAGTGAATTTGTCAAAAAATATTTTTTTACTGTCGCAAATTTTAAATATACCGAGTATTTAATATTCTATACTGAATTTTTCAACAAATAATTTTTTACTGTCGCAAATTTTAAAACGCCGAGGATTGCCTTTTCTAAAGTAAATTTTTCAAAATAATATTTTTTTACTGTCGCAAATTTTAAATACGCCTAGCGTTGCCCTTTCTATAGTGAATTTGTCAAAAAATAATTTTTTATTGTCGCAAATTTTAAATACGCCCAGGATTGCCTTTTCTATAGTGAATTTGTCAAAATAATATTTTTAACTGTCGCAAATTTTAAATACACCGAGGATTGCCTTTTCTATAGGGAATTTTTCAAAAAATAATTTTTTACTGTCGCAAACTTTAAATATACCGAGTATTTAATATTCTATAGTGAATCTTTCAACAAATAATTTTTTACTGTCGCAAATTTTAAAACGCCGAGGATTGCCTTTTCTAAAGTAAATTTTTCAAAATAATATTTTTTTACTGTCGCAAATTTTAAATACGCCTAGCGTTGCCCTTTCTATAGTGAATTTGTCAAAAAATAATTTTTTATTGTCGCAAATTTTAAATACGCCCAGGATTGCCTTTTCTATAGTGAATTTGTCAAAATAATATTTTTAACTGTCGCAAATTTTAAATACACCGAGGATTGCCTTTTCTATAGGGAATTTTTCAAAAAATAATTTTTTACTGTCGCAAACTTTAAATACGCCGAGGATTGCCTTTTCTATAGTGAATTGGTCAAAATAATATTTTTTCCTGTCGCAAATTTTAAATGCCCCGAGGATTGCCTTTTCTATAGTGAATTTGTCAAAAAATAATTTTTTACTGTCGCAAATTTTAAATACGCCGAGGATTGCCTTTTCTATAGTGAATTTGTCAAAATAATATTTTTTACTGTCGCAAATTTTAAATACGCCGAGGTTTGCCTTTCTATAGTAAATTTTTCAAAAAATAATTTTTTACTATCGCAAATTTTAAATACGCCGAGTATTGCCTTTTCTATAGTAAATTTTTCAAAAAATAATTTTTTACTGTCGCAAATTTTAAATACGCCGAGGATTGCCTCTTCTATAGTGAATTTGTCAAAAAATAATTTTTTACTGTCGCAAATTTTAAATATACCGAGGATTTAATTGTCTATAGTGAATTTGTCAAAAATAATTTATTACTGTCGCAAATTTTAAAAACGCCGAGTATTGCCTTTTCTATAGTGAATTTTTCAAAAAATTATTTTTTGCTGTCGCAAATTTTAAATACGCCGAGGATTGCCTTTCTATAGTAAATTTTTCAAAAAATAATTTTTTACTATCGCAAATTTTAAATACGCCGAGTATTGCCTTTTCTATAGTAAATTTTTCAAAAAATAATTTTTTACTGTAGCAAATTTTAAATACGCCGAGGATTGCCTTTTCTATAGTGAGTTTGTCAAAATAATATTTTTTACTGTTGCAAATTTTAAATACACCGAGGATTGCCTTTTCTATAGTGAATTTGTCAAAAAATATTTTTTTACTGTCGCAAATTTTAAATATACCGAGATTGCCTTTTCTATAGTGAATTTTTCAAAAAATTATTTTTTGCTGTCGCAAATTTTAAATACGCCGAGGATTGCCTTTTCTATAGTAAATTTTTCAAAAAATAATTTTTTACTGTCGCAAATTTTAAATACGCCGAGGATTGCCTTTTCTATAGTGAATTTGTCAAAATAATATTTTTTACTGTCGCAAATTTTAAATACGCCGAGAATTGCCTTTTCTATAGTGAATTTGTCAAAAAATATTTTTTTACTGTCGCAAATTTTAAATATACCGAGGATTTCATTTTCTATAGTGAATTTTTCAAAAAATTATTTTTTGCTGTCGCAAATTTTAAATACGCCGAGGTTTGCCTTTCTATAGTAAATTTTTCAAAAAATAATTTTTTACTATCGCAAATTTTAAATACGCCGAGTATTGCCTTTTCTATAGTAAATTTTTCAAAAAATAATTTTTTACTGTCGCAAATTTTAAATACGCCGAGGATTGCCTCTTCTATAGTGAATTTGTCAAAAAATAATTTTTTACTGTCGCAAATTTTAAATATACCGAGGATTTAATTGTCTATAGTGAATTTGTCAAAAATAATTTATTACTGTCGCAAATTTTAAAAACGCCGAGTATTGCCTTTTCTATAGTGAATTTTTCAAAAAATTATTTTTTGCTGTCGCAAATTTTAAATACGCCGAGGATTGCCTTTCTATAGTAAATTTTTCAAAAAATAATTTTTTACTATCGCAAATTTTAAATACGCCGAGTATTGCCTTTTCTATAGTAAATTTTTCAAAAAATAATTTTTTACTGTAGCAAATTTTAAATACGCCGAGGATTGCCTTTTCTATAGTGAGTTTGTCAAAATAATATTTTTTACTGTTGCAAATTTTAAATACACCGAGGATTGCCTTTTCTATAGTGAATTTGTCAAACAATAATTTTTTACTGTCGCAAATTTTAAATATACCGAGGATTTAATTTTCTATAGTGAATTTGTCAAAAAATAATTTTTTACTGTCGCAAATTTTAAATATACCGAGGATTTAATTGTCTATAGTAAATTTGTCAAAAATAATTTTTTACTGTCGCAAATTTTAAATACGCCGAGGATTGCCTTTCTATAGTAAATTTTTTAAAAAATAATTTTTTACTGTCGCAAATTTTAAATACGCCGAGGATTGCCTCTTCTATAGTGAATTTGTCAAAAAATAATTTTTTACTGTCGCAAATTTTAAATACACCGAGGAATGCCTTTTCTATAGTGAATTTGTCAAAAAATAATTTTTTACTGTCGCAAATTTTAAATATACCGAGATTGCCTTTTCTATAGTGAATTTTTCAAAAAATTATTTTTTGCTGTCGCAAATTTTAAATACGCCGAGGATTGCCTTTTCTATAGTAAATTTTTCAAAAAATAATTTTTTACTATCGCAAATTTTAAATACGCCGAGTATTGCCTTTTCTATAGTAAATTTTTTAAAAAATAATTTTTTACTGTCGCAAATTTTAAATACGCCGAGGATTGCCTCTTCTATAGTGAATTTGTCAAAAAATAATTTTTTACTGTCGCAAATTTTAAATACACCGAGGAATGCCTTTTCTATAGTGAATTTGTCAAAAAATAATTTTTTACTGTCGCAAATTTTAAATATACCGAGATTGCCTTTTCTATAGTGAATTTTTCAAAAAATTATTTTTTGCTGTCGCAAATTTTAAATACGCCGAGGATTGCCTTTTCTATAGTAAATTTTTCAAAAAATAATTTTTTACTGTCGCAAATTTTAAATACGCCGAGGATTGCCTTTTCTATAGTGAATTTGTCAAAATAATATTTTTTACTGTCGCAAATTTTAAATACGCCGAGAATTGCCTTTTCTATAGTGAATTTGTCAAAAAATATTTTTTTACTGTCGCAAATTTTAAATATACCGAGTATTTAATATTCTATAGTGAATTTTTCAACAAATAATTTTTTACTGTCGCAAATTTTAAAACGCCGAGGATTGCCTTTTCTAAAGTAAATTTTTCAAAATAATATTTTTTTACTGTCGCAAATTTTAAATACGCCTAGCGTTGCCCTTTCTATAGTGAATTTGTCAAAAAATAATTTTTTATTGTCGCAAATTTTAAATACGCCCAGGATTGCCTTTTCTATAGTGAATTTGTCAAAATAATATTTTTAACTGTCGCAAATTTTAAATACACCGAGGATTGCCTTTTCTATAGGGAATTTTTCAAAAAATAATTTTTTACTGTCGCAAACTTTAAATACGCCGAGGATTGCCTTTTCTATAGTGAATTGGTCAAAATAATATTTTTTCCTGTCGCAAATTTTAAATGCCCCGAGGATTGCCTTTTCTATAGTGAATTTGTCAAAAAATAATTTTTTACTGTCGCAAATTTTAAATACGCCGAGGATTGCCTTTTCTATAGTGAATTTGTCAAAATAATATTTTTTACTGTCGCAAATTTTAAATACGCCGAGAATTGCCTTTTCTATAGTGAATTTGTCAAAAAATATTTTTTTACTGTCGCAAATTTTAAATATACCGAGATTGCCTTTTCTATAGTGAATTTTTCAAAAAATTATTTTTTGCTGTCGCAAATTTTAAATACGCCGAGGATTGCCTTTTCTATAGTAAATTTTTCAAAAAATAATTTTTTACTGTCGCAAATTTTAAATACGCCGAGGATTGCCTTTTCTATAGTGAATTTGTCAAAATAATATTTTTTACTGTCGCAAATTTTAAATACGCCGAGGATTGCCTCTTCTATAGTGAATTTGTCAAAAATAATTTATTACTGTCGCAAATTTTAAAAACGCCGAGTATTGCCTTTTCTATAGTAAATTTTTTAAAAAATAATTTTTTACTGTCGCAAATTTTAAATACGCCGAGGATTGCCTCTTCTATAGTGAATTTGTCAAAAAATAATTTTTTACTGTCGCAAATTTTAAATACACCGAGGAATGCCTTTTCTATAGTGAATTTGTCAAAAAATAATTTTTTACTGTCGCAAATTTTAAATATACCGAGATTGCCTTTTCTATAGTGAATTTTTCAAAAAATTATTTTTTGCTGTCGCAAATTTTAAATACGCCGAGGATTGCCTTTTCTATAGTAAATTTTTCAAAAAATAATTTTTTACTGTCGCAAATTTTAAATACGCCGAGGATTGCCTTTTCTATAGTGAATTTGTCAAAATAATATTTTTTACTGTCGCAAATTTTAAATACGCCGAGAATTGCCTTTTCTATAGTGAATTTGTCAAAAAGTATTTTTTTACTGTCGCAAATTTTAAATATACCGAGTATTTAATATTCTATAGTGAATTTTTCAACAAATAATTTTTTACTGTCGCAAATTTTAAAACGCCGAGGATTGCGTTTTCTAAAGTAAATTTTTCAAAATAATATTTTTTTACTGTCGCAAATTTTAAATACGCCTAGCGTTGCCCTTTCTATAGTGAATTTGTCAAAAAATAATTTTTTACTGTCGCAAAATTTAAATACGCCGAGGATTGCCATCTCTATAATGAATTTGTCAAAATAATATTTTTAACTGTCGCAAATTTTAACTACGCCGCGGATTGCCTTTTCTATTGTGAATTTGTCAAACAATAATTTTTTACTGTCGAAAATTTTAAACACGCCGAGAATTGCCTTTTCTATAGTAAATTTTTCAAAAAATTATATTTTACTATCGCAAATTTTAAATACGCCGAGTATTGCCTTTTCTATAGTAAATTTTTCAAAAAATAATTTTTTACTGTCGCAAATTTTAAATACGCCGAGGATTGCCTTTTCTATTGTGAATTTGTCAAAATAATATTTTTTATTGTCGCAAATTTTAAATACGCCGAGGATTGCCTTTTCTATAGTGAATTTGTCAAACAGTAATTTTTTATTGTCGCAAATTTTAAATATACCGAGGATTTAATTTTTTATAGTGAATTTGTCAAAAAATAATTTTTTACTTTCGCAAATTTTAAATACGCCCAGGATTGCCTTTTCTATAGTGAATTTGTCAAAATAATATTTTTTACTGTCGCAAATTTTAAATACGCCGAGGATTGCCTTTTCTATTGTGAATTTGTCAAAAAATATTTTTTTACTGTCGCAAATTTTAAATATACCGAGGATTTAATTTTCTATAGTGAATTTTTCAACAAATAATTTTTTTTTTTTGCTTTTTCTATAGTGAATTTGTCAAAAAATAATTTTTTCCTGTCGAAAATTGTAAACACGCCGAGCATTGCCTTTTCTATAGTAATTTTTTCAAAAAATAATTTTTTACTGTCGCAAACTTTAAATACGCCGAGGATTGCCTTTTCTATAGTGAATTGGCCAAAATAATATTTTTTACTGTCGCAAATTTTAAATGCCCCGAGGATTGCCTTTTCTATAGTGAATTTGTCAAAAAATAATTTTTTACTGTCGCAAATTTTAAATATACCGAGATTGCCTTTTCTATAGTGAATTTTTCAAAAAATTATTTTTTGCTTTCGCAAATTTTAAATACGCCGAGGATTGCCTTTTCTATAGTAAATTTTTCAAAAAATAATTTTTTACTGTCGCAAATTTTAAATACGCCGAGGATTGCCTTTTCTATAGTGAATTTGTCAAAAAATATTTTTTACTGTCGCAAATTTTAAATATACCGAGGATTTAATTTTCTATAGTGAACTTTTCAAAAAATAATTTTTTGCTGTCGCAAATTTTAAATACCCCGAGGATTGCCTTTTCTATAGTAAATTTTTCAAAAAATAATTTTTTACTATCGCAAATTTTAAAGACGTCGATGATTGCCTTCTCTATAGTGAATTTGTCAAAATAATATTTTTTTCTGTCGCAAATTTTAAATACGCCGCGGATTGCCTTTTCTATAGTGAATTTGTCAAACAATAATTTTTTACTGTAGAAACTTTTAAACACGCCGAGAATTGTGCTTTCTATAGTAAATTTTTCAAAAAATTATATTTTACTATCGCAAATTTTAAATACGCCGAGTATTGCCTTTTCTATAGTAAATTTTTCAAAAATATTTTTTTACTGTCGCAAATTTTAAATACGCCGTGGATTGCCTTCTCTATAGTGAATTTGTCAAAATAATATTTTTTGTTGTCGCAAATTTTAAATACGCCGCGGATTGCCTTTTCTATAGTGAATTTGTCAAACAATAATTTTTTACTGTCGAAACTTTTAAACACGCCGAGAATTGTGTTTTCTATAGTAAATTTTTCAAAAAATTATATTTTACTATCGCAAATTTTAAATACGCCGAGTATTGCCTTTTCTATAGTAAATTTTTCAAAAAATATTTTTTTACTGTCGCAAATTTTAAATACGCCGAGGATTGCCTTTTCTATAGTGAATTTGTCAAAATAATATTTTTTACTGTCGCAAATTTTAAATATACCGAGGATTTAATTTTCTATAGTGAATTTGTCAAACAATAATTTGTTACTGTCGAAACTTTTAAACACGCCGAGAATTGTGTTTTCTATAGTAGATTTTTCAAAAAATTATATTTTACTGTCGCAAATTTTAAATACGTCCATGATTGCCTTTTCTATAGTGAATTTGTCAAACAATAATTTTTTACTGTCGAAACTTTTAAACACGCCGAGTATTGCCTTTTCTATAGTAAATTTTTCAAAAAATTATTTTTTACTGTCGCAAACTTTAAATACGCCGAGGATTGCTTTTTCTATAGTGAATTGGTCAAAATAATATTTTTTACTGTCGCAAATTTTAAATGCCCCGAGGATTGCCTTTTCTATAGTGAATTTGTCAAAAAATAATTTTTTACTGTCGCAAATTTTAAATATACCGAGATTGCCTTTTCTATAGTGAATTTTTCAAAAAATTATTTTTTGCTTTCGCAAATTTTAAATACGCCGAGGATTGCCTTTTCTATAGTAAATTTTTCAAAAAATAATTTTTTACTGTCGCAAATTTTAAATACGCCGAGGATTGCCTTTTCTATAGTGAATTGGTCAAAATAATATTTTTTACTGTCGCAAATTTTAAATGCCCCGAGGATTGCCTTTTCTATAGTGAATTTGTCAAAAAATAATTTTTTACTGTCGCAAATTTTAAATATACCGAGATTGCCTTTTCTATAGTGAATTTTTCAAAAAATTATTTTTTGCTTTCGCAAATTTTAAATACGCCGAGGATTGCCTTTTCTATAGTAAATTTTTCAAAAAATAATTTTTTACTGTCGCAAATTTTAAATACGCCGAGGATTGCCTTTTCTATAGTGAATTTGTCAAAAAATATTTTTACTGTCGCAAATTTTAAATACGCCGCGGATTGCCTTTTCTATAGTGAATTTGTCAAAATAATATTTTTTCTGTCGGAAATTTTAAATACGCCGAGGATTGCCTTTTCTATAGTGAATTTGTCAAACAATAATTTGTTACTGTCGCAAATTTTAAATATACCGAGGATTTAATTTTCTATAGTGAATTTGTCAAAAATAATTTTTTACTGTCGCAAATTTTAAAAACGCCAGGATTGCCTTTTCTATAGTGAATTTGTCAAAAAATAATTTTTTACTGTCGCATATTTTAATTACGCCGAGGATTACCTTTACTATAGTAAATTTGTCAAAAAATAATTTTTTACTGTCGCAAATTTTAAATATGACTAGCGTTGCCCTTTCTATAGTGAATTTGTCAAAAAATAATTTTTTATTGTCGCAAATTTTAAATACGCCCAGGATTGCCTTTTCTATAGTAAATTTTTCAAAAAATAATTTTTTACTGTCGGAAATCTTAAATACGCCGAGGATTGCCTTCACTATAGTGAATTGTCAAAATAATATTTTTTACTGTCGCAAATTTTAACTACGCCGCGGATTGCCTTTTCTATAGTGAATTTGTCAAACAATAATTTTTTACTGTCGAAAATTTTAAACACGCCGAGAATTGCCTTTTCTATAGTAAATTTTTCAAAAAATTATATTTTACTATCGCAAATTTTAAATACGCCGAGTATTGCCTTTTCTATAGTAAATTTTTCAAAATATAATTATTTACTGTCGCAAATTTTAAATACGCCGCGGATTGCCTTTTCTATAGTGAATTTGTCAAACAATAATTTTTTACTGTCGCAAATTTTAAATACGCCGAGTATTGCCTTTTCTATTGTGAATTTGTCAAAAAATATTTTTTTACTGTCGCAAATTTTAAATATACCGAGGATTTAATTTTCTATAGTGAATTTTTCAACAAATAATTTTTTACTGTCGCAAATTTTAAAACGCCGAGGATTGCCTTTTCTAAACTAAATTTTTCAAAAAATTATTTTTTGCTGTCGCAAATTTTTTAATACGCCGAGGATTGCTTTCTCTATAGTGAATTTATCAAAAAATAATTTTTTCCTGTCGAAAATTGTAAACATGCCGAGTATTGCCTTTTCTATAGTAAATTTTTCAAAAAATTATTTTTTACTGTCGCAAACTTTAAATACGCCGAGGATTGCTTTTTCTATAGTGAATTGGTCAAAATAATATTTTTTACTGTCGCAAATTTTAAATGCCCCGAGGATTGCCTTTTCTATAGTGAATTTGTCAAAAAATAATTTTTTACTGTCGCAAATTTTAAATATACCGAGATTGCCTTTTCTATAGTGAATTTTTCAAAAATTATTTTTTGCTTTCGCAAATTTTAAATACGCCGAGGATTGCCTTTTCTATAGTAAATTTTTCAAAAAAATATTTTTTTACTGTCGCAAATTTTAAATACGCCGAGGATTGCCTTTTCTATAGTGAATTTGTCAAAAAATATTTTTTACTGTCGCAAATTTTAAATATACCGAGGATTTAATTTTCTATAGTGAATTTGTCAAACAATAATTTGTTACTGTCGAAACTTTTAAACACGCCGAGAATTGTGTTTTCTATAGTAGATTTTCAAAAAATTATATTTTACTGTCGCAAATTTTAAATACGTCCATGATTGCCTTTTCTATAGTGAATTTGTCAAACAATAATTTTTTACTGTCGAAAATTTTAAACACGCCGAGAATTGCCTTTTCTATAGTAAATTTTTCAAAAAAATTATATTTTACTATCGCAAATTTTAAATACGCCGAGTATTGCCTTTTCTATAGTAAATTTTTCAAAATATAATTATTTACTGTCGCAAATTTTAAATACGCCGCGGATTGCCTTTTCTATAGTGAATTTGTCAAACAATAATTTTTTACTGTCGCAAATTTTAAATACGCCGAGTATTGCCTTTTCTATTGTGAATTTGTCAAAAAAGATTTTTTTACTGTCGCAAATTTTAAATATACCGAGGATTTAATTTTCTATAGTGAATTTTTCAACAAATAATTTTTTACTGTCGCAAATTTTAAAACGCCGAGGATTGCCTTTTCTAAACTAAATTTTTCAAAAAATTATTTTTTGCTGTCGCAAATTTTTTAATACGCCGAGGATTGCTTTTTCTATAGTGAATTTATCAAAAAATATTTTTTTCCTGTCGAAAATTGTAAACACGCCGAGTATTGCCTTTTCTATAGTAAATTTTTCAAAAAATAATTTTTTACTGTCGCAAACTTTAAATACGCCGAGGATTGCCTTTTCTATAGTGAATTGGTCAAAATAATATTTTTTACTGTCGCAAATTTTAAATGCCCCGAGGATTGCCTTTTCTATAGTGAATTTGTCAAAAAATAATTTTTTACTGTCGCAAATTTTAAATATACCGAGATTGCCTTTTCTATAGTGAATTTTTCAAAAAATTATTTTTTGCTTTCGCAAATTTTAAATACGCCGAGGATTGCCTTTTCTATAGTAAATTTTTCAAAAAATAATTTTTTACTGTCGCTAATTTTAAATACGCCGAGGATTGCCTTTTCTATAGCGAAATTGTCAAAATAGTATTTTTTACTGTCGCAAATTTTAAATACGCCAAGGATTGCCTTTTCTATAGTGAATTTGTCAAAAAATAATTTTTTATTGTCGCAAATTTTAAATATACCGAGGATTTAATTTTTTATAGTGCATTTTTCAAAAAATTAATTTTTGCTGTCGCAAATTGTAACTACACCGAGGATTGCCTTTTCTATAGTAAATTTTTCAAAAAATAATTTTTTACTGTCGCAAATTTTAAATACGCCGGGGATTGCCTTTTCTATAGCGAAATTGTCAAAATAATATTTTTTACTGTCGCAAATTTTAAATACGCCGAGGATTGCCTTTTCTATAGTGAATTTGTCAAAAAATAATTTTTTCCTGTCGAAAATTTTAAATTTCCCGAGGATTGCCTTTTCTATAGTCAATTTGTCAAAAAATAATTTTTTACTGTCAGAAATTTTAAATATACAGAGGATTGCCTTTTCTATAGTGAATTTGTCAAAAAATAATTTTTTACTGTAGCAAATTTTAAATATACGAAGGATTTAATTTTCTATGGTGAAGTTTTCAAAAAATTATTTTTTGCTGTCGCAAATTTTAAATACGCCGAGGATTGTCTTTTCTATAGTAAATTTCTCAAAAAATAATTTTTTACTGTCAGAAATTTTAAATATACAGAGGATTGCCTTTTCTATAGTGAATTTGTCAAAAAATAATTTTTCGCTGTAGCAAATTTTAAATATACGAAGGAATTCATTTTCTATAGTGAATTTTTCAAAAAATTATTTTTTGCTGTCGCAAATTTTAAATACGCCGAGGATTGCCTTTTGTATAGTAAATTTTTCAAAAAATAATTTTTACTGTCGCAAAGTTTAAATATGCCGAGGATTGCCTTTTCTATAGTAAATTTTTCAAGAAATTATTTTTTACGGTCGCAAATTTTAAATACGCCGGGGATTGCCTTTTCTATAGCGAATTTGTCAAAAAATAATTTTTTACTGTCGAAAATTACAAATACGCCGAGGATTGCCTTTTCTTTAGTGAATTTCTCAAAATAATATATTTTACTGTCGCAAATTTTAAATACGCCGAGGATTGCCTTTTCTATAGTGAATTTGTCAAAAAATAATTTTTTACTGTCGCAAATTTTAAATGCGCCGAGGATTGCCTCTTCTATAGTGAATTTGTCAAAAAATAATTTTTGCTGTCGCAAATTTTAAATATATCGAGGATTGCCTTTTCTATAGTGAATTTTTCAAAAAATTATTTTTTACTGTCGCAAGTTTTAAATGCGCCGAGGATTGCCTTTTCTATAGTGATTTTGTCAAAATAATATTTTTTACTGTCGCAAATTTTAAAAACGCCGAGGATTGCCTTTTCTATAGTGAATTTGTCAAAAAATAATTTTTTACTTTCGCAAATTTTAAACGTACCGAGGATTGACTTTCCTATAGTGAATTTGGCAAAATAATATTTTTTACTGTCGCAAATTTTAAATACGCCGAGGATTGCATGTTCTATAGTGAATTTGTCAAAAAATAATTTTTTACTGTCGAAAATTTTAAACACGCCGAGAATTGCCTTTTCTATAGTAAATTTTTCAAAAAATAATTTTTTACTGTCGCAAATTTTAAATACGCCGAGGATTGCCTTTTCTATAGCGAATTTGTGAAAATAATATTTTTTACTGTCGCAAATTTTAAATACGCCAAGGATTGCCTTTTCTATAGTGAATTTGTCAAAAAATAATTTTTTACTGTCGCAAATTTTAAATATACCGAGGATTTAATTTTCTATGGTGAATTTTTCAAAAAATTAATTTTGCTGTCGCAAATTTTAACTACGCCGAGGATTGCCTTTTCTATAGTAAATTTTTCAAAAAAATAATTTTTTGCTGTCGCAAATTTTAAATACGCCGAGTATTGCCTTTTCTATAGTAAATTTTTCAAAAAATTATTTTTTAATGTCGCAAGTTTTAAATACGCCGAGGATTGCCTCTTCTATAGTGAATTTGTCAAAATAATATTTTTACTGTCGCAAATTTTAAATACGCCGAGTATTGCCTTTTCTATAGTGAATTTGTCAAAAAATAATTTTTTCCTGTCGAAAATTTTAAATTTCCCGAGGATTGCCTTTTCTATAGTGAATTTGTCAAAAAATAATTTTTTACTGTCAGAAATTTTAAATATACAGAGGATTGCCTTTTCTATAGTGAATTTGTCAAAAAATATTTTTTTACTGTAGCAAATTTTAAATATACCAAGGATTTAATTTTCTATGGTGAATTTTTCAAAAAATTATTTTTTGCTGTCGCAAATTTTAAATACGCCGAGAATTGCCTTTTCTATAGTAAATTTTTCAAAAAATAATTTTTTACTGTCGCAAATTTTAAATACGCCGAGGATTGCCTTTTCTATAGTGAATTGGTCAAAACAATATTTTTTACTGTCTCAAATTTTAAATGCGCCGAGGATTGCCTTTTCTATAGTGAATTTGTCAAAAAATAATTTTTTACTGTCCCAAATTTTAAATATACCGAGGATTGCCTTTTCTATAGTGAATTTTTCAAAAAATTATTTTTTACTGTCGCAAGTTTTAAATACGCCGAGGATTGCCTTTTCTATAGTGACTTTGTCAAAATAATATTTTTTACTGTCGCAAATTTTAAATACGCCGAGGATTGCCTTTTCTATAGTGAATATGTCAAAAAATAATTTTTTACTGTCGCAAATTTTAAATACGCCGAGGATTGCCTCTTCTATAGTGAATTTGTCAAAAAACAATTTTTGCTGTCGCAAATTTTAAATATATCGAGGATTGCCTTTTCTATAGTGAATTTTTCAAAAAATTATTTTTTACTGTCGCAAGTTTTAAATACGCCGAGGATTGCCTTTTCTATAGTGATTTTGTCAAAATAATATTTTTTACTGTCGCAAATTTTAAATACGCCGAGGATTGCCTTTTCTATAGTGAATTTGTCAAAAAATAATTTTTTACTGTCGCAAATTTTAAACATACCGAGGTTTGCCTTTTCTATAGTGAATTTGTCAAAAAATAATTTTTTACTGTCGCATATTTTAAATATACCGAGGATTGCCTTTTCTATAGTAAATTTTTCAAACAATTATTTTTTGCTGTCGCAAATTTTAAGTACGCCGAGAATTGCCTTTTCTATAGTAAATTTTACAAAAAATAATTTTTTACTGTCGCAAATTTTAAATACGCCGAGGATTGCCTTTTCTATAGCGAATTTGTCAAAATAATATTTTTTACTGTCGCAAATTTTAAATACGCCAAGGATTGCCTTTTCTATAGTGAATTTGTCAAAAAATAATTTTTTACTGTCGCAAATTTTAAATATACCGAGGATTTAATTTTCTATGGTAAATTTATCAAAAAATTAATTTTGCTGTCGCAAATTTTAACTACGCCGAGGATTGCCTTTTCTATAGTAAATTTTTCAAAAAAATAATTTTTTGCTATCGCAAATTTTAAATACGCCGAGTATTGCCTTTTCTATAGTAAGTTTTTCAAAAAATTATTTTATACTGTCGCAAATTTTAAATACGCCGAGGATTGCCTTTTCTATAGTGAATTTGTCAAAATAATATTTTTTACTGTCGCAGATTTTAAATACGCCGAGGATTGCCTTTTCTATAGTGAATTTGTCAAAAAATAATTTTTTCCTGTCGAAAATTTTAAATTTCCCGAGGATTGCCTTTTCTATAGTCAATTTGTCAAAAAATAATTTTTTACTGTCAGAAATTTTAAATATACAGAGGATTGCCTTTTCTATAGTGAATTTGTCAAAAAATAATTTTTTACTGTAGCAAATTTTAAATATACGAAGGATTTAATTTTCTATGGTGAAGTTTTCAAAAAATTATTTTTTGCTGTCGCAAATTTTAAATACGCCGAGGATTGCCTTTTCTATAGTAAATTTTTCAAAAAATAATTTTTTACTGTCGCAAATTTTAAATACGCCGAGGATTGCCTTTTCTATAGTGAATTGGTCAAAATAATATTTTTTACTGTCGCAAATTTTAAATGCGCCGAGGATTGCCTTTTCTATAGTGAATTTGTCAAAAAATAATTTTTTACTGTCGCAAACTTTAAATATACCGAGGATTGCCTTTTCTATAGTGAATTTTTCAAAAAATTATTTTTTGCTGTCGCAAATTTTAAATACGCCGAGGATTGCCTTTTCTATAGTAAATTTTTCAAAAAATAATTTTTTACTGTCGCAAATTTTATATACGCCGAGGATTGCCTTTTCCATAGCGAATTTGTTAAAATAAAATTTTTACTGTCGCAAATTTTAAATACGCCAAGGATTGCCTTTTCTATAGTGAATTTGTCAAAAAATAATATTTTACTGTCGCAAATTTTAAATATACCGAGGATTTAATTTTCTTTGGTGAATTTTTCAAAAAATTAATTTTGCTGTCGCAAATTTTAACTACGCAGAGGATTGCCTTTTCTATAGTAAATTTTTCAAAAAAATAATTTTTTGCTGTCACAAATTTTAAATACGCCGAGGATTGCCCTTTGTATAGTAAATTTTTCAAAAAATAATTTTTACTGTCGCAAATTTTAAATATGCCGAGGATTGCCTTTTCTATAGTAAATTTTTCAAGAAATTATTTTTTACGGTCGCAAATTTTAAATACGCCGGGGATTGCCTTTTCTATAGCGAATTTGTCAAAAAATAATTTTTTACTGTCGAAAATTTTAAATACGCCGAGGGTTGCCTTTTCTATAGTGAATTTGTAAAAAAATAATTTTATACTGTCGCAAATTTTAAACATACCGAGGATTGACTTTTCTATAGTGAATTTGTCAAAATAATATTTTTTACTGTCGCAAATTTTAAATACGCCGAGGATTGCATGTTCTATAGTGAATTTGTCAAAAAATAATTTTTTACTGTCGAAAATTTTAAACACGCCGAGAATTGCCTTTTCTATAGTAAATTTATCAAAAAATAATTTTTTACTGTCGCAAATTTTAAATACGCCGAGGATTGCCTTTTCTTTAGTGAATTTGTCAAAATAATATTTTTTACTGTCGGAAATTTTAAATACGCCGAGGATTGCCTTTTCTATAGTGAATTTGTCAAAAAATAATTTTTTACTGTCGCAAATTTTAAATACGCCGAGGATTGCCTTTTCTATAGTGAATTTGTCAAAAAATAATTTTTGCTGTCGCAAATTTTAAATATATCGAGGATTGCTTTTCTATAGTGAATTTTTCAAAAAATAATTTTTTTCTGTCGCAAGTTTTAAATACGCCGAGGATTACCTTTTCTATGGTGAATTTGTCAAAAAATAATTTTTTACAGTCGCAAATTTTTAATACCCCGAGGATTGCCTTTTATATAGTAAATTTTTCAAAAAATAGTTTTTAGTGTCGCAAATTTTAAATACGCCAAGGATTGTCTTTTATATAGTGAATTGGTCAAAATAATATTTTTTACTGTCGCAAATTTTAAATGCGCCGAGGATTGCATGTTCCATAGTGAATTTGTCAAAAAATAATTTTTTACTGTCGAAAATTTTAAACACGCCGAGAATTGCCTTTTCTATAGTAAATTTTTCAAAAAATAATTTTTTACTGTCGCAAATTTTAAATACGCCGAGGATTGCCTTTTCTATAGCGAATTTGTCAAAATAATATTTTTTACTGTCGCAAAATTTAAATACGCCAAGGATTGCCTTTTCTATAGTGAATTTGTCAAAAAATAATTTTTTACTGTCGCAGATTTTAAATATACCGAGGATTTAATTTTCTATGGTGAATTTTTCAAAAAATTAATTTTGCTGTCGCAAATTTTAACTACGCCGAGGATTGCCTTTTCTATAGTAAATTTTTCAAAAAAATAATTTTTTGCTGTCGCAAATTTTAAATACGCCGAGTATTGCCTTTTATATAGTAAATTTTTCAAAAAATTATTTTTTACTGTCGCAAGTTTTAAATACGCCGAGGATTGCCTTTTCTATAGTGAATTTGTCAAAATAATATTTTTTACTGTCGCAAATTTTAAATACGCCGAGGATTGCCTTTTCTATAGTGAATTTGTCAACAAATAATTTTTTCCTGTCGAAAATTTTAAATTTCCCGAGGATTGCCTTTTCTATAGTGAATTTATCAAAAAATAATTTTTTACTGTCAGAAATTTTAAATATACAGAGGATTGCCTTTTCTATAGTGAATTTGTCAAAAAATATTTTTTTACTGTAGCAAATTTTAAATATACCAAGGATTTAATTTTCTATGGTGAATTTTTCAAAAAATTATTTTTTGCTGTCGCAAATTTTAAATACGCCGAGGATTGCCTTTTCTATAGTAAATTTTTCAAAAAATAATTTTTTACTGTCGCAAATTTTAAATACGCCGAGGATTGCCTTTTCTATAGTGAATTGGTCAAAACAATATTTTTTACTGTCTCAAATTTTAAATGCGCCGAAGATTGCCTTTTCTATAGTGAATTTGTCAAAAAATAATTTTTTACTGTCGCAAATTTTAAATATACCGAGGATTGCCTTTTCTATAGTGAATTTTTCAAAAAATTATTTTTTACTGTCGCAAGTTTTAAATACGCCGAGGATTGCCTTTTCTATAGTGACTTTGTCAAAATAATATTTTTTACTCTCGCAAATTTTAAATACGCCGAGGATTGCCTTTTCTATAGTGAATTTGTCAAAAAATAACTTTTTACTGTCGCAAATTTTAAATACGCCCAGGATTGCCTCTTCTATAGTGAATTTGTCAAAAAACAATTTTTGCTGTCGCAAATTTTAAATATATCGAGGATTGCCTTTTCTATAGTTAATTTTTCAAAAAATTATTTTTTACTGTCGCAAGTTTTAAATACGCCGAGGATTGCCTTTTCTATAGTGATTTTGTCAAAATAATATTTTTTACTGTCGCAAATTTTAAATACGCCGAGGATTGCCTTTTCTATAGTGAATTTGTCAAAAAATAATTTTTTACTGTCGCAAATTTTAAACATACCGAGGATTGCCTTTTCTATAGTGAATTTGTCAAAAAATAATTTTTTACTGTCGCATATTTTAAATATACCGAGGATTGCCTTTTCTATAGTAAATTTTCCAAACAATTATTTTTTGCTGTCGCAAATTTTAAGTACGCCGAGGATTGCCTTTTCTATAGTCAATTTTTCAAAAAATAATTTTTTACTGTCGCAAATTTTAAATACGCCGAGGATTGCCTTTTCTATAGCGAAATTGTCAAAATAATATTTTTTACTGTCGCAAATTTTAAATACGCCAAGGATTGCCTTTTCTATAGTGAATTTGTCACAAAATAATTTTTTACTGTCGCAAATTTTAAATATACCGAGGATTTAATTTTCTATGGTAAATTTTTCAAAAAATTAATTTTGCTGTCGCAAATTTTAACTACGCCGAGGATTGCCTTTTCTATAGTAAATTTTTCAAAAAAATAATTTTTTGCTATCGCAAATTTTAAATACGCCGAGTATTGCCTTTTCTATAGTAAGTTTTTCAAAAAACTATTTTATACTGTCGCAAATTTTAAATACGCCGAGGATTGCCTTTTCTATAGTGAATTTGTCAAAATAATATTTTTTACTGTCGCAGATTTTAAATACGCCGAGGATTGCCTTTTCTATAGTGAATTTGTCAAAAAATAATTTTTTCCTGTCGAAAATTTTAAATTTCCCGAGGATTGCCTTTTCTATAGTCAATTTGTCAAAAAATAATTTTTTACTGTCAGAAATTTTAAATATACAGAGGATTGCCTTTTCTATAGTGAATTTGTCAAAAAATAATTTTTCACTGTAGCAAATTTTAAATATACGAAGGATTTAATTTTCTATGGTGAAGTTTTCAAAAAATTATTTTTTGCTGTCGCAAATTTTAAATACGCCGAGGATTGCCTTTTCTATAGTAAATTTTTCAAAAAATAATTTTTTACTGTCGCAAATTTTAAATACGCCGAGGATTGCCTTTTCTATAGTGAATTGGTCAAAATAATATTTTTTACTGTCGCAATTTTAAATGCGCCGAGGATTGCCTTTTCTATAGTGAATTTGTCAAAAAATAATTTTTTACTGTCGCAAACTTTAAATATACCGAGGATTGCCTTTTCTATAGTGAATTTTTCAAAAAATTATTTTTTGCTGTCGCAAATTTTAAATACGCCGAGGATTGCCTTTTCTATAATAAATTTTTCAAAAAATAATTTTTTACTGTCGCAAATTTTATATACGCCGAGGATTGCCTTTTCCATAGCGAATTTGTCAAAATAAAATTTTTTACTGTCGCAAATTTTAAATACGCCAAGGATTGCCTTTTCTATAGTGAATTTGTCAAAAAATAATTTTTTACTGTAGCAAATTTTAAATATACCGAGGATTTAATTTTCTATGGTGAATTTTTCAAAAAATTAATTATGCTGTCGCAAATTTTACCTACGCCGAGGATTGCCTTTTCTATAGTAAATTATTCAAAAAAATAATTTTTTGCTGTCACAAATTTTAATTACGCCGAGGATTGCCCTTTGTATAGTAAATTTTTCAAAAAATAATTTTCACTGTCGCAAATTTTAAATATGCCGAGGATTGCCTTTTCTATAGTAAATTTTTCAAGAAATTATTTTTTACGGTCGCAAATTTTAAATACGCCGGGGATTGCCTTTTCTATAGCGAATTGGTCAAAAAATAATTTTTTACTGTCGAAAATTTTAAATACGCCGAGGATTGCCTTTTCTATAGTGAATTTGTAAAAAAATAATTTTTTACTGTCGCAAATTTTAAACATACCGAGGATTGACTTTTCTATAGTGAATTTGTCAAAATAATATTTTTTACTGTCGCAAATTTTAAATACGCCGAGGATTGCATGTTCTATAGTGAATTTGTCAAAAAATAATTTTTTACTGTCGAAAATTTTAAACACGCCGAGAATTGCCTTTTCTATAGTAAATTTATCAAAAAATAATTTTTTACTGTCGCAAATTTTAAATACGCCGAGGATTGCCTTTTCTTTAGTGAATTTGTCAAAATAATATTTTTTACTGTCGCAAATTTTAAATACGCCGAGGATTGCCTTTTCTATAGTGAATTTGTCAAAAAATAATTTTTTACTGTCGCAAATTTTAAATACGCCGAGGATTGCCTTTTCTATAGTGAATTTGTCAAAAAATAATTTTTGCTGTCGCAAATTTTAAATATATCGAGGATTGCTTTTCTATAGTGAATTTTTCAAAAAAATATTTTTTTCTGTCGCAAGTTTTAAATACGCCGAGGATTGCCTCTTCTATAGTAAATTTTTCAAAAAATTGTTTTTTTCTGTCGCAGATTTTAAATACGCCGAGGATTACCTTTTCTATGGTGAATTTGTCAAAAAATAATTTTTTACAGTCGCATATTTTTAATACGCCGAGGATTGCCTTTTCTGTAGTGAATTTGTCAAAAAATAAATTTTTACAGTGGCAAATTTTAAATATACCGTGATTGCCTTTTCTATAGTCAATTTTTCAAAAAATTGTTTTTTGCTGTCGCAGATTTTAAATACGCCGAGGATTGCCTTTTCTATAGTAAATTTTTCAAAAAATAATTTTTTACTGTCGAAAATTTTAAATAGGCCGAGGATTGCCTTTTCTATAGTAAATTTTTCAAAAAATAGTTTTTAGTGTCGCAAATTTTAAATACGCCAAGGATTGTCTTTTATATAGTGAATTGGTCAAAATAATATTTTTTACTGTCGCAAATTTTAAATGCGCCGAGGATTGCCTTTTCTATAGTGAATTTGTCAAAAAATAGTTTTTTACTGTCACAAATTTTAAATATACCGAGGATTTAATTTTCTATAGTGAATTTTTCAAAAAATTTTATTTTTGCTGTCGCAAATTTTAACTACGACGAGGATTGCCTTTTCTATAGTAAATTTTTCAAAAAAATAATTTTTTTCTGTCGCAAATTTTAAATACGCGGAGGATTGCCTTTTCTATAGTAAATTTGTCAAAATAATATTTTTTACTGTCGCAAGTTTTTAATACTCCGAGGATTGCCTTTTCTATAGTGAATTTTTCAAAAAATAAATTTTTACAGTGGCAAATTTTAAATATACCGATGATTGCCTTTTCTATAATGAATTTTTCAAAAAATTATTTTTTGCTGTCGCAAATTTTAAATACGCCGAGGATTGCCTTTTCTATAGTAAATTTTTCAAAAAATAATTTTTACTGTCGCAAATTTTAAATACGCCGAGTATTGCCTTTTCTATAGTAAATTTTTCAAGAAATTATTTTTTACGGTCGCAAATTTTAAATACGCCGAGGATTGCCTTTTCTATAGCGAATTTGTCAAAAAATAATTTTTTACTCTCGAAAATTTTAAATACGCCGAGGATTTCCTTTCTATAGTGAATTTGTCAAAAAATAATTTTTTACTGTCGCAAATTTTAAACATACCGAGGATTGCCTTTTCTATAGTGAATGTGTCAAAATAACATTTTTTATTGTCGCAAATTTTAAATACGCCGAGGATTGCATTTTCTGTAGTGAATTTGTCAAAAAATAATTTTTTACTGTCGAAAATTTTAAACCCGCCGAGTATTGCCTTTTCTATAGTAAATTTATCAAAAAATAATTTTTTACTGTCGCAAATTTGAAATACTCCGAGGATTGTCTTTTCTTTAGTGAATTTGTCAAAATAATATTTTTTACTGTCGCAAATTTTAAATACGCCGAGGATTGCCTTTTCTATAGTGGATTTGTCAAAAAATAATTCTTTACTGACGCAACTTTTAAATTCGTCGAGAATTGCCTTTTCTATAGTGAATTTGTCAAAAAATAATTTATTAATGTCGCAAATTTTAAATATACCGAGGATTGCCTTTTCTATAGTGAATTTTTCAAAAAATTATTTTTTACTGTCGCAAATTTTAAATACGCCGAGGTTTGCCTTTTCTATAGTAAAATTTTCAATAAATTATTTTTTACAGTCACAAATTTTAAATACGCCGAGGATTACCTTTTCTGTGGTGAATTTTTAAAATAATAATCTTTTACTCTCGAAAATTTTAAATACCCCGAGGATTGCCTTTTCTAAAGTGAATTTGCCAAAAAATAATTTTTACTGTCGCAAATTTTAAATATACCGATGATTGCGTTTTCTATAGTGCATTTTTCAAAAAATTATTTTTTGCTATCGCAAATTTTAAATACGCTGAGGATTGCCTTTTCTATAGTGAATTTTTCAAAAAGTTATTTTTTGCTGTCGCAAATTTTAAATACGCCGAGGATTGCCTTTTCTATAGTAAATTTTTCAAAACATAATTTTTTACTGTCGCAAATTTTAAATACGCCGAGGATTGCCTTTTCTATAATGATTTTGTCAAAATAATATTTTTTACTGTCGCAAATTTTAAATACGCCGAGGATTACCTTTTCTATAGTGAATTTGTCAAAAAATATTTTTTTACTGTCGCAAATTTTAAATATACCGAGGATTTAATTTTCTATAGTAAATTTTTCAAAAATAATTTTTTACTGTCGCAAATTTCAAATACGCCGAAGATTGCCTTCTCTATAGTGAATTTGTCAAAATAATATTTTTTACTGTCTCAAATTTTAAATACGCAGAGGATTGCCTTTTCTATAGTGAATTTTTCAAACAATAATTTTTTACTGTCGAAAATGTTAAACACGCCGAGAATTGCCTTTTCTATAGTACATTTTTCAAAAAATTATATTTCACTATCGCAAGTTTTAAATACGCCGAGTATTGCCTTTTCTATAGTAAATTTTTCAAAAAATTATTTACTGTCGCAAATTTTAAATACGCCAAGTATTGCCTTTTCTATAGTAAATTTTTCAAAAAATTATTTTTTACTGTCGCAAATTTTAAATACGCCGAGGATTGCCTTTTCTGTAGTGAATTTGTCAAAATAATATTTTTTACTGTCGCAAATTTTAAATACGCCGAGGATTGCCTTTTCTATAGTGAATTTGTCAAAAAATAATTTTTTCCTGTCGAAAATTTTAAATTTGCCGAGGATTGCCTTTTCTATAGTGAATTTGTCAAAAAATAATTTTTTACTGTCAGAAATTTTAAAAATACAGAGGATTGCCTTTTCTATAGTGAATTAGTCAAAAAAATAATTTTTCACTGTAGCAAATTTTAAATATGCGAAGGATTTAATTTTATATAGTGAATTTTTCAAAAAATTATTTTTTGCTGTCGCAAATTTTAAATACGCCGAGGATTGCCTTTTCTATTGTAAATTTTTCAAAAAATAATTTTTTACTGTCGCAAATTTTAAATACGCCGAGGATTGCCTTTTCTATAGTGAATTGGTCAAAATAATATTTTTTACTGTCGCAAATTTTAAATGCGCCGAGGATTGCCCTTTCTATAGTGAATTTGTCAAAAAATAATTTTTTAGTGTCACAAATTTCAAATATACCGAGGATTGCCTTTTCTATAGTGAATTTGTCAAAAAATAATTTTTTACTGTAGCAAATTTTAAATATACCAAGGATTTAATTTTCTATAGTGAATTTTTCAAAAAATTATTTTTTGCTGTCGAAAATTTTAAACACGGCGATTATTGCCTTTTCTATAGTAAATTTTTCAAAAAATAATTTTTTACTGTCGCAAACTTTAAATACGCCGAGGATTGCCTTTTCTATAGTGAATTGGTCAAAATAATATTTTTTACTGTCGCAAATTTTAAACATACCGAGGATTGACTTTTCTATAGTGAATTTGTCAAAATAATATTTTTTACTGTCGCAAATTTTAAATACGCCTAGGATTGCATTTTCTATAGTGAATTTGTCAAAAAATAATTTTTTACTGTCGAAAATTTTACACACGCCGAGTATTGCCTTTTCTATAGTAAATTTATCAAAAAATAATTTTTTACTGTCGCAAATTTTAAATATGCCGAGGATTGCCTTTTCTTTAGTGAATTTGTCAAAATAATATTTTTTACTGTCGCAAATTTTAAATACGCCGAGGATTGCCTTTTCTATAGTGAATTAGTCAAAAAATAATTTTTGCTGTCGCAAATTTTAAATATATCGAGGATTGCCTTTTCTATAGTGAATTTTTTAATTTTTTACTGTCGCAAATTTTAAATACGCCGAGGATTGCCTCTTCTATAGTAAATTTTTCAAAAAATTATTTTTTTCTGTCGCAGATTTTAAATACGCCGAGGATTACCTTTTCTATGGTGAATATGTCAAAAAATAATTTTTTACTGTCGCAAATTTTTAATACGCCGATGATTGCCTTTTCTGTAGTGAATTTGTCAAAATTAAATTTTTACTGTCGCAAATTTTAAATACGCCGAGGATTGCATTTTCTTTAGTGAATTTGTCAAAATAATATTTTTTACTGCCGCAAATTTTAAATACGCCGAGGATTGCCTTTTCTATAGTGAATTTGTCAAAAAATAATTTTTTACTGTCGCAAATTTTAAATACGCCGAGGATTGCCTTTTCTAAATGAATTTGTCAAAAAATAATTTTTGCTGGCGTAAATTTTAAATATATCGAGGATTGCCTTTTCTATAGTGAATTTTTCAAAAAATTATTTTTTACAGTCACAAGTTTTAAATACGCCGAGGATTGCCTCTTCTATAGTAAATTTTTCAAAAAATTATTTTTTTCTGTCGCAGATTTTAAATACGCCGAGGATTACCTTTTCTATGGTGAATTTGTCAAAAAATAATTTTTTACTGTCGCAAATTTTTAATACGCCGAGGATTGCCCTTTCTGTAGTGAATTTGTCAAAAAATAAATTTTTAGAGTGGCAAATTTTAAATATACCGTGATTGCCTTTTCTATAGTGAATTTTTCAAAAAATTGTTTTTTGCTGTCGCAAATTTTAAATATGCCGAGGATTGCCTTTTCTATAGTAAATTTTTCAAAAAATAATTTTTTACTGTCGCAAATTTTAAATACGCCGAGGATTGCCTTTTCTATAGTAAATTTTTCAAAAAATAGTTTTTTAGTGTCGCAAATTTTGAATACGCCGAGGATTGTCTTTTATATAGTGAATTGGTCAAAATAATATTTTTTACTGTCGCAAATTTTAAATGCGCCGAGGATTGCCCTTTCTATAGTGAATTTGTCAAAAAATAATTTTTTAGTGTCGCAAATTTTAAATATACCGAGGATTGCCTTTTCTATAGTGAATTTGTCAAAAAATAATTTTTTACTGTAGCAAATTTTAAATATACCAAGGATTTAATTTTCTATAGTGAATTTTTCAAAAAATTATTTTTTGCTGTCGAAAATTTTAAACACGGCGATTATTGCCTTTTCTATAGTAAGTTTTTCAAAAAATAATTTTTTACTGTCGCAAACTTTAAATACGCCGAGGATTGCCTTTTCTATAGTGAATTGGTCAAAATAATATTTTTTACTGTCGCAAATTTTAAATGCACCGAGGATTGCCTTTTCTATAGTGAATTTGTCAAAAAATAATTTTTTACTGTCGCAAATTTTAAATATACCGAGGATTTAATTTTTTATAGTGAATTTTTCAAAAAATTAATTTTGCTGTCGCAAGTTTTAACTACACCGAGGATTGCCTTTTCTATAGTAAATTTTTCAAAAAAATAATTTTTTTCTGTCGCAAATTTTAAATACGCGGAGGATTGCCTTTTCTATAGTAAATTTCTCAAAACATTATTTTTTACGGTCGCAAATTTTTAATACGCCGAGTATTGCCTTTTCTATAGTGAATTTGTCAAAAAATACATTTTTACAGTGGCAAGTTTTAAATATACCGATGATTGCCTTTTCTATAGTGAATTTTTCAAAAAATTATTTTTTGCTGTCGCAAATTTTAAATACGCCGAGGATTGCCTTTTCTATAGTAAATTTTTCAAAAAATAATTTTTACTGTCGCAAATTTTAAATATGCCGAGGATTGCCTTTTTTATAGTAAATTTTTCAAGAAATTATTTTTTACGGTCGCAAATTTTAAATACGCCGGGGATTGCCTTTTCTATAGCGAATTTGTCAAAAAATAATTTTTTACTGTCGAAAATTTTAAATACGCCGAGGATTGCCTTTTCTATAGTGAATTTGGCAAAAAATAATTTTTTACTGTCGCAAATTTTAAACATACCGAGGATTGACTTTTCTATAGTGAATTTGTCAAAATAATATTTTTTACTGTCGCAAATTTTAAATACGCCGAGGATTGCATTTTCTTTAGTGAATTTGTCAAAAAATAATTTTTTACTGTCGAAAATTTTAAACACGCCGAGTATTGCCTTTTCTATAGTAAATTTATCAAAAAATAATTTTTTACTGTCGCAAATTTTAAATACGCCAAGGATTGCCTTTTCTTTAGTGAATTTGTCAAAATAATATTTTTTACTGTCGCAAATTTTAAATACGCCGAGGATTGCCTTTTCTATAGTGAATTTGTCAAAAAATAATTTTTTACTGTCGCAAATTTTAAATACGCCGAGGATTGCCTCTTCTATAGTAAATTTTTCAAAAAATTATTTTTTTCTGTCGCAGATTTTAAATACGCCGAGGATTACCTTTTCTATGGTGAATTTGTCAAAAAATAATTTTTTACTGTCGCAAATTTTTAATTTTTAATTTTGCTGTCGCAAATTTTAACTACACCGAGGATTGCCTTTTCTATAGTAAATTTTTCAAGAAAATAATTTTTTTCTGTCGCAAATTTTAAATACGCGGAGGATTGCCTTTTCTATAGTAAATTTCTCAAAACATTATTTTTTACGGTCGCAAATTTTTAATACGCCGAGTATTGCCTTTTCTATAGTGAATTTGTCAAAAAATAAATTTTTACAGTGGCAAATTTTAAATATACCGATGATTGCCTTTCCTATAGTGAATTTTTCAAAAAATTATTTTTTGCTGTCGCAAATTTTAAATACGCCGAGGATTGCCTTTTGTGTAGTAAATTTTTCAAAAAATAATTTTTACTGTCGCAAATTTTAAATATGCCGAGGATTGCCTTTTCTATAGTAACTTTTTCAAGAAATTATTTTTTACGGTCGCAAATTTTAAATACGCCGGGGATTGCCTTTTCTATAGCGAATTTGTCAAAAAATAATTTTTTACTGTCGAAAATTTTAAATACGCCGAGGATTACCTTTTCTATAGTGAATTTGGCAAAAAATAATTTTTTACTGTCGCAAATTTTAAACATACCGAGGATTGACTTTTCTATAGTGAATTTGTCAAAATAATATTTTTTACTGTCGCAAATTTTAAATACGCCTAGGATTGCATTTTCTATAGTGAATTTGTCAAAAAATAATTTTTTACTGTCGAAAATTTTACACACGCCGAGTATTGCCTTTTCTATAGTAAATTTATCAAAAAATAATTTTTTACTGTCGCAAATTTTAAATATGCCGAGGATTGCCTTTTCTTTAGTGAATTTGTCAAAATAATATTTTTTACTGTCACAAATTTTAAATACGCCGAGGATTGCCTTTTCTATAGTGAATTAGTCAAAAAATAATTTTTGCTGTCGCAAATTTTAAATATATCGAGGATTGCCTTTTCTATAGTGAATTTTTTAATTTTTTACTGTCGCAAATTTTAAATACGCCGAGGATTGCCTCTTCTATAGTAAATTTTTCAAAAAATTATTTTTTTCTGTCGCAGATTTTAAATACGCCGAGGATTACCTTTTCTATGGTGAATTTGTCAAAAAATAATTTTTTACTGTCGCAAATTTTTAATACGCCGATGATTGCCTTTTCTGTAGTGAATTTGTCAAAATTAAATTTTTACTGTCGCAAATTTTAAATACGCCGAGGATTGCATTATCTTTAGTGAATTTGTCAAAATAATATTTTTTACTGTCGCAAATTTTAAATACGCCGAGGATTGCCTTTTCTATAGTGAATTTGTCAAAAAATAATTTTTTACTGTCGCAAATTTTAAATACGCCGAGGATTGCCTTTTCTAAATGAATTTGTCAAAAAATAATTTTTGCTGGCGTAAATTTTAAATATATCGAGGATTGCCATTTCTATAGTGAATTTTTCAAAAAATTATTTTTTACAGTCACAAGTTTTAAATACGCCGAGGATTGCCTCTTCTATAGTAAATTTTTCAAAAAATTATTTTTTTCTGTCGCAGATTTTAAATACGCCGAGGATTACCTTTTCTATGGTGAATTTGTCAAAAAATAATTTTTTACTGTCGCAAATTTTTAATACGCCGAGGATTGCCCTTTCTGTAGTGAATTTGTCAAAAGATAAATTTTTAGAGTGGCAAATTTTAAATATACCGTGATTGCCTTTTCTATAGTGAATTTTTCAAAAAATTGTTTTTTGCTGTCGCAAATTTTAAATATGCCGAGGATTGCCTTTTCTATAGTAAATTTTTCAAAAAATAATTTTTTACTGTCGCAAATTTTAAATACGCCGAGGATTGCCTTTCCTATAGTAAATTTTTCAAAAAATAGTTTTTTAGTGTCGCAAATTTTGAATACGCCGAGGATTGTCTTTTATATAGTGAATTGGTCAAAATAATATTTTTTACTGTCGCAAATTTTAAATGCGCCGAGGATTGCCCTTTCTATAGTGAATTTGTCAAAAAATAATTTTTTAATGTCGCAAATTTTAAATATACCGAGGATTGCCTTTTCTATATTGAATTTGTCAAAAAATAATTTTTTACTGTAGCAAATTTTAAATATACCAAGGATTTAATTTTCTATAGTGAATTTTTCAAAAAATTATTTTTTGCTGTCGAAAATTTTAAACACGGCGAGTATTGCCTTTTCTATAGTAAATTTTTCAAAAAAGAATTTTTTACTGTCGCAAACTTTAAATACGCCGAGGATTGCCTTTTCTATAGTGAATTGGTCAAAATAATATTTTTTACTGTCGCAAATTTTAAATGCGCCGAGGATTGCCTTTTCTATAGTGAATTTGTCAAAAAATAATTTTTTACTGTCGCAAATTTTAAATATACCGAGGATTTAATTTTTTATAGTGAATTTTTCAAAAAATTAATTTTGCTGTCGCAAATTTTAACTACACCGAGGATTGCCTTTTCTATAGTAAATTTTTCAAGAAAATAATTTTTTTCTGTCACAAATTTTAAATACGCGGAGGATTGCCTTTTCTATAGTAAATTTCTCAAAACATTATTTTTTACGGTCGCAAATTTTAAATACGCCGAGGATTGCCTTTTCTAAATGAATTTGTCAAAAAATAATTTTTGCTGTTGTAAATTTTAAATATATCGAGGATTGCTTTTCTATAGTGAATTTTTCAAAAAATTATTTTTTACAGTCACAAGTTTTAAATACGCCGAGGATTGCCTCTTCTATAGTAAATTTTTCAAAAAATTATTTTTTTCTCTCGCAGATTTTAAATACGCCGAGGATTACCTTTTCTATGGTGAATTTGTCAAAAAATAATTTTTTACTGTCGCAAATTTTTAATACGCCGAGGATTGCCCTTTCTGTAGTGAATTTGTCAAAAAATAAATTTTTAGAGTGGCAAATTTTAAATATACCGTGATTGCCTTTTCTATAGTGAACTTTTCAAAAAATTGTTTTTTGCTGTCGCAAATTTTAAATATGCCGAGGATTGCCTTTTCTATAGTAAATTTTTCAAAAAATTATTTTTTACTGTCGCAAATTTTAAATACGCCGAGGATTGCCTTTTCTATAGTAAATTTTTCAAAAAATAGTTTTTTAGTGTCGCAAATTTTAAATACGCCGAGGATTGTCTTTTATATAGTGAATTGGTCAAAATAATATTTTTTACTGTCGCAAATTTTAAATGCGCCGAGGATTGCCCTTTCTATAGTGAATTTGTCAAAAAATAATTTTTTAGTGTCGCAAATTTTAAATATACCGAGGATTGCCTTTTCTATAGTGAATTTGTCAAAAAATAATTTTTTACTGTAGCAAATTTTAAATATACCAAGGATTTAATTTTCTATAGTGAATTTTTCAAAAAATTATTTTTTGCTGTCGAAAATTTTAAACACGGCGAATATTGCCTTTTCTATAGTAAATTTTTCAAAAAAGAATTTTTTACTGTCGCAAACTTTAAATACGCCGAGGATTGCCTTTTCTATAGTGAATTGGTCAAAATAATATTTTTTACTGTCGCAAATTTTAAATGCGCCGAGGATTGCCTTTTCTATAGTGAATTTGTCAAAAAATAATTTTTTATAGTGAATTTTTCAAAAAATTAATTTTGCTGTCGCAAATTTGAACTACACCGAGGATTGCCTTTTCTATAGTAAATTTTTCAAAAAATAATTTTTTCCTGTCGCAAATTTTAAATACGCGGAGGATTGCCTTTTCTATAGTAAATTTCTCAAAACATTATTTTTTACGGTCGCAAATTTTTAATACGCCGAGTATTGCCTTTTCTATAGTGAATTTGTCAAAAAATAAATTTTTACAGTGGCAAATTTTAAATATACCGATGATTGCCTTTTCTATAGTGAATTTTTCAAAAAATTATTTTTTGCTGTCGCAAATTTTAAATACGCCGAGGATTGCCTTTTGTATAGTAAATTTTTCAAAAAATAATTTTTACTGTCGCAAATTTTAAATATGCCGAGGATTGCCTTTTCTATAGTAACTTTTTCAAGAAATTATTTTTTACGGTCGCAAATTTTAAATACGCCGGGGATTACCTTTTCTATAGCGAATTTGTCAAAAAATAATTTTTTACTGTCGAAAATTTTAAATACGCCGAGGATTGCCATTTCTATAGTGAATTTGGCAAAAAATAATTTTTTACTGTCGCAAATTTTAAACATACCGAGGATTGACTTTTCTATAGTGAATTTGTCAAAATAATATTTTTTACTGTCGGAAATTTTAAATACGCCTAGGATTGCATTTTCTATAGTGAATTTGTCAAAAAATAATTTTTTACTGTCGAAAATTTTACACACGCCGAGTATTGCCTTTTCTATAGTAAATTTATCAAAAAATAATTTTTTACTGTCGCAAATTTCAAATATGCCGAGGATTGCCTTTTCTTTAGTGAATTTGTCAAAATAATATTTTTTACTGTCGCAAATTTTAAATACGCCGAGGATTACCTTTTCTATAGTGAATTAGTCAAAAAATAATTTTTGCTGTCGCAAATTTTAAATATATCGAGGATTGCCTTTTCTATAGTGAATTTTTTAATTTTTTACTGTCGCAAATTTTAAATACGCCGAGGATTGCCTCTTCTATAGTAAATTTTTCAAAAAATTATTTTTTTCTGTCGCAGATTTTAAATACGCCGAGGATTACCTTTTCTATGGTGAATTTGTCAAAAAATAATTTTTTACTGTCGCAAATTTTTAATACGCCGATGATTGCCTTTTCTGTAGTGAATTTGTCAAAATTAAATTTTTACTGTCGCAAATTTTAAATACGCTGAGGATTGCATTTTCTTTAGTGAATTTGTCAAAATAATATTGTTTACTGTCGCAAATTTTAAATACGCCGAGGATTGCCTTTTCTATAGTGAATTTGTCAAAAAATAATTTTTTACTGTCGCAAATTTTAAATACGCCGAGGATTGCCTTTTCTAAATGAATTTGTCAAAAAATAATTTTTGCTGTCGTAAATTTTAAATATATCGAGGATTACCTTTTCTATAGTGAATTTTTCAAAAAATTATTTTTTACAGTCACAAGTTTTAAATACGCCGAGGATTACCTTTTCTATGGTGAATTTGTCAAAAAATAATTTTTTACTGTCGCAAATTTTTAATACGCCGAGGATTGTCTTTTATATAGTGAATTGGTCAAAATAATATTTTTTACTGTCGCAAATTTTAAATGCGCCGAGGATTGCCCTTTCTATAGTGAATTTGTCAAAAAATAATTTTTTAGTGTCGCAAATTTTAAATATACCGAGGATTGCCTTTTCTATAGTGAATTTGTCAAAAAATAATTTTTTACTGTAGCAAATTTTAAATATACCAAGGATTTAATTTTCTATAGTGAATTTTTCAAAAAATTATTTTTTGCTGTCGAAAATTTTAAACACGGCGAGTATTGCCTTTTCTATAGTAAATTTTTCAAAAAAGAATTTTTTACTGTCGCAAACTTTAAATACGCCGAGGATTGCCTTTTCTATAGTGAATTGGTCAAAATAATATTTTTTACTGTCGCAAATTTTAAATGCGCCGAGGATTGCCTTTTCTATAGTGAATTTGTCAAAAAATAATTTTTTACTGTCGCAAATTTTAAATATACCGAGGATTTAATTTTTTATAGTGAATTTTTCAAAAAATTAATTTTGCTGTCGCAAATTTTAACTACACCGAGGATTGCCTTTTCTATAGTAAATTTTTCAAGAAAATAATTTTTTTCTGTCGCAAATTTTAAATACGCGGAGGATTGCCTTTTCTATAGTAAATTTCTCAAAACATTATTTTTTACGGTCGCAAATTTTTAATACGCCGAGTATTGCCTTTTCTATAGTGAATTTGTCAAAAAATAAATTTTTACAGTGGCAAATTTGAAATATACCGATGATTGCCTTTTCTATAGTGAATTTTTCAAAAAATTATTTTTTGCTGTCGCTAATTTTAAATACGCCGAGGATTGCCTTTTGTATAGTAAATTTTTCAAAAAATAATTTTTACTGTCGCAAATTTTAAATATGCCGAGGATTGCCTTTTCTATAGTAACTTTTTCAAGAAATTATTTTTTACGGTCGCAAATTTTAAATACGCCGGGGATTGCCTTTTCTATAGCGAATTTGTCAAAAAATAATTTTTTACTGTCGAAAATTTTAAATACGCCGAGGATTGCCTTTTCTATAGTGAATTTGGCAAAAAATAATTTTTTACTGTCGCAAATTTTAAACATACCGAGGATTGACTTTTCTATAGTGAATTTGTCAAAATAATATTTTTTACTGTCGCAAATTTTAAATACGCCTAGGATTGCATTTTCTATAGTGAATTTGTCAAAAAATAATTTTTTACTGTCGAAAATTTTACACACGCCGGGTATTGCCTTTTCTATAGTAAATTTATCAAAAAATAATTTTTTACTGTCGCGAATTTTAAATATGCCGAGGATTGCCTTTTCTTTAGTGAATTTGTCAAAATAATATTTTTTACTGTCGCAAATTTTAAATACGCCGAGGATTGCCTTTTCTATAGTGAATTAGTCAAAAAATAATTTTTGCTGTCGCAAATTTTAAATATATCGAGGATTGCCTTTTCTATAGTGAATTTTTTAATTTTTTACTGTCGCAAATTTTAAATACGCCGAGGATTGCCTCTTCTATAGTAAATTTTTCAAAAAATTATTTTTTTCTGTCGCAGATTTTAAATACGCCGAGGATTACCTTTTCTATGGTGAATTTGTCAAAAAATAATTTTTTACTGTCGCAAATTTTTAATACGCCGATGATTGCATTTTCTGTAGTGAATTTGTCAAAATTAAATTTTTACTGTCGCAAATTTTAAATACGCCGAGGATTGCATTTTCTTTAGTGAATTTGTCAAAATAATATTTTTTACTGTCGCAAATTTTAAATACGCCGAGGATTGCCTTTTCTATAGTGAATTTGTCAAAAAATAATTTTTTACTGTCGCAAATTTTAAATACGCCGAGGATTGCCTTTTCTAAATGAATTTGTCAAAAAATAATTTTTGCTGTCGTAAATTTTAAATATATCGAGGATTGCCTTTTCTATAGTGAATTTTTCAAAAAATTTTTTTTTACAGTCACAAGTTTTAAATACGCCGAGGATTGCCTCTTCTATAGTAAATTTTTCAAAAAATTATTTTTTTCTGTCGCAGATTTTAAATACGCCGAGGATTACCTTTTCTATGGTGAGTTTGTCAAAAAATTATTTTTTACTGTCGCAAATTTTTAATACGCCGAGGATTGCCCTTTCTGTAGTAAATTTGTCAAAAAATAAATATTTAGAGTGGCAAATTTTAAATATACCGTGATTGCCTTTTCTATAGTGAATTTTTCAAAAAATTATTTTTTGCTGTCGCAAATTTTAAATATGCCGAGGATTGCCTTTTCTATAGTAAATTTTTCAAAAAATAATTTTTTACTGTCGCAAATTTTAAATACGCCGAGGATTGCCTTTTCTATAGTAAATTTTTCAAAAAATAGTTTTTTAGTGTCGCAAATTTTGAATACGCCGAGGATTGTCTTTTATATAGTGAATTGGTCAAAATAATATTTTTTACTGTCGCAAATTTTAAATGCGCCGAGGATTGCCCTTTCTATAGTGAATTTGTCAAAAAATAATTTTTTAGTGTCGCAAATTTTAAATATACCGAGGATTGCCTTTTCTATAGTGAATTTGTCAAAAAATAATTTTTTACTGTAGCAAATTTTAAATATACCAAGGATTTAATTTTCTATAGTGAATTTTTCAAAAAATTATTTTTTGCTGTCGAAAATTTTAAACACGGCGAGTATTGCCTTTTCTATAGTAAATTTTTCAAAAAGAATTTTTTACTGTCGCAAACTTTAAATACGCCGAGGATTGCCTTTTCTATAGTGAATTGGTCAAAATAATATTTTTTACTGTCGCAAATTTTAAATGCGCCGAGGATTGCCTTTTCTATAGTGAATTTGTCAAAAAATAATTTTTTACTGTCGCAAATTTTAAATATACCGAGGATTTAATTTTTTATAGTGAATTTTTCAAAAAATTAATTTTGCTGTCGCAAATTTTAACTACACCGAGGATTGCCTTTTCTATAGTAAATTTTTCAAGAAAATAATTTTTTTCTGTCGCAAATTTTAAATACGCGGAGGATTGCCTTTTCTATAGTAAATTTCTCAAAACATTATTTTTTACGGTCGCAAATTTTTAATACGCCGAGTATTGGCTTTTCTATAGTGAATTTGTCAAAAAATAAATTTTTACAGGGGCAAATTTTAAATATACCGATGATTGCCTTTTCTATAGTGAATTTTTCAAAAAATTATTTTTTGCTGTCGCAAATTTTAAATACGCCGAGGATTGCCTTTTGTATAGTAAATTTTTCAAAAAATAATTTTTACTGTCGCAAATTTTAAATATGCCGAGGATTGCCTTTTCTATAGTAAATTTTTCAAGAAATTATTTTTTACGGTCGCAAATTTTAAATACGCCGGGGATTGCCTTTTCTATAGCGAATTTGTCAAAAAATAATTTTTTACTGTCGCAAATTTTAAATGCGCCGAGGATTGCCTTTTCTATAGTGAATTTGTCAAAAAATAATTTTTTACTGTCGCAAATTTTAAATATACCGAGGATTTAATTTTTTATAGTGAATTTTTCAAAAAATTAATTTTGCTGTCGCAAATTTTAACTACACCGAGGATTGCCTTTTCTATAGTAAATTTTTCAAGAAAATAATTTTTTCTGTCGCAAATTTTAAATACGCGGAGGATTGCCTTTTCTATAGTAAATTTCTCAAAACATTATTTTTTACGGTCGCAAATTTTTAATACGCCGAGTATTGCCTTTTCTATAGTGAATTTGTCAAAAAATAAATTTTTACAGTGGCAAATTTTAAATATACCGATGATTGCCTTTTCTATAGTGAATTTTTCAAAAAATTATTTTTTGCTGTCGCAAATTTTAAATACGCCGAGGATTGCCTGTTGTATAGTAAATTTTTCAAAAAATAATTTTTACTGTCGCAAATTTTAAATATGCCGAGGATTGCCTTTTCTATAGTAAATTTTTCAAGAAATTATTTTTTACGGTCGCAAATTTTAAATACGCCGGGGATTGCCTTTTCTATAGCGAATTTGTCAAAAAATAATTTTTTACTGTCGAAAATTTTAAATACGCCGAGGATTGCCTTTTCTATAGTGAATTTGGCAAAAAATAATTTTTTACTGTCGCAAATTTTAAACATACCGAGGATTGACTTTTCTATAGTGAATTTGTCAAAATAATATTTTTTACTGTCGCAAATTTTAAATACGCCTAGGATTGCATTTTCTATAGTGAATTTGTCAAAAAATAATTTTTTACTGTCGAAAATTTTACACACGCCGAGTATTGCCTTTTCTATAGTAAATTTATCAAAAAATAATTTTTTACTGTCGCAAATTTTAAATATGCCGAGGATTGCCTTTTCTTTAGTGAATTTGTCAAAATAATATTTTTTACTGTCGCAAATTTTAAATACGCCGAGGATTGCCTTTTCTATAGTGAATTAGTCAAAAAATAATTTTTGCTGTCGCAAATTTTAAATATATCGAGGATTGCCTTTTCTATAGTGAATTTTTTAATTTTTTACTGTCGCAAATTTTAAATACGCCGAGGATTGCCTCTTCTATAGTAAATTTTTCAAAAAATTATTTTTTTCTGTCGCAGATTTTAAATACGCCGAGGATTACCTTTTCTATGGTGAATTTGTCAAAAAATAATTTTTTACTGTCGCAAATTTTTAATACGCCGATGATTGCCTTTTCTGTAGTGAATTTGTCAAAAAATAAATTTTTACTGTCGCAAATTTTAAATACGCCGAGGATTGCCTTTTCTTTAGTGAATTTGTCAAAATAATATTTTTTACTGTCGCAAATTTTAAATACGCCGAGGATTGCCTTTTCTATAGTGAATTTGTCAAAAAATAATTTTTACTGTCGCAAATTTTAAATACGCCGAGGATTGCCTTTTCTAAATGAATTTGTCAAAAAATAATTTTTGCTGTCGTAAATTTTAAATATATCGAGGATTGCCTTTTCTATAGTGAATTTTTCAAAAAATTATTTTTTACAGTCACAAGTTTTAAATACGCCGAGGATTGCCTCTTCTATAGTAAATTTTTCAAAAAATAATTTTTTTCTGTCGCAGATTTTAAATACGCCGAGGATTACCTTTTCTATGGTGAATTTGTCAAAAAATAATTTTTTACTGTCGCAAATTTTTAATACGCCGAGGATTGCCCTTTCTGTAGTGAATTTGTCAAAAAATAAATTTTTAGAGTGGCAAATTTTAAATATACCGTGATTGCCTTTTCTATAGTGAATTTTTCAAAAAATTGTTTTTTGCTGTCGCAAATTTTAAATATGCCGAGGATTGCCTTTTCTATAGTAAATTTTTCAAAAAATTATTTTTTACTGTCGCAAATTTTAAATACGCCGAGGATTGCCTTTTCTATAGTAAATTTTTCAAAAAATAGTTTTTTAGTGTCGCAAATTTTAAATACGCCGAGGATTGTCTTTTATATAGTGAATTGGTCAAAATAATATTTTTTACTGTCGCAAATTTTAAATGCGCCGTGGATTGCCCTTTCCATAGTGAATTTGTAAAAAATAATTTTTTAGTGTCGCAAATTTTAAATATACCGAGGATTCCCTTTTCTATAGTGAATTTGTCAAAAAATAATTTTTTACTGCAGCAAATTTTAAATATACCAAGGATTTAATTTTCTATAGTGAATTTTTCAAAAAATTATTTTTTGCTGTCGAAAATTTTAAACACGGCGAGTATTGCCTTTTCTATAGTAAATTTTTCAAAAAAGAATTTTTTACTGTCGCAAACTTTAAATACGCCGAGGATTGCCTTTTCTATAGTGAATTGGTCAAAATAATATTTTTTACTGTCGCAAATTTTAAATGCGCCGAGGATTGCCTTTTCTATAGTGAATTTGTCAAAAAATAATTTTTTACTGTCGCAAATTTTAAATATACCGAGGATTTAATTTTTTATAGTGAATTTTTCAAAAAATTAATTTTGCTGTCGCAAATTTTAACTACACCGAGGATTGCCTTTTCTATAGTAAATTTTTCAAGAAAATAATTTTTTTCTGTCGCAAATTTTAAATACGCGGAGGATTGCCTTTTCTATAGTAAATTTCTCAAAACATTATTTTTTACGGTCGCAAATTTTTAATACGCCGAGTATTGCCTTTTCTATAGTGAATTTGTCAAAAAATAAATTTTTACAGTGGCAAATTTTAAATATACCGATGATTGCCTTTTCTATAGTGAATTTTTCAAAAAATTATTTTTTGCTGTCGCAAATTTTAAATACGCCGAGGATTGCCTTTTGTATAGTAAATTTTTCAAAAAATAATTTTTACTGTCGCAAATTTTAAATATGCCGAGGATTGCCTTTTCTATAGTAAATTTTTCAAGAAATTATTTTTTACGGTCGCAAATTTTAAATACGCCGGGGATTGCCTTTTCTATAGCGAATTTGTCAAAAAATAATTTTTTACTGTCGAAAATTTTAAATACGCCGAGGATTGCCTTTTCTATAGTGAATTTGGCAAAAAATAATTTTTTACTGTCGCAAATTTTAAACATACCGAGGATTGACTTTTCTATAGTGAATTTGTCAAAATAATATTTTTTACTGTCGCAAATTTTAAATACGCCTAGGATTGCATTTTCTATAGTGAATTTGTCAAAAAATAATTTTTTACTGTCGAAAATTTTAAACACGCCGAGTATTGCCTTTTCTATAGTAAATTTATCAAAAAATAATTTTTTACTGTCGCAAATTTTAAATATGCCGAGGATTGCCTTTTCTTTAGTGAATTTGTCAAAATATTATTTTTTACTGTCGCAAATTTTAAATACGCCGAGGATTGCCTTTTCTATAGTGAATTAGTCAAAAAATAATTTTTGCTGTCGCAAATTTTAAATATATCGAGGATTGCCTTTTCTATAGTGAATTTTTTAATTTTTTACTGTCGCAAATTTTAAATACGCCGAGGATTGCCTCTTCTATAGTAAATTTTTCAAAAAATTATTTTTTTCTGTCGCAGATTTTAAATACGCCGAGTATTACCTTTTCTATGGTGAATTTGTCAAAAAATAATTTTTTACTGTCGCAAATTTTTAATACGCCGATGATTGCCTTTTCTGTAGTGAATTTGTCAAAAAATAAATTTTTACTGTCGCAAATTTTAAATACGCCGAGGATTGCCTTTTCTTTAGTGAATTTGTCAAAATAATATTTTTTACTGTCGCAAATTTTAAATACGCCGAGGATTGCCTTTTCTATAGTGAATTTGTCAAAAAATAATTTTTTACTGTCGCAAATTTTAAATACGCCGAGGATTGCCTTTTCTAAATGAATTTGTCAAAAAATAATTTTTGCTGTCGTAAATTTTAAATATATCGAGGATTGCCTTTTCTATAGTGAATTTTTCAAAAAATTATTTTTTACAGTCACAAGTTTTAAATACGCCGAGGATTGCCTCTTCTATAGTAAATTTTTCAAAAAATTATTTTTTTCTGTCGCAGATTTTAAATACGCCGAGGATTACCTTTTCTATGGTGAATTTGTCAAAAAATAATTTTTTACTGTCGCAAATTTTTAATACGCCGAGGATTGCCCTTTCTGTAGTGAATTTGTCAAAAAATAAATTTTTAGAGTGGCAAATTTTAAATATACCGTGATTGCCTTTTCTATAGTGAATTTTTCAAAAAATTGTTTTTTGCTGTCGCAAATTTTAAATATGCCGAGGTTTGCCTTTTCTATAGTAAATTTTTCAAAAAATAATTTTTTACTGTCGCAAATTTTAAATACGCCGAGGATTGCCTTTTCTATAGTAAATTTTTCAAAAAATAGTTTTTTAGTGTCGCAAATTTTAAATACGCCGAGGATTGTCTTTTCTATAGTGAATTTGTCAAAAAATAATTTTTTACTGTAGCAAATTTTAAATATACCAAGGATTTAATTTTCTATAGTGAATTTTTCAAAAAATTATTTTTTTGCTGTCGAAAATTTTAAACACGGCGAGTATTGCCTTTTCTATAGTAAATTTTTCAAAAAAGAATTTTTTACTGTCGCAAACTTTACATACGCCGAGGATTGCCTTTTCTATAGTGAATTGGTCAAAATAATATTTTTTACTGTCGCAAATTTTAAATGCGCCGAGGATTGCCTTTTCTATAGTGAATTTGTCAAAAAATAATTTTTTACTGTCGCAAATTTTAAATATACCGAGGATTTAATTTTTTATAGTGAATTTTTCAAAAAATTAATTTTGCTGTCGCAAATTTTAACTACACCGAGGATTGCCTTTTCTATAGTAAATTTTTCAAGAAAATAATTTTTTTCTGTGGCAAATTTTAAATACGCGGAGGATTGCCTTTTCTATAGTAAATTTCTCAAAACATTATTTTTTACGGTCGCAAATTTTTAATACGCCGAGTATTGCCTTTTCTATAGTGAATTTGTCAAAAAATAAATTTTTACAGTGGCAAATTTTAAATATACCGATGATTGCCTTTTCTATAGTGAATTTTTCAAAAAATTATTTTTTGCTGTCGCAAATTTTAAATACGCCGAGGATTGCCTTTTGTATAGTAAATTTTTCAAAAAATAATTTTTACTGTCGCAAATTTTAAATATGCCGAGGATTGCCTTTTCTATAGTAAATTTTTCAAGAAATTATTTTTTACGGTCGCAAATTTTAAATACGCCGGGGATTGCCTTTTCTATAGCGAATTTGTCAAAAAATAATTTTTTACTGTCGAAAATTTTAAATACGCCGAGGATTGCCTTTTCTATAGTGAATTTGGCAAAAAATAATTTTTTACTGTCGCAAATTTTAAATATACCAAGGATTGACTTTTCTATAGGGAATTTGTCAAAATAATATTTTTTATTGTCGCAAATTTTAAATACGCCTAGGATTGCATTTTCTATAGTGAATTTGTCAAAATATAATTTTTTACTGTCGAAAATTTTAAACACGCCGAGTATTGCCCTTTCTATAGTAAATTTATCAAAAAATAATTTTTTACTGTCGCAAATTTTAAATATGCCGAGGATTGCCTTTTCTTTAGTGAATTTGTCAAAATAATATTTTTTACTGTCGCAAATTTTAAATACGCCGAGGATTGCCTTTTCTATAGTGAATTAGTCAAAAAATAATTTTTGCTGTCGCAAATTTTAAATATATCGAGGATTGCCTTTTCTATAGTGAATTTTTTAATTTTTTACTGTCGCAAATTTTAAATACGCCGAGGATTGCCTTTTCTATAGTGAATTTGTCAAAAAATAATTTTTTACTGTCGCAAATTTTAAATACGCCGAGGATTGCCTTTTCTTAATGAATTTGTCAAAAAATAATTTTTGCTGTCGTAAATTTTAAATATATCGAGGATTGCTTTTTCTATAGTGGATTTTTCAAAAAATTATTTTTTACAGTCACAAGTTTTAAATACGCCGAGGATTGCCTCTTCTATATTAAATTTTTCAAAAAATTATTTTTTTCTGTCGCAGATTTTAAATACGCCGAGGATTACCTTTTCTATGGTGAATTTGTCAAAAAATAATTTTTTACTGTCGCAAATTTTTAATACGCCGAGGATTGCCCTTTCTGTAGTGAATTTGTCAAAAAATAAATTTTTAGAGTGGCAAATTTTAAATATACCGTGATTGCCTTTTCTATAGTGAATTTTTCAAAAAATTGTTTTTTGCTGTCGCAAATTTTAAATATGCCGAGAATTGCCTTTTCTATAGTAAATTTTTCAAAAAATAATTTTTTACTGTCGCAAATTTTAAATACGCCGAGGATTGCCTTTTCTATAGTAAATTTTTCAAAAAATAGTTTTTTAGTGTCGCAAATTTTAAATACACCGAGGATTGTCTTTTATATAGTGAATTGGTCAAAATAATATTTTTTACTGTCGCAAATTTTAAATGCGCCGAGGATTGCCCTTTCTATAGTGAATTTGTCAAAAAATAATTTTTTAGTGTCGCAAATTTTAAATATACCGAGGATTGCCTTTTCTATAGTGAATTTGTCAAAAAATAATTTTTTACTGCAGCAAATTTTAAATATACCAAGGATTTAATTTTCTATAGTGAATTTTTCAAAAAATTATTTTTTGCTGTCGAAAATTTTAAACACGGCGAGTATTGCCTTTTCTATAGTAAATTTTTCAAAAAAGAATTTTTTACTGTCGCAAACTTTAAATACGCCGAGGATTGCCTTTTCTATAGTGAATTGGTCAAAATAATATTTTTTACTGTCGCAAATTTTAAATGCGCCGAGGATTGCCTTTTCTATAGTGAATTTGTCAAAAAATAATTTTTTACTGTCGCAAATTTTAAATATACCGAGGATTTAATTTTTTATAGTGAATTTTTCAAAAAATTAATTTTGCTGTCGCAAATTTTAACTACACCGAGGATTGCCTTTTCTATAGTAAATTTTTCAAGAAAATAATTTTTTCCTGTCGCAAATTTTAAATACGCGGAGGATTGCCTTTTCTATAGTAAATTTTTCAAAAAATTATTTTTTACTGTCACAAATTTTAAATACGCCGAGGATTACCTTTTCTATGGTGAATGTGTCAAAAAATAATTGTTTACTATCGCATATTTTTAATACTCCGGGGGTTGCCATTTCTATAGTGAATTTGTCAAAAAATAATTTTTTACTGTCGCAAATTTTAAATACGCCGAGGATTGCCTTTTCTATAGTGAATTTTTCAAAAAATTATTTTTTACTGTCGCAAATTTTAAATATACCGAAGATTGCCTTTTCTATAGTGAATTTTTCAAAAAATGATTTTTTACTGTCGCAAATTTTAAATACACCGAGGATTGCCTTTTCTATAGTGAATTTGTCAAAAAATAATTTTTTAATGTAGCAAATTTTAAATATGCAGAGGATTTAATTTTCTATAGTGAATTTTTCAAAAAATTATTTTTTGCTCTCGCAAATTTTAAATACGCTGAGGATTGCCTTTTCTATAGTAAATTTTTCAAAAAATAATTTTTTACTGTCGCAAGTTTTAAATACGCAGAGGATTGCCTTTTCTATAGTAAATTTTTCAAAAAATAATTTTTAACTGTCGCAAATTTTAAATACGCCAAGGATTGCCTTTTCTATAGTAAATTTTTCAAAAAATTATTTTTTACTGTCACAAATTTTAAATACGCCGAGGATTACCTTTTCTATGGTGAATGTGTCAAAAAATAATTGTTTACTATCGCATATTTTTA
>CAWUPM010000303.1:0-66388 GCA_963924295.1 Dioctria rufipes
AAAAATTATTTTTTGAAAAATTTACTATAGAAAAGGCAATCCTCGGCGTATTTAAAATTTGCGACAGTAAAAAATTATTTTTTGAAAAATTTTACTATAGAAAAGGCAATCCTCGGCGTATTTAAAATTTGCGACAGTAAAAAATTATTTTTTGAAAAATTTACTATAGAAAAGGCAATCCTCGGCGTATTTAAAATTTGCGACAGTAAAAAATTATTTTTTGAAAAATTTACTATAGAAAAGGCAATCCTCGGCGTATTTAAAATTTGCGACAGTAAAAAATTATTTTTTGAAAAATTTACTATAGAAAAGGCAATCCTCGGCGTATTTAAAATTTGCGACAGTAAAAAATTATTTTTTGAAAAATTTACTATAGAAAAGGCAATCCTCGGCGTATTTAAAATTTGCGACAGTAAAAAATTATTTTTTGAAAAATTTACTATAGAAAAGGCAATCCTCGCGTATTTAAAATTTGCGACAGTAAAAAATTATTTTTTGAAAAATTTACTATAGAAAAGGCAATCCTCGGCGTATTTAAAATTTGCGACAGTAAAAAATTATTTTTTGAAAAATTTACTATAGAAAAGGCAATCCTCGGCGTATTTAAAATTTGCGACAGTAAAAAATTATTTTTGAAAAATTTACTATAGAAAAGGCAATCCTCGGCGTATTTAAAATTTGCGACAGTAAAAAATTATTTTTTGAAAAATTTACTATAGAAAAGGCAATCCTCGGCGTATTTAAAATTTGCGACAGTAAAAAATTATTTTTGAAAAATTTACTATAGAAAAGGCAATCCTCGGCGTATTTAAAATTTGCGACAGTAAAAAATTATTTTTTGAAAATTTACTATAGAAAAGGCAATCTCGGCGTATTTAAAATTTGCGACAGTAAAAAATTATTTTTCGAAAAATTTACTATAGAAAAGGCAATCCTCGGCGTATTTAAAATTTGCGACAGTAAAAAATTATTTTTTCGAAAAATTTACTATAGAAAAGGCAATCCTCGGCGTATTTAAAATTTGCGACAGTAAAAAATTATTTTTTGAAAAATTTACTATAGAAAAGGCAATCCTCGGCGTATTTAAAATTTGCGACAGTAAAAAATTTACTATAGAAAAGGCAATCCTCGGCGTATTTAAAATTTGCGACAGTAAAAAATTATTTTTTGAAAATTTACTATGGAAAAGGCAATCCTAGGCGTATTTAAAATTGTGACAGTAAAAAATTATTTTTGAAAAATTTACTATAGAAAAGGCAATCCTCGGCGTATTTAAAATTTGCGACATTAAAAAATTATTTTTTGAAAAATTTACTATAGAAAAGGCAATCCTCGGCGTATTTAAAATTTGCGACAGTAAAAAATTATTTTTGAAAAATTTACTATAGAAAAGGCAATCCTCGGCGTATTTAAAATTTGCGACAGTAAAAAATTATTTTTTGAAAAATTTACTATAGAAAAGGCAATCCTCGGCGTATTTAAAATTTGCGACAGTAAAAATTATTTTTTGAAAAATGTACTATAGAAAAGGCAATCCTCGCGTATTTAAAATTTGCGACAGTAAAAAATTATTTTTTGAAAAATTTACTATAGAAAAGGCAATCCTCGGCGTATTTAAAATTTGCGACAGTAAAAAATTATTTTTTGAAAAATTTACTATAGAAAAGGCAATCCTCGGCGTATTTAAAATTTGCGACAGTAAAAAATTATTTTTTGAAAAATTTACTATAGAAAAGGCAATCCTCGGCGTATTAAAATTTGCGACAGTAAAAAAGTATTTTTTGAAAAATTTTCTATAGAAAAGGCAATCCTCGGCGTATTTAAAATTTGCGACAGTAAAAAATTATTTTTTGAAAAATTTACTATAGAAAAGGCAAGCGACAGTAAAAAATTATTTTTTGAAAAATTTACTATAGAAAAGGCAATCCTCGGCGTATTTAAAATTTCCGACAGTAAAAAATAATTTTTTGAAAAATTTACTATAGAAAAGGCAATCCCCGGCGTATTTAAAATTTACGACAGTAAAAAATTATTTTTTGAAAAATTTACCATAGAAAAGGCAATCTTCGGCGTATTTAAAATTTGCGAGAGTAAAAAATTATTTTTTGAAAAATTTACTATAGAAACGGCAATCCTCGGCGTATTTAAAATTTGCGACAGTAAAAAATTATTTTTTGAAAAATTTACTATAGAAAAGGCAATCCTCGGCGTATTTAAAATTTGCGACAGTAAAAAATTATTTTTTGAAAAATTTACTATAGAAAAGGCAATCCTCGGCGTATTTAAAATTTGCGACAGTAAAAAATTATTTTTTGAAAAATTTACTATAGAAAAGGCAATCCTCGGCGTATTTAAAATTTGCGACAGTAAAAAATTATTTTTTGAAAAATTTAATATAGAAAAGGCAATCCTCGGCGTATCTAAATTTTGCGACAGTAAAAAATAATTTTTTGAAAAATTTACTATAGAAAAGGCAATCCTCGGCGTATTTAAAATTTGCGACAGTAAAAAATTATTTTTTGAAAAATTTACTATAGAAAAGGCAATCCTCGGCGTATTTAAAATTTGCGACAGTAAAAAATTATTTTTTGAAAAATTTACTATAGAAAAGGCAATCCTCGGCGTATTTAAAATTTGCGACAGTAAAAAATTATTTTTTGAAAAATTTACTATAGAAAAGGCAATCCTCGGCGTATTTAAAATTTGCGACTGTAAAAAATTATTTTTTGAAAAATTTACTATAGAAAAGGCAATCCTCGGCGTATTTAAAATTTGCGACAGTAAAAAATTATTTCTTGAAAAATTTACTATAGAAAAGGCAATCCTCGGCGTATTTAAAATTTGCGACAGTAAAAAATTATTTTTTGAAAAATTTACTATAGAAAAGGCAATCCTCGGCGTATTTAAAATGTGCGACAGTAAAAAATTATTTTTTGAAAAATTTACTATAGAAAAGGCAATCTTCGGCGTATTTAAAATTTGCGACAGTAAAAAATTATTTTTTGAAAAAATTGCTATAGAAAAGGCAATCCTCGGCGTATTTAAAATTTGCGACAGTAAAAAATTATTTTTCGAAAAATTTACTATAGAAAAGGCAATCCTCGGCGTATTTAAAATTTGCGACAGTAAAAAATTATTTTTTGAAAAATTTACAATAGAAAAGGCAATCCTCGGCGTATTTAAAATTTGCGACAGTAAAAAATTATTTTTTGAAAAATTTACTATAGAAAAGGCAATCCTCGGCGTATTAAAATTTGCGACAGTAAAAAATTATTTTTTGAAAAATTTTCTATAGAAAAGGCAATCGTCGGCGTATTTAAAATTTGCGACAGTAAAAAATTATTTTTTGAAAAATTTACTATAGAAAAGGCAATCCTCGGCGTATTTAAAATTTGCGACAGTAAAAAATTATTTTTTGAAAAATTTACTATAGAAAAGGCAATCCTCGGCGTATTTAAAATTTGCGACAGTAAAAAATTATTTCTTGAAAAATTTACTATAGAAAAGGCAATCCTCGGCGTATTTAAAATTTGCGACAGTAAAAAATTATTTTTTGAAAAATTTACTATAGAAAAGGCAATCCTCGGCGAATTTAAAATTTGCGACAGTAAAAAATTATTTTTTGAAAAATTTACTATACAAAAGGCAATCCTCGGCGTATTTAAAATTTGCGACAGTAAAAAATTATTTTTTGAAAAATTTACTATAGAAAAGGCAATCCTCGGCGTATTTAAAATTTGCGACAGTAAAAAATTATTTTTTGAAAAATTTACTATAGAAAAGGCAATCCTCGGCGTATTTAAAATTTGCGACAGTAAAAAATTATTTTTTGAAAAATTTGCTATAGAAAAGGCAATCCTCGGCGTATTTAAAATTTGCGACAGTAAAAAATTATTTTTTGAAAAATTTACTATAGAAAAGGCAATCCTCGGCGTATTTAAAATTTGCGACAGTAAAAAATTATTTTTTGAAAAATTTACTATAGAAAAGGCAATCCTCGGCGTATTAAAATTTGCGACAGTAAAAAATTATTTTTTGAAAAATTTTCTATAGAAAAGGCAATCCTCGGCGTATTTAAAATTTGCGACAGTAAAAAATTATTTCTTGAAAAATTTACTATAGAAAAGGCAATCGTCGGCGTATTTAAAATTTGCGACAGTAAAAAATTATTTCTTGAAAAATTTACTATAGAAAAGGCAATCCTCGGCGTATTTAAAATTTGCGACAGTAAAAAATCATTTTTTGAAAAATTTACTATAGAAAAGGCAATCCCCGGCGTATTTAAAATTTGCGACAGTAAAAAATTATTTTTTGAAAAATTTACCATAGAAAAGGCAATCCTCGGCGTATTTAAAATTTGCGACAGTAAAAAATAATTTTTTGAAAAATTTACCATAGAAAAGGCAATCCTCAGTGTATTTAAAATTTGCGACAGTAAAAATTTATTTTTTGAAAAATTTACTATAGAAAAGGCAATCCTCGGCGTATTTAAAATTTGCGACAGTAAAAAATTATTTTTTGAAATATTTACTATAGAAAAGGCAATCCTCGGCGTATTTAAAATTTGCGACAGTAAAAAATTATTTTTTGAAATATTTACTATAGAAAAGGCAATCCTCGGCGTATTTAAAATTTGCGACAGTAAAAAATTATTTCTTGAAAAATTTACTATAGAAAAGGCAATCGTCGGCGTATTTAAAATTTGCGACAGTAAAAAATTATTTCTTGAAAAATTTACTATAGAAAAGGCAATCCTCGGCGTATTTAAAATTTGCGACAGTAAAAAATTATTTTTTGAAAAATTTACTATAGAAAAGGCAATCCTCGGCGTATTTAAAATTTGCGACAGTAAAAAATAATTTTTTGAAAAATTTACTATAGAAAAGGCAATCCTCGGCGTATTTAAAATTTGCGACAGTAAAAAATTATTTTTTGAAAAATTTACTATAGAAAAGGCAATCCTCGGCGTATTTAAAATTTGCGACAGTAAAAAATTATTTTTTGAAAAATTTACTATAGAAAAGGCAATCCTCGGCGTATTTAAAATTTGCGACAGTAAAAAATTATTTTTTGAAATATTTACTATAGAAAAGGCAATCCTCGGCGTATTTAAAATTTGCGACAGTAAAAAATTATTTTTTGAAAAATTTACTATAGAAAAGCAATCCTCGGCGTATTTAAAATTTGCGACAGTAAAAAATTATTTTTTGAAACATTTACTATAGAAAAGGCAATTCTCGGCGTATTTAAAATTTGCGACAGTAAAAAATTATTTTTCGAAAAATTTACTATAGAAAAGGCAATCCTCGGCGTATTTAAAATTTGCGACAGTAAAAAATTATTTTTCGAAAAATTTACTATAGAAGAGGCAATCCTCGGCGTATTTAAAATTTGCGACAGTAAAAAATTATTTTTTGAAAAATTTACTATAGAAAAGGCAATCCTCGGCGTATTTAAAATTTGCGACAGTAAAAAATTTACTATAGAAAAGGCAATCCTCGGCGTATTTAAAATTTGCGACAGTAAAAAATTATTTTTTGAAAAATTTACTATGGAAAAGGCAATCCTAGGCGTATTTAAAATTTGTGACAGTAAAAAATTATTTTTTGAAAAATTTACTATAGAAAAGGCAATCCTCGGCGTATTTAAAATTTGCGACATTAAAAAATTATTTTTTGAAAAATTTACTATAGAAAAGGCAATCCTCGGCGTATTTAAAATTTGCGACAGTAAAAAATTATTTTTTGAAAAATTTACTATAGAAAAGGCAATCCTCGGCGTATTTAAAATTTGCGACAGTAAAAAATTATTTTTTGAAAAATTTACTATAGAAAAGGCAATCCTCGGCGTATTTAAAATTTGCGACAGTAAAAAATTATTTTTTGAAAAATGTACTATAGAAAAGGCAATCCTCGGCGTATTTAAAATTTGCGACAGTAAAAAATTATTTTTTGAAAAATTTACTATAGAAAAGGCAATCCTCGGCGTATTTAAAATTTGCGACAGTAAAAAATTATTTTTTGAAAAATTTACTATAGAAAAGGCAATCCTCGGCGTATTTAAAATTTGCGACAGTAAAAAATTATTTTTTGAAAAATTTACTATAGAAAAGGCAATCCTCGGCGTATTAAAATTTGCGACAGTAAAAAAGTATTTTTTGAAAAATTTTCTATAGAAAAGGCAATCCTCGGCGTATTTAAAATTTGCTACAGTAAAAAATTATTTTTTGAAAAATTTACTATAGAAAAGGCAAGCGACAGTAAAAAATTATTTTTTGAAAAATTTACTATAGAAAAGGCAATCCTCGGCGTATTTAAAATTTCCGACAGTAAAAAATAATTTTTTGAAAAATTTACTATAGAAAAGGCAATCCCCGGCGTATTTAAAATTTACGACAGTAAAAAATTATTTTTTGAAAAATTTACCATAGAAAAGGCAATCTTCGGCGTATTTAAAATTTGCGAGAGTAAAAAATTATTTTTTGAAAAATTTACTATAGAAACGGCAATCCTCGGCGTATTTAAAATTTGCGACAGTAAAAAATTATTTTTTGAAAAATTTACTATAGAAAAGGCAATCCTCGGCGTATTTAAAATTTGCGACAGTAAAAAATTATTTTTTGAAAAATTTACTATAGAAAAGGCAATCCTCGGCGTATTTAAAATTTGCGACAGTAAAAAATTATTTTTTGAAAAATTTACTATAGAAAAGGCAATCCTCGGCGTATTTAAAATTTGCGACAGTAAAAAATTATTTTTTGAAAAATTTAATATAGAAAAGGCAATCCTCGGCGTATCTAAATTTTGCGACAGTAAAAAATTATTTTTTGAAAAATTTACTATAGAAAAGGCAATCCTCGGCGTATTTAAAATTTGCGACAGTAAAAAATTATTTTTTGAAAAATTTACTATAGAAAAGGCAATCCTCGGCGTATTTAAAATTTGCGACAGTAAAAAATTATTTTTTGAAAAATTTACTATAGAAAAGGCAATCCTCGGCGTATTTAAAATTTGCGACAGTAAAAAATTATTTTTTGAAAAATTTACTATAGAAAAGGCAATCCTCGGCGTATTTAAAATTTGCGACAGTAAAAAATTATTTTTTGAAAAATTTACTATAGAAAAGGCAATCCTCGGCGTATTTAAAATTTGCGACAGTAAAAAATTATTTCTTGAAAAATTTACTATAGAAAAGGCAATCCTCGGCGTATTTAAAATTTGCGACAGTAAAAAATTATTTTTTGAAAAATTTACTATAGAAAAGGCAATCCTCGGCGTATTTAAAATGTGCGACAGTAAAAAATTATTTTTTGAAAAATTTACTATAGAAAAGGCAATCTTCGGCGTATTTAAAATTTGCGACAGTAAAAAATTATTTTTTGAAAAAATTGCTATAGAAAAGGCAATCCTCGGCGTATTTAAAATTTGCGACAGTAAAAAATTATTTTTCGAAAAATTTACTATAGAAAAGGCAATCCTCGGCGTATTTAAAATTTGCGACAGTAAAAAATTATTTTTTGAAAAATTTACAATAGAAAAGGCAATCCTCGGCGTATTTAAAATTTGCGACAGTAAAAAATTATTTTTTGAAAAATTTACTATAGAAAAGGCAATCCTCGGCGTATTAAAATTTGCGACAGTAAAAAATTATTTTTTGAAAAATTTTCTATAGAAAAGGCAATCGTCGGCGTATTTAAAATTTGCGACAGTAAAAAATTATTTTTTGAAAAATTTACTATAGAAAAGGCAATCCTCGGCGTATTTAAAATTTGCGACAGTAAAAAATTATTTTTTGAAAAATTTACTATAGAAAAGGCAATCCTCGGCGTATTTAAAATTTGCGACAGTAAAAAATTATTTCTTGAAAAATTTACTATAGAAAAGGCAATCCTCGGCGTATTTAAAATTTGCGACAGTAAAAAATTATTTTTTGAAAAATTTACTATAGAAAAGGCAATCCTCGGCGAATTTAAAATTTGCGACAGTAAAAAATTATTTTTTGAAAAATTTACTATACAAAAGGCAATCCTCGGCGTATTTAAAATTTGCGACAGTAAAAAATTATTTTTTGAAAAATTTACTATAGAAAAGGCAATCCTCAGCGTATTTAAAATTTGCGACAGTAAAAAATTATTTTTTGAAAAATTTACTATAGAAAAGGCAATCCTCGGCGTATTTAAAATTTGCGACAGTAAAAAATTATTTTTTGAAAAATTTGCTATAGAAAAGGCAATCCTCGGCGTATTTAAAATTTGCGACAGTAAAAAATTATTTTTTGAAAAATTTACTATAGAAAAGGCAATCCTCGGCGTATTTAAAATTTGCGACAGTAAAAAATTATTTTTTGAAAAATTTACTATAGAAAAGGCAATCCTCGGCGTATTAAAATTTGCGACAGTAAAAAATTATTTTTTGAAAAATTTTCTATAGAAAAGGCAATCCTCGGCGTATTTAAAATTTGCGACAGTAAAAAATTATTTCTTGAAAAATTTACTATAGAAAAGGCAATCGTCGGCGTATTTAAAATTTGCGACAGTAAAAAATTATTTCTTGAAAAATTTACTATAGAAAAGGCAATCCTCGGCGTATTTAAAATTTGCGACAGTAAAAAATCATTTTTTGAAAAATTTACTATAGAAAAGGCAATCCCCGGCGTATTTAAAATTTGCGACAGTAAAAAATTATTTTTTGAAAAATTTACCATAGAAAAGGCAATCCTCGGCGTATTTAAAATTTGCGACAGTAAAAAATAATTTTTTGAAAAATTTACCATAGAAAAGGCAATCCTCAGTGTATTTAAAATTTGCGACAGTAAAAATTTATTTTTTGAAAAATTTACTATAGAACAGGCAATCCTCGGCGTATTTAAAATTTGCGACAGTAAAAAATTATTTTTTGAAAAATTTACTATAGAAAAGGCAATCCTCGGCGTATTTAAAATTTGCGACAGTAAAAAATTATTTTTTGAAAAATTTACTATAGAAAAGGCAATCCTCGGCGTATTTAAAATTTGCGACAGTAAAAAATTATTTTTTGAAAAATTTACTATAGAAAAGGCAATCCTCGGCGTATTTAAAATTTGCGACAGTAAAAAATTATTTTTTGAAAAATTTACTATAGAAAAGGCAATCCTCGGCGTATGTAAAATTTGCGACAGTAAAAAATTATTTTTTGAAAAATTTACTATAGAAAAGGCAATCCCCGGCGTATTTAAAATTTGCGACAGTAAAAAATTATTTCTTGAAAAATTTACTATAGAAAAGGCAATCCTCGGCGTATTTAAAATTTGAGACAGTAAAAAATTATTTTTTGAAAAATTTACTATAGAAAAGGCAACCCTCGGCGTATTTAAAATTTGCGACAGTAAAAAAATATTTTTTGAAAAATTTACTATAGAAAAGGCAATCCTCGGCGTATTTAAAATTTGCGACAGTAAAAAATTATTTTTTGAAAAATTTACTATAGAAAAGGTAATCCTCGGCGTATTTAAAATTTGCGACAGTAAAAAATTATTTTTTGAAAAATTTACTATAGAAAAGGCAATCCTCGGCGTATTTAAAATTTGCGACAGTAAAAAATTATTTTTTGAAAAATTTACTATAGAAAAGGCAATCCTCGGCGTATTTAAAATTTGCGACAGTAAAAAATTATTTTTTGAAAAATTTACTATAAAAAAGGCAATCCTCGGCGTATTTAAAATTTGCGACAGTAAAAAATTATTTTTTGAAAAATTTACTATAGAAAAGGCAATCCTCGGCGTATTTAAAATTTGCGACAGTAAAAAATTATTTCTTGAAAAATTTACTATAGAAAAGGCAATCCTCGGCGTATTTAAAATTTGCGACAGTAAAAAATTATTTTTTGAAAAATTTACTATAGAAAAGGCAATCCTCGGCGTATTTAAAATTTGCGACAGTAAAAAATTATTTTTTGAAAAATTTACTATAGAAAAGGCAATCCTCGGCGTATTTAAAATTTGCGACAGTAAAAAATTATTTTTTGAAAAATTTACTATAGAAAAGGCAATCCTCGGCGTATTTAAAATTTGCGACAGTAAAAAATTATTTCTTGAAAAATTTACCATAGAAAAGGCAATCCTCGGCGTATTTAAAATTTGCGACAGTAAAAAATTATTTTTTGAAAAATTTACTATAGAAAAGGCAATCCTCGGCGTATTTAAAATTTGCGACAGTAAAAAATTATTTTTTGAAAAATTTACTATAGAAAAGGCAATCCTCGGCGTATTTAAAATTTGCGACAGTAAAAAATTATTTTTTGAAAAATTTACTATAGAAAAGGCAATCCTCGGCGTATTTAAAATTTGCGACAGTAAAAATTTACTATAGAAAAGGCAATCCTCGGCGTATTTAAAATTTGCGACAGTAAAAAATTATTTTTTGAAAAATTTACTATAGAAAAGGCAATCCTCGGCGTATTTAAAATTTGCGACAGTAAAAAATTATTTTTTGAAAAATTTACTATAGAAAAGGCAATCTTCGGCGTATTTAAAATTTGCGACAATAAAAAATTATTTTTTGAAAAATTTACTATAGAAAAGGCAATACTCGGCGTATTTAAAATTTGCGACAGTAAAAAATTATTTTTCGAAAAATTTACTATAGAAAAGGCAATCCTCGGCGTATTTAAAATTTGCGACAGTAAAAAATTATTTTTTGAAAAATTTACTATAGAAAAGGCAATCCTCGGCGTATTTAAAATTTGCGACAGTAAAAAATTATTTTTTGAAAAATTTACTATAGAAAAGGCAATCCTCGGCGTATTTAAAATTTGCGACAGTAAAAAATTATTTCTTGAAAAATTTACTATAGAAAAGGCAATCTTCGGGGTATTTAAAATTTGCGACAGTAAAAAATTATTTTTTGAAAAAATTACTATAGAAAAGGCAATCCTCGGCGTATTTAAAATTTGCGACAGTAAAAAATTATTTTTCGAAAAATTTACTATAGAAAAGGCAATCCTCGGCGTATTTAAAATTTGCGACAGTAAAAAATTATTTTTTGAAAAATTTACAATAGAAAAGGCAATCCTCGGCGTATTTAAAATTTGCGACAGTAAAAAATTATTTTTTGAAAAATTTACTATAGAAAAGGCAATCCTCGGCGTATATAAAATTTGCGACAGTAAAAAATTATTTCTTGAAAAATTTACTATAGAAAAGGCAATCCTCGGCGTATTTAAAATTTGCGACAGTAAAAAATAATTTTTTGAAAAATTTACTATAGAAAAGGCAATCCTCGGCGTATTTAAAATTTGCGACAGTAAAAAATTATTTTTTCACAAATTTACTATAGAAAAGGCAATCCTCGGCGTATTTAAAATTTGCGACAGTAAAAAATTATTTTTTGAAAAATTTACTATAGAAAAGGCAATCCTCGGCGTATTTAAAATTTGCGACAGTAAAAAATTATTTTTTGAAAAATTTGCTATAGAAAAGGCAATCCTCGGCGTATTTAAAATTTGCGACAGTAAAAAATTATTTTTTGAAAAATTTAATATAGAAAAGGCAATCCTCGGCGTATTTAAAATTTGCGACAGTAAAAAATTATTTTTTGAAAAATTTACTATAGAAAAGGCAATCCTCGGCGTATTAAAATTTGCGACAGTAAAAAATTATTTTTTGAAAAATTTTCTATAGAAAAGGCAATCCTCGGCGTATTTAAAATTTGCGACAGTAAAAAATTATTTTTTGAAAAATTTACTATAGAAAAGGCAATCCTCGGCGTATTTAAAATTTGCGACAGTAAAAAATTATTTCTTGAAAAATTTACTATAGAAAAGGCAATCGTCGGCGTATTTAAAATTTGCGACAGTAAAAAATTATTTCTTGAAAAATTTACTATAGAAAAGGGAATCCTCGGCGTATTTAAAATTTGCGACAGTAAAAAATCATTTTTTGAAAAATTTACTATAGAAAAGGCAATCCCCGGCGTTTTTAAAATTTGCGACAGTAAAAAATTATTTTTTGAAAAATTTACCATAGAAAAGGCAATCCTCGGCGTATTTAAAATTTGCGACAGTAAAAAATAATTTTTTGAAAAATTTACCATACAAAAGGCAATCCTCGGTGTATTTAAAATTTGCGACAGTAAAAAATTATTTTTTGAAAAATTTACTATAGAAAAGGCAATCCTCGGCGTATTTAAAATTTACGACAGTAAAAAATTATTTTTTGAAAAATTTACTATAGGAAAGGCAATCCTCGGCGTATTTAAAATTTGCGACAGTAAAAAATTATTTTTTGAAAAATTTACTATAGAAAAGGCAATCCTCGGCGTATTTAAAATTTGCGACAGTAAAAAATTATTTTTTGAAAAATTTACTATAGAAAAGGCAATCCTCGGCGTATTTAAAATTTGCGACAGTAAAAAATTATTTTTTGAAAAATTTACTATAGAAAAGGCAATCCTCGGCGTATGTAAAATTTGCGACAGTAAAAAATTATTTTTTGAAAAATTTACTATAGAAAAGGCAATCCCCGGCGTATTTAAAATTTGCGATAGTAAAAAATTATTTCTTGAAAAATTTACTATAGAAAAGGCAATCCTCGGCGTATTTAAAATTTGAGACAGTAAAAAATTATTTTTTGAAAAATTTACTATAGAAAAGGCAACCCTCGGCGTATTTAAAATTTGCGACAGTAAAAAAATATTTTTTGAAAAATTTACTATAGAAAAGGCAATCCTCGGCGTATTTAAAATTTGCGACAGCAAAAAATTATTTTTTGAAAAATTTACTATAGAAAAGGCAATCCTCGGCGTATTTAAAATTTGCGACAGTAAAAAATTATTTTTTGAAAAATTTACTATAGAAAAGGCAATCCTCGGCGTATTTAAAATTTGCGACAGTAAAAAATTATTTTTTGAAACATTTACTATAGAAAAGGCAATTCTCGGCGTATTTAAAATTTGCGACAGTAAAAAATTATTTTTCGAAAAATTTACTATAGAAAAGGCAATCCTCGGCGTATTTAAAATTTGCGACAGTAAAAAATTATTTTTCGAAAAATTTACTATAGAAGAGGCAATCCTCGGCGTATTTAAAATTTGCGACAGTAAAAAATTATTTTTTGAAAAATTTACTATAGAAAAGGCAATCCTCGGCGTATTTAAAATTTGCGACAGTAAAAAATTTACTATAGAAAAGGCAATCCTCGGCGTATTTAAAATTTGCGACAGTAAAAAATTATTTTTTGAAAAATTTACTATGGAAAAGGCAATCCTAGGCGTATTTAAAATTTGTGACAGTAAAAAATTATTTTTTGAAAAATTTACTATAGAAAAGGCAATCCTCGGCGTATTTAAAATTTGCGACATTAAAAAATTATTTTTTGAAAAATTTACTATAGAAAAGGCAATCCTCGGCGTATTTAAAATTTGCGACAGTAAAAAATTATTTTTTGAAAAATTTACTATAGAAAAGGCAATCCTCGGCGTATTTAAAATTTGCGACAGTAAAAAATTATTTTTTGAAAAATTTACTATAGAAAAGGCAATCCTCGGCGTATTTAAAATTTGCGACAGTAAAAAATTATTTTTTGAAAAATGTACTATAGAAAAGGCAATCCTCGGCGTATTTAAAATTTGCGACAGTAAAAAATTATTTTTTGAAAAATTTACTATAGAAAAGGCAATCCTCGGCGTATTTAAAATTTGCGACAGTAAAAAATTATTTTTTGAAAAATTTACTATAGAAAAGGCAATCCTCGGCGTATTTAAAATTTGCGACAGTAAAAAATTATTTTTTGAAAAATTTACTATAGAAAAGGCAATCCTCGGCGTATTAAAATTTGCGACAGTAAAAAAGTATTTTTTGAAAAATTTTCTATAGAAAAGGCAATCCTCGGCGTATTTAAAATTTGCGACAGTAAAAAATTATTTTTTGAAAAATTTACTATAGAAAAGGCAAGCGACAGTAAAAAATTATTTTTTGAAAAATTTACTATAGAAAAGGCAATCCTCGGCGTATTTAAAATTTCCGACAGTAAAAAATAATTTTTTGAAAAATTTACTATAGAAAAGGCAATCCCCGGCGTATTTAAAATTTACGACAGTAAAAAATTATTTTTTGAAAAATTTACCATAGAAAAGGCAATCTTCGGCGTATTTAAAATTTGCGAGAGTAAAAAATTATTTTTTGAAAAATTTACTATAGAAACGGCAATCCTCGGCGTATTTAAAATTTGCGACAGTAAAAAATTATTTTTTGAAAAATTTACTATAGAAAAGGCAATCCTCGGCGTATTTAAAATTTGCGACAGTAAAAAATTATTTTTTGAAAAATTTACTATAGAAAAGGCAATCCTCGGCGTATTTAAAATTTGCGACAGTAAAAAATTATTTTTTGAAAAATTTACTATAGAAAAGGCAATCCTCGGCGTATTTAAAATTTGCGACAGTAAAAAATTATTTTTTGAAAAATTTAATATAGAAAAGGCAATCCTCGGCGTATCTAAATTTTGCGACAGTAAAAAATTATTTTTTGAAAAATTTACTATAGAAAAGGCAATCCTCGGCGTATTTAAAATTTGCGACAGTAAAAAATTATTTTTTGAAAAATTTACTATAGAAAAGGCAATCCTCGGCGTATTTAAAATTTGCGACAGTAAAAAATTATTTTTTGAAAAATTTACTATAGAAAAGGCAATCCTCGGCGTATTTAAAATTTGCGACAGTAAAAAATTATTTTTTGAAAAATTTACTATAGAAAAGGCAATCCTCGGCGTATTTAAAATTTGCGACAGTAAAAAATTATTTTTTGAAAAATTTACTATAGAAAAGGCAATCCTCGGCGTATTTAAAATTTGCGACAGTAAAAAATTATTTCTTGAAAAATTTACTATAGAAAAGGCAATCCTCGGCGTATTTAAAATTTGCGACAGTAAAAAATTATTTTTTGAAAAATTTACTATAGAAAAGGCAATCCTCGGCGTATTTAAAATGTGCGACAGTAAAAAATTATTTTTTGAAAAATTTACTATAGAAAAGGCAATCTTCGGCGTATTTAAAATTTGCGACAGTAAAAAATTATTTTTTGAAAAAATTGCTATAGAAAAGGCAATCCTCGGCGTATTTAAAATTTGCGACAGTAAAAAATTATTTTTCGAAAAATTTACTATAGAAAAGGCAATCCTCGGCGTATTTAAAATTTGCGACAGTAAAAAATTATTTTTTGAAAAATTTACAATAGAAAAGGCAATCCTCGGCGTATTTAAAATTTGCGACAGTAAAAAATTATTTTTTGAAAAATTTACTATAGAAAAGGCAATCCTCGGCGTATTAAAATTTGCGACAGTAAAAAATTATTTTTTGAAAAATTTTCTATAGAAAAGGCAATCGTCGGCGTATTTAAAATTTGCGACAGTAAAAAATTATTTTTTGAAAAATTTACTATAGAAAAGGCAATCCTCGGCGTATTTAAAATTTGCGACAGTAAAAAATTATTTTTTGAAAAATTTACTATAGAAAAGGCAATCCTCGGCGTATTTAAAATTTGCGACAGTAAAAAATTATTTCTTGAAAAATTTACTATAGAAAAGGCAATCCTCGGCGTATTTAAAATTTGCGACAGTAAAAAATTATTTTTTGAAAAATTTACTATAGAAAAGGCAATCCTCGGCGAATTTAAAATTTGCGACAGTAAAAAATTATTTTTTGAAAAATTTACTATACAAAAAAAAATTATTTCTTGAAAAATTTACTATAGAAAAGGCAATCCTCGGCGTATTTAAAATTTGAGACAGTAAAAAATTATTTTTTGAAAAATTTACTATAGAAAAGGCAACCCTCGGCGTATTTAAAATTTGCGACAGTAAAAAAATATTTTTTGAAAAATTTACTATAGAAAAGGCAATCCTCGGCGTATTTAAAATTTGCGACAGCAAAAAATTATTTTTTGAAAAATTTACTATAGAAAAGGTAATCCTCGGCGTATTTAAAATTTGCGACAGTAAAAAATTATTTTTTGAAAAATTTACTATAGAAAAGGCAATCCTCGGCGTATTTAAAATTTGCGACAGTAAAATATTATTTTTTGAAAAATTTACTATAAAAAAGGCAATCCTCGGCGTATTTAAAATTTGCGACAGTAAAAAATTATTTTTTGAAAAATTTACTATAGAAAAGGCAATCCTCGGCGTATTTAAAATTTGCGACAGTAAAAAATTATTTCTTGAAAAATTTACTATAGAAAAGGAAATCCTCGGCGTATTTAATATTTTGCGACAGTAAAAAATTATTTTTTGAAAAATTTACTATAGAAAAGGCAATCCTCGGCGTATTTAAAATTTGCGACAGTAAAAAATTATTTTTTGAAAAATTTACTATAGAAAAGGCAATCCTCGGCGTATTTAAAATTTGCGACAGTAAAAAATTATTTCTTGAAAAATTTACTATAGAAAAGGCAATCCTCGGCGTATTTAAAATTTGCGACAGTAAAAAATTATTTTTTGAAAAATTTACTATAGAAAAGGCAATCCTCGGCGTATTTAAAATTTGCGACGGTAAAAAATTATTTTTTGAAAAATTTACTATAGAAAAGGCAATCCTCGGCGTATTTAAAATTTGCGACAGTAAAAAATTATTTTTTGAAAAATTTACTATAGAAAAGGCAATCCTCGCCGTATTTAAAATTTGCGACAGTAAAAATTATTTTTTGAAAAATTTACTATAGAAAAGGCAATCCTCGGCGTATTTAAAATTTGCAACAGTAAAAAATTATTTCTTGAAAAATTTACTATAGAAAAGGCAATCCTCGGCGTATTTAAAATTTGCGACAGTAAAAAATTATTTTTTGAAAAATTTACTATAGAAAAGGCAATCCTCGGCGTATTTAAAATTTGCGACAGTAAAAATAATTTTTTGAAAAATTTACTATAGAAAAGGCAATCCTCGGCGTATTTAAAATTTGCGACAGTAAAAAATTATTTTTTGAAAAATTTACTATAGAAAAGGCAATCCTCGGCGTATTTAAAATTTGCGACAGTAAAAAATTATTTTTTGAAAAATTTACTATAGAAAAGGCAATCTTCGGCGTATTTAAAATTTGCGACAATAAAAAATTATTTTTTGAAAAATTTACTATAGAAAAGGCAATACTCGGCGTATTTAAAATTTGCGACAGTAAAAAATTATTTTTCGAAAAATTTACTATAGAAAAGGCAATCCTCGGCGTATTTAAAATTTGCGACAGTAAAAAATTATTTTTTGAAAAATTTACTATAGAAAAGGCAATCCTCGGCGTATTTAAAATTTGCGACAGTAAAAAATTATTTTTTGAAAAATTTACTATAGAAAAGGCAATCCTCGGCGTATTTAAAATTTGCGACAGTAAAAAATTATTTCTTGAAAAATTTACTATAGAAAAGGCAATCTTCGGCGTATTTAAAATTTGCGACAGTAAAAAATTATTTTTTGAAAAAATTACTATAGAAAAGGCAATCCTCGGCGTATTTAAAATTTGCGACAGTAAAAAATTATTTTTCGAAAAATTTACTATAGAAAAGGCAATCCTCGGCGTATTTAAAATTTGCGACAGTAAAAAATTATTTTTTGAAAAATTTACAATAGAAAAGGCAATCCTCGGCGTATTTAAAATTTGCGACAGTAAAAAATTATTTTTTGAAAAATTTACTATAGAAAAGGCAATCCTCGGCGTATTTAAAATTTGCGACAGTAAAAAATTATTTCTTGAAAAATTTACTATAGAAAAGGCAATCCTCGGCGTATTTAAAATTTGCGACAGTAAAAAATTATTTTTTGAAAAATTTACTATAGAAAAGGCAATCCTCGGCGTATTTAAAATTTGCGACAGTAAAAAATTATTTTTTCACAAATTTACTATAGAAAAGGCAATCCTCGGCGTATTTAAAATTTGCGACAGTAAAAAATTATTTTTTGAAAAATTTACTATAGAAAAGGCAATCCTCGGCGTATTTAAAATTTGCGACAGTAAAAAATTATTTTTTGAAAAATTTGCTATAGAAAAGGCAATCCTCGGCGTATTTAAAATTTGCGACAGTAAAAAATTATTTTTTGAAAAATTTACTGTAGAAAAGGCAATCCTCGGCGTATTTAAAATTTGCGACAGTAAAAAATTATTTTTTGAAAAATTTACTATAGAAAAGGCAATCCTCGGCGTATTTAAAATTTGCGACAGTAAAAAATTATTTTTTGAAAAATTTACTATAGAAAAGGCAATCCTCGGCGTATTAAAATTTGCGACAGTAAAAAATTATTTTTTGAAAAATTTTCTATAGAAAAGGCAATCCTCGGCGTATTTAAAATTTGCGACAGTAAAAAATTATTTTTTGAAAAATTTACTATAGAAAAGGCAATCCTCGGCGTATTTAAAATTTGCGACAGTAAAAAATTATTTCTTGAAAAATTTACTATAGAAAAGGCAATCGTCGGCGTATTTAAAATTTGCGACAGTAAAAAATTATTTCTTAAAAAATTTACTATAGAAAAGGGAATCCTCGGCGTATTTAAAATTTGCGACAGTAAAAAATCATTTTTTGAAAAATTTACTATAGAAAAGGCAATCCCCGGCGTTTTTAAAATTTGCGACAGTAAAAAATTATTTTTTGAAAAATTTACCATAGAAAAGGCAATCCTCGGCGTATTTAAAATTTGCGACAGTAAAAAATAATTTTTTGAAAAATTTACCATACAAAAGGCAATCCTCGGTGTATTTAAAATTTGCGACAGTAAAAAATTATTTTTTGAAAAATTTACTATAGAAAAGGCAATCCTCGGCGTATTTAAAATTTACGACAGTAAAAAATTATTTTTTGAAAAATTTACTATAGGAAAGGCAATCCTCGGCGTATTTAAAATTTGCGACAGTAAAAAATTATTTTTTGAAAAATTTACTATAGAAAAGGCAATCCTCGGCGTATTTAAAATTTGCGACAGTAAAAAATTATTTTTTGAAAAATTTACTATAGAAAAGGCAATCCTCGGCGTATTTAAAATTTGCGACAGTAAAAAATTATTTTTTGAAAAATTTACTATAGAAAAGGCAATCCTCGGCGTATGTAAAATTTGCGACAGTAAAAAATTATTTTTTGAAAAATTTACTATAGAAAAGGCAATCCCCGGCGTATTTAAAATTTGCGACAGTAAAAAATTATTTCTTGAAAAATTTACTATAGAAAAGGCAATCCTCGGCGTATTTAAAATTTGAGACAGTAAAAAATTATTTTTTGAAAAATTTACTATAGAAAAGGCAACCCTCGGCGTATTTAAAATTTGCGACAGTAAAAAAATATTTTTTGAAAAATTTACTATAGAAAAGGCAATCCTCGGCGTATTTAAAATTTGCGACAGTAAAAAATTATTTTTTGAAAAATTTACTATAGAAAAGGTAATCCTCGGCGTATTTAAAATTTGCGACAGTAAAAAATTATTTTTTGAAAAATTTACTATAGAAAAGGCAATCCTCGGCGTATTTAAAATTTGCGACAGTAAAATATTATTTTTTGAAAAATTTACTATAAAAAAGGCAATCCTCGGCGTATTTAAAATTTGCGACAGTAAAAAATTATTTTTTGAAAAATTTACTATAGAAAAGGCAATCCTCGGCGTATTTAAAATTTGCGACAGTAAAAAATTATTTCTTGAAAAATTTACTATAGAAAAGGCAATCCTCGGCGTATTTAAAATTTGCGACAGTAAAAAATTATTTTTTGAAAAATTTACTATAGAAAAGGCAATCCTCGGCGTATTTAAAATTTGCGACGGTAAAAAATTATTTTTTGAAAAATTTACTATAGAAAAGGCAATCCTCGGCGTATTTAAAATTTGCGACAGTAAAAAATTATTTTTTGAAAAATTTACTATAGAAAAGGCAATCCTCGCCGTATTTAAAATTTGCGACAGTAAAAATTATTTTTTGAAAAATTTACTATAGAAAAGGCAATCCTCGGCGTATTTAAAATTTGCAACAGTAAAAAATTATCTCTTGAAAAATTTACTATAGAAAAGGCAATCCTCGGCGTATTTAAAATTTGCGACAGTAAAAAATTATTTTTTGAAAAATTTACTATAGAAAAGGCAATCCTCGGCGTATTTAAAATTTGCGACAGTAAAAAATTATTTTTTGAAAAATTTACTATAGAAAAGGCAATCTTCGGCGTATTTAAAATTTGCGACAATAAAAAATTATTTTTTGAAAAATTTACTATAGAAAAGGCAATACTCGGCGTATTTAAAATTTGCGACTGTAAAAAATTATTTTTCGAAAAATTTACTATAGAAAAGGCAACCCTCGGCGTATTTAAAATTTGCGACAGTAAAAAATTATTTTTTGAAAAATTTGCTATAGAAAAGGCAATCCTCGGCGTATTTAAAATTTGCGACAGTAAAAAATTATTTTTTGAAAAATTTACTATAGAAAAGGCAATCCTCGGCGTATTTAAAATTTGCGACAGTAAAAAATTATTTCTTGAAAAATTTACTATAGAAAAGGCAATCCTCGGCGTATTTAAAATTTGCGACAGTAAAAAATTATTTTTTGAAAAATTTACTATAGAAAAGGCAATCCTCGGCGTATTTAAAATTTGCGACAGTAAAAAATTATTTTTTGAAAAATTTACTATAGAAAAGGCAATCCTCGGCGTATTTAAAATTTGCGACAGTAAAAAATTATTTTTTGAAAAATTTACTATAGAAAAGGCAATCCTCGGCGTATTTAAAATTTGCGACAGTAAAAAATTATTTTTTGAAAAATTTACTATAGAAAAGGCAATCCTCGGCGTATTAAAATTTGCGACCGTAAAAAATTATTTTTTGAAAAATTTTCTATAGAAAAGGCAATCCTCGGCGTATTTAAAATTTGCGACGGTAAAAAATTATTTTTTGAAAAATTTACTATAGAAAAGGCAATCCTCGGCGTATTTAAAATTTGCGACAGTAAAAAATTATTTCTTGAAAAATTTACTATAGAAAAGGCAATCGTCGGCGTATTTAAAATTTGCGACAGTAAACAATTATTTCTTGAAAAATCTACTATAGAAAGGCAATCCTCGGCGTATTTAAAATTTGCGACAGTAAAAAATTATTTATTGAAAAATTTACTATAGAAAAGGCAATCCTCGGCGTATTTAAAATTTGCGACAGTAAAAAATTATTTTTTGAAAAATTTACTATAGAAATGCAATCCCCGGCGTATTTAAAATTTGCGACAGTAAAAAATTATTTTTTGAAAAATTTACCATAGAAAAGGCAATCCTCGGCGTATTTAAAATTTGCGACAGTAAAAAATTATTTTTTGAAAAATTTACCATAGAAAAGGCAATCCTCGGCGTATTTAAAATTTGCGACAGTAAAAAATTATTTTTTGAAAAATTTACTATAGAAAAGGCAATCCTCGGCGTATTTAAAATTTGCGACAGTAAAAAATTATTTTTTGAAAAATTTACTATAGAAAAGGCAATCCTCGGCGTATTTAAAATTTGCGACAGTAAAAAATTATTTTTTGAAAAATTTACTATAGAAAAGGCAATCCTCGGCGTATTTAAAATTTGCGACAGTAAAAAATTATTTTTTGAAAAATTTACTATAGAAAAGGCAATCCTCGGCGTATTTAAAATTTGCGACAGTAAAAAATTATTTTTTGAAAAATTTACTATAGAAAAGGCAATCCTCGGCGTATGTAAAATTTGCGACAGTAAAAAATTATTTTTTGAAAAATTTACTATAGAAAAGGCAATCCTCGGCGTATTTAAAATTTGCGACAGTAAAAAATTATTTCTTGAAAAATTTACTATAGAAAAGGCAATCCTCGGCGTATTTAAAATTTGCGACAGTAAAAAATTATTTTTTGAAAAATTTACTATAGAAAAGGCAATCCTCGGCGTATTTAAAACTTGCGACAGTAAAAAATTATTTTTTGAAAAATTTACTATAGAAAAGGCAATACTCGGCGTATTTAAAATTTGCGACAGTAAAAAATTATTTTTTCGAAAATTTACTATAGAAAAGGCAATACTCGGCGTATTTAAAATTTGCGACAGTAAAAAATTATTTTTCGAAAAATTTACTATAGAAAAGGCAATCCTCGGCGTATTTAAAATTTGCGACAGTAAAAAATTATTTTTTCACAAATTTACTATAGAAAAGGCAATCCTCGGCGTATTTAAAATTTGCGACAGTAAAAAATTATTTTTTGAAAAATTTACTATAGAAAAGGCAATCCTCGGCGTATTTAAAATTTGCGACAGTAAAAAATTATTTTTTGAAAAATTTGCTATAGAAAAGGCAATCCTCGGCTTATTTAAAATTTGCGACAGTAAAAAATTATTTTTGAAAAATTTACTGTAGAAAAGGCAATCCTCGGCGTATTTAAAATTTGCGACAGTAAAAAATTATTTTTTGAAAAATTTACTATAGAAAAGGCAATCCTCGGCGTATTTAAAATTTGCGACAGTAAAAAATTATTTTTTGAAAAATTTACAATAGAAAAGGCAATCCTCGGCGTATTTAAAATTTGCGACAGTAAAAAATTATTTTTTGAAAAATTTACTATAGAAAAGGCAATCCTCGGCGTATATAAAATTTGCGACAGTAAAAAATTATTTCTTGAAAAATTTACTATAGAAAAGGCAATCCTCGGCGTATTTAAAATTTGCGACAGTAAAAAATTATTTTTTGAAAAATTTACTATAGAAAAGGCAATCCTCGGCGTATTTAAAATTTGCGACAGTAAAAAATTATTTTTTCACAAATTTACTATAGAAAAGGCAATCCTCGGCGTATTTAAAATTTGCGACAGTAAAAAATAATTTTTTGAAAAATTTACTATAGAAAAGGCAATCCTCGGCGTATTTAAAATTTGCGACCGTAAAAAATTATTTTTTGAAAAATTTGCTATAGAAAAGGCAATCCTCGGCGTATTTAAAATTTGCGACAGTAAAAAATTATTTTTTGAAAATTTACTGTAGAAAAGGCAATCCTCGGCGTATTTAAAATTTGCGACAGTAAAAAATTATTTTTTGAAAAATTTACTATAGAAAAGGCAATCCTCGGCGTATTTAAAATTTGCGACAGTAAAAAATTATTTTTTGAAAAATTTACTATAGAAAAGGCAATCCTCGGCGTATTAAAATTTGCGACAGTAAAAAATTATTTTTTGAAAAATTTTCTATAGAAAAGGCAATCCTCGGCGTATTTAAAATTTGCGACAGTAAAAAATTATTTTTGAAAAATTTACTATAGAAAAGGCAATCCTCGGCGTATTTAAAATTTGCGACAGTAAAAAATTATTTCTTGAAAAAATTTACTATAGAAAAGGCAATCGTCGGCGTATTTAAAATTTGCGACAGTAAAAAATTATTTCTTGAAAAATTTACTATAGAAAAGGGAATCCTCGGCGTATTTAAAATTTGCGACAGTAAAAAATCATTTTTTGAAAAATTTACTATAGAAAAGGCAATCCTCGGCGTATGTAAAATTTGCGACAGTAAAAAATTATTTTTTGAAAAATTTACTATAGAAAAGGCAATCCCCGGCGTATTTAAAATTTGCGAAAGTAAAAAATTATTTCTTGAAAAATTTACTATAGGAAAGGCAATCCTCGGCGTATTTAAAATTTGCGACAGTAAAAAATTATTTTTTGAAAAATTTACTATAGAAAAGGCAATCCTCGGCGTATTTAAAATTTGCGACAGTAAAAAATTATTTTTTGAAAAATTTACTATAGAAAAGGCAATCCTCGGCGTATTTAAAATTTGCGACAGTAAAAAATTATTTTTTGAAAAATTTACTATAGAAAAGGCAATCCTCGGCGTATGTAAAATTTGCGACAGTAAAAAATTATTTTTTGAAAAATTTACTATAGAAAAGGCAATCCCCGGCGTATTTAAAATTTGCGACAGTAAAAAATTATTTCTTGAAAAATTTACTATAGAAAAGGCAATCCTCGGCGTATTTAAAATTTGAGACAGTAAAAAATTATTTTTTGAAAATTTACTATAGAAAAGGCAACCCTCGGCGTATTTAAAATTTGCGACAGTAAAAAAATATTTTTTGAAAAATTTACTATAGAAAAGGCAATCCTCGGCGTATTTAAAATTTGCGACAGTAAAAAATTATTTTTTGAAAAATTTACTATAGAAAAGGTAATCCTCGGCGTATTTAAAATTTGCGACAGTAAAAAATTATTTTTTGAAAAATTTACTATAGAAAAGGCAATCCTCGGCGTATTTAAAATTTGCGACAGTAAAATATTATTTTTTGAAAAATTTACTATAAAAAAGGCAATCCTCGGCGTATTTAAAATTTGCGACAGTAAAAAATTATTTTTTGAAAAATTTACTATAGAAAAGGCAATCCTCGGCGTATTTAAAATTTGCGACAGTAAAAAATTATTTCTTGAAAAATTTACTATAGAAAAGGCAATCCTCGGCGTATTTAATATTTTGCGACAGTAAAAAATTATTTTTTGAAAAATTTACTATAGAAAAGGCAATCCTCGGTGTATTTAAAATTTGCGACAGTAAAAAATTATTTTTTGAAAAATTTACTATAGAAAAGGCAATCCTCGGCGTATTTAAAATTTGGGACAGTAAAAAATTATTTTTTGAAAAATTTACTATAGAAAAGGCAATCTTCGGCGTATTTAAAATTTGCGACAATAAAAAATTATTTTTTGAAAAATTTACTATAGAAAAGGCAATACTCGGCGTATTTAAAATTTGCGACTGTAAAAAATTATTTTTCGAAAAATTTACTATAGAAAAGGCAACCCTCGGCGTATTTAAAATTTGCGACAGTAAAAAATTATTTTTTGAAAAATTTGCTATAGAAAAGGCAATCCTCGGCGTATTTAAAATTTGCGACAGTAAAAAATTATTTTTTGAAAAATTTACTATAGAAAAGGCAATCCTCGGCGTATTTAAAATTTGCGACAGTAAAAAATTATTTTTTGAAAAATTTACTATAGAAAAGGCAATCCTCGGCGTATTAAAATTTGCGACCGTAAAAAATTATTTTTTGAAAAATTTTCTATAGAAAAGGCAATCCTCGGCGTATTTAAAATTTGCGACGGTAAAAAATTATTTTTTGAAAAATTTACTATAGAAAAGGCAATCCTCGGCGTATTTAAAATTTGCGACAGTAAAAAATTATTTCTTGAAAAATTTACTATAGAAAAGGCAATCGTCGGCGTATTTAAAATTTGCGACAGTAAACAATTATTTCTTGAAAAATCTACTATAGAAAGGCAATCCTCGGCGTATTTAAATTTGCGACAGTAAAAAATTATTTATTGAAAAATTTATTATAGAAAAGGCAATCCTCGGCGTATTTAAAATTTGCGACAGTAAAAAATTATTTTTTGAAAAATTTACTATAGAAATGCAATCCCCGGCGTATTTAAAATTTGCGACAGTAAAAATTTATTTTTTGAAAAATTTACCATAGAAAAGGCAATCCTCGGCGTATTTAAAATTTGCGACAGTAAAAAATTATTTTTTGAAAAATTTACCATAGAAAAGGCAATCCTCGGCGTATTTAAAATTTGCGACAGTAAAAAATTATTTTTTGAAAAATTTACTATAGAAAAGGCAATCCTCGGCGTATTAAAATTTGCGACAGTAAAAAATTATTTTTTGAAAAATTTACTATAGAAAAGGCAATCCTCGGCGTATTTAAAATTTGCGACAGTAAAAAATAATTTTTTGAAAAATTTACTATAGAAAAGGCAATCCTCGGCGTATTTAAAATTTGCGACAGTAAAAAATTAATTCTTGAAAAATTTACTATAGAAAAGGCAATCCTCGGCGTATTTAAAATTTGCGACAGTAAAAAATTATTTTTTGAAAAATTTACTATAGAAAAGGCAATCCTCGGCGTATTAAAATTTGCGACAGTAAAAAATTATTTTTTGAAAAATTTACTATAGAAAAGGCAATCCTCGGCGTATTTAAAATTTGCGACAGTAAAAAATTATTTTTTGAAAAATTTACTATAGAAAAGGCAATCCTCGGCGTATTTAAAATTTGCGACAGTAAAAAATTATTTTTTGAAAAATTTACTATAGAAAAGGCAATCCTCGGCGTATTTAAAATTTGCGACAGTAAAAAATTATTTTTTGAAAAATTTACTATAGAAAAGGCAATCCTCGGCGTATGTAAAATTTGCGACAGTAAAAAATTATTTTTTGAAAAATTTACTATAGAAAAGGCAATCCTCGGCGTATTTAAAATTTGCGACAGTAAAAAATTATTTCTTGAAAAATTTACTATAGAAAAGGCAATCCTCGGCGTATTTAAAATTTGCGACAGTAAAAAATTATTTTTTGAAAAATTTACTATAGAAAAGGCAATCCTCGGCGTATTTAAAACTTGCGACAGTAAAAAATTATTTTTTGAAAAATTTACTATAGAAAAGGCAATACTCGGCGTATTTAAAATTTGCGACAGTAAAAAATTATTTTTTGAAAAATTTACTATAGAAAAGGCAATACTCGGCGTATTTAAAATTTGCGACAGTAAAAAATTATTTTTCGAAAAATTTACTATAGAAAAGGCAATCCTCGGCGTATTTAAAATTTGCGACAGTAAAAAATTATTTCTTGAAAAATTTACTATAGAAAAGGCAATCCTCGGCGTATTTAAAATTTGCGACAGTAAAAAATTATTTTTTGAAAAATTTACTATAGAAAAGGCAATCCTCGGCGTATTTAAAACTTGCGACAGTAAAAAATTATTTTTTGAAAAATTTACTATAGAAAAGGCAATACTCGGCGTATTTAAAATTTGCGACAGTAAAAAATTATTTTTTGAAAAATTTACTATAGAAAAGGCAATACTCGGCGTATTTAAAATTTGCGACAGTAAAAAATTATTTTCGAAAAATTTACTATAGAAAAGGCAATCCTCGGCGTATTTAAAATTTGCGACAGTAAAAAATTATTTTTGAAAAATTTACTATAGAAAAGGCAATCCTCGGCGTATGTAAAATTTGCGACAGTAAAAAATTATTTCTTGAAAAATTTACTATAGAAAAGGCAATCCTCGGCGTATTTAAAATTTGCGACAGTAAAAAAATTATTTTTTGAAAAATTTACTATAGAAAAGGCAATCCTCGGCGTATTTAAAACTTGCGACAGTAAAAAAATTATTTTTTGAAAAATTTACTATAGAAAAGGCAATACTCGGCGTATTTAAAATTTGCGACAGTAAAAAATTATTTTTTGAAAAATTTACTATAGAAAAGGCAATACTCGGCGTATTTAAAATTTGCGACAGTAAAAAATTATTTTTCGAAAAATTTACTATAGAAATGCAATCCTCGGCGTATTTAAAATTTGCGACAGTAAAAAATTATTTTTTGAAAAATTTACTATAGAAAAGGCAATCCTCGGCGTATGTAAAATTTGCGACAGTAAAAATTATTTCTTGAAAAATTTACTATAGAAAAGGCAATCCTCGGCGTATTTAAAATTTGCGACAGTAAAAAATTATTTTTTGAAAAATTTACTATAGAAAAGGCAATCCTCGGCGTATTTAAAACTTGCGACAGTAAAAAATTATTTTTTGAAAAATTTACTATAGAAAAGGCAATACTCGGCGTATTTAAAATTTGCGACAGTAAAAAATTATTTTTTGAAAAATTTACTATAGAAAAGGCAATACTCGCCGTATTTAAAATTTGCGACAGTAAAAAATTATTTTTCGAAAAATTTACTATAGAAAAGGCAATCCTCGGCGTATTTAAAATTTGCGACAGTAAAAAATTATTTTTTGAAAAATTTACTATAGAAAAGGCAATCCTCGGCGTATTTAAAATTTGCGACAGTAAAAAGTTATTTTTTGAAAAATTTACTATAGAAGAGGCAATCTTCGGCGTATTTAAAATTTGCGACAGTAAAAAATTATTTTTTGAAAAATTTACTATAGAAAAGGCAATACTCGGCGTATTTAAAATTTGCGACAGTAAAAAATTATTTTTCGAAAAATTTACTATAGAAAAGGCAATCCTCGGCGTATTTAAAATTTGCGACAGTAAAAAATTATTTATTGAAAAATTTACTATAGAAAAGGCAATCCTCGGCGTATTTAAAATTTGCGACAGTAAAGAATTATTTTTTGAAAAATTTACTATAGAAATGCAATCCCCGGCGTATTTAAAATTTGCGACAGTAAAAAATTATTTTTTGAAAAATTTACCATAGAAAAGGCAATCCTCGGCGTATTTAAAATTTGCGACAGTAAAAAATTATTTTTTGAAAAATTTACCATAGAAAAGGCAATCCTCGGCGTATTTAAAATTTGCGACAGTAAAAAATTATTTTTTGAAAAATTTACTATAGAAAAGGCAATCCTCGGCGTATTTAAAATTTGCGACAGTAAAAAATTATTTTTTGAAAAATTTACTATAGAAAAGGCAATCCTCGGCGTATTTAAAATTTGCGACAGTAAAAAATTATTTTTTGAAAAATTTACTATAGAAAAGGCAATCCTCGGCGTATTTAAAATTTGCGACAGTAAAAAATTATTTTTTGAAAAATTTACTATAGAAAAGGCAATCCTCGGCGTATTTAAAACTTGCGACAGTAAAAAATTATTTTTGAAAAATTTACTATAGAAAAGGCAATACTCGGCGTATTTAAAATTTGCGACAGTAAAAAATTATTTTTTGAAAAATTTACTATAGAAAAGGCAATCCTCGGCGTATTTAAAACTTGCGACAGTAAAAAATTATTTTTTGAAAAATTTACTATAGAAAAGGCAATACTCGGCGTATTTAAAATTTGCGACAGTAAAAAATTATTTTTTGAAAAATTTACTATAGAAAAGGCAATCTTCGGCGTATTTAAAATTTGCGACAGTAAAAAATTATTTTTTGAAAAATTTACTATAGAAAAGGCAATACTCGGCGTATTTAAAATTTGCGACAGTAAAAAATTATTTTTCGAAAAATTTACTATAGAAAAGGCAATCCTCGGCGTATTTAAAATTTGCGACAGTAAAAAATTATTTTTTGAAAAATTTACTATAGAAAAGGCAATCCTCGGCGTATTTAAAATTTGCGACAGTAAAAAATAATTTTTTGAAAAATTTACTATAGAAAAGGCAATCCTCGGCGTATTTAAAATTTGCGACAGTAAAAAATTATTTTTGAAAAATTTACTATAGAAAAGGCAATCCTCGGCGTATGTAAAATTTGCGACAGTAAAAAATAATTTTTTGAAAAATTTACTATAGAAAAGGCAATCCTCGGCGTATTTAAAATTTGCGACAGTAAAAAATTATTTCTTGAAAAATTTACTATAGAAAAGGCAATCCTCGGCGTATTTAAAATTTGCGACAGTAAAAAATTATTTTTTGAAAAATTTACTATAGAAAAGGCAATCCTCGGCGTATTTAAAACTTGCGACAGTAAAAAATTATTTTTTGAAAAATTTACTATAGAAAAGGCAATACTCGGCGTATTTAAAATTTGCGACAGTAAAAAATTATTTTTTGAAAAATTTACTATAGAAAAGGCAATACTCGGCGTATTTAAAATTTGCGACAGTAAAAAATTATTTTTCGAAAAATTTACTATAGAAAAGGCAATCCTCGGCGTATTTAAAATTTGCGACAGTAAAAAATTATTTTTTGAAAAATTTACTATAGAAAAGGCAATCCTCGGCGTATTTAAAATTTGCGACAGTAAAAAATTATTTTTTGAAAAATTTACTATAGAGAAAAGGCAATCCTCGGCGTATTTAAAATTTGCGACAGTAAAAAATTATTTTTTGAAAAATTTACTATAGAAAAGGCAATCCTCGGCGTATTTAAAATTAAGATATTATTTTTTGAAAAATTTACTATAGAAAAGGCAATCCTCGGCGTATTTAAAATTTGCGACAGTAAAAAATTATTTTTTTGAAAAATTTACTATAGAAAAGGCAATCCTCGGCGTATTTAAAATTTGCGACAGTAAAAAATTATTTTTTGAAAAATTTACTATCGAAAATGCAATACTCGGCGTATTTAAAATTTGCGCCAGTAAAAAATTTACTATAGAAAAGGCAATCCTCGGCGTATTTAAAATTTGCGACAGTAAAAAATTATTTTTTGAAAGATTTACTATAGAAAAGGCAATCCTCGGCGTATTTAAAATTTGCGACATTAAAAAATTATTTCTTGAAAAATTTACTATAGAAAAGGCATTCCTCGGCGTATTTAAAATTTGCGACAGTAAAAAATTATTTTTTGAAAAATTTACTATAGAAAAGGCAATCCTCGGCGTATTTAAAATTTGCGACAGTAAAAAATTATTTTTTGTAAAATTTACTATAGAAAAGGCAATCCTCGGCGTATTTAAAATTTGCGACAGTAAAAAATTATTTTTTGAAAATTTACCATAGAAAAGGCAATCATCGGCGTATTTAAAATTTGCGACAGTAAAAAATTATTTTTTGAAAAATTTACTATAGAAAAGACAATCCTCGGCCTATTTAAAATTTGCGACAGTAAAAAATTATTTTTTGAAAAAATTTACCATAGAAAAGGCAATCCTCGGTGTATTTAAATTTTGCGACAGTAAAAAATTATTTTTTGAAAAATATACTATAGAAAAGGCAATCCTCAGCGTATTTAAAATTTGCTACAGCAAAAATTATGTTTTTGAAAAATTTACTATAGAAAAGGCAATCCTCGGCGTATTTAAAATTTGCGACAGTAAAAAATTATTTTTTGAAAAATTTACTATAGAAAAGGCAATCCTCGGCGTATTTAAAATTTGCGACAGTAAAAAAATTATTTTTGGAAAAATTTACTATAGAAAAGGCAGTCCTCGGCGTATTTAAAATTTGCGACAGTAAAAAATATTTTTTGAAAAATTTACTATAGAAAAGACAATCCTCGGCGTATTTAAAATTTGCGACAGTAAAAAATTATTTTTTGAAAAATTTACTATAGAAAAGGCAATCCTCGCGTATTTAAAATTTGCGACAGTAAAAAATATTTTTTTGAAAAATTTACTATAGAAAAGGCAGTCCTCGGCGTATTAAAATTTGCGACAGTAAAAAATATTTTTTGAAAAATTTACTATAGAAAAGACAATCCTCGGCGTATTTAAAATTTGCGACAGTAAAAAATTATTTCTTGAAAAAATTTACTATAGAAAAGGCAATCCTCGGAGTATTTAAAATTTGCGACATTAAAAAATTATTTTTTGAAAAATTTACTATAGAAAAGGCAATCCGCGGCGTATTTAAAATTTGCGACAGTAAAAAATTATTTTTTGAAAAATTTACTATAGAAAAGGCAATCCTCGCGTATTTAAAATTTGCGACAGTAAAAAATTATTTTTTGAAAAATTTACTATAGAAAAGGCAATCCTCGGCGTATTTAAAATTTGCGACAGTAAAAAAATTTTTTTGAAAAATTTACTATAGAAAAGGCAATCGTCGGCGTATTTAAAATTTGCGACAGTAAAAAATTATTTTTTGAAAAATTTACTATAGAAAAGGCAATCCTCGGCGTATTTAAAATTTGCGACAGTAAAAAATTTTTTTTTGAAAAATTTACTATAGAAAAGGCAATCCTCGGCGTATTTAAAATTTGCGACAGTAAAAAATTATTTTTGAAAAATTTACTATAGAAAAAGGCAATCCTCGGCGTATTTAAAATTTGCGACAGTAAAAAATTATTTTTTGAAAAATTTACTATCGAAAAGGCAATACTCGGCGTATTTAAAATTTGCGCCAGTAAAAAATTTACTATAGAAAAGGCAATCCTCGGCGTATTTAAAATTTGCGACAGTAAAAAATTATTTTTTGAAAGATTTACTATAGAAAAGGCAATCCTCGGCGTATTTAAAATTTGCGACATTAAAAAATTATTTCTTGAAAAATTTACTATAGAAAAGGCATTCCTCGGCGTATTTAAAATTTGCGACAGTAAAAAATTATTTTTTGAAAAATTTACTATAGAAAAGGCAATCCTCGGCGTATTTAAAATTTGCGACAGTAAAAAATTATTTTTTGTAAAATTTACTATAGAAAAGGCAATCCTCGGCGTATTTAAAATTTGCGACAGTAAAAAATTATTTTTTGAAAAATTTACCATAGAAAAGGCAATCATCGGCGTATTTAAAATTTGCGACAGTAAAAAATTATTTTTTGAAAAATTTACTATAGAAAAGACAATCCTCGGCCTATTTAAAATTTGCGACAGTAAAAAATTATTTTTTGAAAAATTTACTATAGAAAAGGCAATCCTCGGTGTATTTAAAATTTGCGACAGTAAAAAATTATTTTTTGAAAAATTTAGTATAAAAAAGGCAATCCTCGGCGTATTTAAAATTTGCGACAGTAAAAAATTATTTTTTGAAAAATTTACTATAGAAAAGGCAATCCTCGGCGTATTTAAAATTTGCGACAGTAAAAAATTATTTTTTGAAAAATATACTATAGAAAAGGCAATCCCTCAGCGTATTTAAAATTTGCTACAGCAAAAATTATTTTTTGAAAAATTTACTATAGAAAAGGCAATCCTCGGCGTATTTAAAATTTGCGACAGTAAAAAATTATTTTTTGAAAAATTTACTATAGAAAAAGGCAATCCTCGGCGTATTTAAAATTTGCGACAGTAAAAAATTATTTTTGGAAAAATTTACTATAGAAAAGGCAGTCCTCGGCGTATTTAAAATTTGCGACAGTAAAAAATTATTTTTTGAAAAATTTACTATAGAAAAGACAATCCTCGGCGTATTTAAAATTTGCGACAGTAAAAAATTATTTTTTGAAAAATTTACTATAGAAAAGGCAATCCTCGGCGTATTTAAAATTTGCGACATTAAAAAATAATTTTTTTGAAAATTTACTATAGAAAAGGCAGTCCTCGGCGTATTTAAAATTTGCGACAGTAAAAAATATTTTTTGAAAAATTTACTATAGAAAAGACAATCCTCGGCGTATTTAAAATTTGCGACAGTAAAAAAATTATTTTTTGAAAAATTTACTATAGAAAAGGGCAATCCTCGGCGTATTTAAAATTTGCGACAGTAAAAAATTATTTTTGAAAAATTTACTATAGAAAAGGCAATCCTCGGCGTATTTAAAATTTGCGACAGTAAAAAATTATTTCTTGAAAAATTTACCATAGAAAAGGCTATCCTCGACGTATTTAAAATTTGGACAGTAAAAAAATATTTTTTGAAAAATTTACTATAGAAAAGGCAATCGTCGGCGTATTTAAAATTTGCGACAGTAAAAAATTATTTTTGAAAAATTTACTATAGAAAAGGCAATCCTCGGCGTATTTAAAATTTGCGACAGCAAAAAATTATTTTTTGAAAAATGTACTATAGAAAAGGCAATCCTCGGCGTATTTAAAATTTGCGACAGTAAAAAATTATTTCTTGAAAAATTTACTATAGAAAAGGGCTATCCTCGGAGTATTTAAAATTTGCGACATTAAAAAATTATTTTTTGAAAAATTTACTATAGAAAAGGCAATCCGCGGCGTATTTAAAATTTGCGACAGTAAAAAATTATTTTTTGAAAAATTTACTATAGAAAAGGCAATCCTCGGCGTATTTAAAATTTGCGACAGTAAAAAATTATTTTTTGAAAAATTTACTATAGAAAAGGCAATCCTCGGCGTATTTAAAATTTGCGACAGTAAAAAAATTTTTTTGAAAAATTTACTATAGAAAAGGCAATCGTCGGCGTATTTAAAATTTGCGACAGTAAAAAATTATTTTTTGAAAAATTTACTATAGAAAAGGCAATCCTCGGCGTATTTAAAATTTGCGACAGTAAAAAATTATTTTTTGAAAAATTTACTATAGAAAAGGCAATCCTCGGCGTATTTAAAATTTGCGACAGTAAAAAATTATTTTTTGAAAAATTTACTATAGAAAAGACAATCCTCGGCGTATTTAAAATTTGCGACAGTAAAAAATTATTTTTTGAAAAATTTACTATAGAAAAGACAATCCTCGGCGTATTTAAAATTTGCGACAGTAAAAAATTATTTTTTGAAAAATTTACTATAGAAAAGGCAATCCTCGGCGTATTTAAAATTTGCGACAGTAAAAAATTATTTTTTGAAAAATTTACTATAGAAAAGGCAATCCTCGGCGTATTTAAAATTTGCGCCAGTAAAAAATTTACTATAGAAAAGGCAATCCTCGGCGTATTTAAAATTTGCGACAGTAAAAAATTATTTTTTGAAAGATTTACTATAGAAAAGGCAATCCTCGGCGTATTTAAAATTTGCGACATTAAAAAATTATTTCTTGAAAAATTTACTATAGAAAAGACATTCCTCGGCGTATTTAAAATTTGCGACAGTAAAAAATTATTTTTTGAAAAATTTACTATAGAAAAGGCAATCCTCGGCGTATTTAAAATTTGCGACAGTAAAAAATTATTTTTTGTAAAATTTACTATAGAAAAGGCAATCCTCGGCGTATTTAAAATTTGCGACAGTAAAAAATTATTTTTTGAAAAATTTACCATAGAAAAGGCAATCATCGGCGTATTTAAAATTTGCGACAGTAAAAAATTATTTTTTGAAAAATTTACTATAGAAAAGACAATCCTCGGCCTATTTAAAATTTGCGACAGTAAAAAATTATTTTTTGAAAAATTTACCATAGAAAAGGCAATCCTCGGTGTATTTAAATTTTGCGACAGTAAAAAATTATTTTTTGAAAAATATACTATAGAAAAGGCAATCCTCAGCGTATTTAAAATTTGCTACAGCAAAAATTATTTTTTGAAAAATTTACTATAGAAAAGGCAATCCTCGGCGTATTTAAAATTTGCGACAGTAAAAAATTATTTTTTGAAAAATTTACTATAGAAAAGGCAATCCTCGGCGTATTTAAAATTTGCGACAGTAAAAAATTATTTTTGGAAAAATTTACTATAGAAAAGGCAGTCCTCGGCGTATTTAAAATTTGCGACAGTAAAAAATTATTTTTTGAAAAATTTACTATAGAAAAGACAATCCTCGGCGTATTTAAAATTTGCGACAGTAAAAAATTATTTTTTGAAAAATTTACTATAGAAAAGGCAATCCTCGGCGTATTTAAAATTTGCGACAGTAAAAAATATTTTTTTGAAAAATTTACTATAGAAAAGGCAGTCCTCGGCGTATTTAAAATTTGCGACAGTAAAAAATTATTTTTTGAAAAATTTGCTATAGAAAAGACAATCCTCGGCATATTTAAAATTTGCGACAGTAAAAAATTATTTCTTGAAAAATTTACTATAGAAAAGGCAATCCTCGGAGTATTTAAAATTTGCGACATTAAAAAATTATTTTTTGAAAAATTTACTATAGAAAAGGCAATCCGCGGCGTATTTAAAATTTGCGACAGTAAAAAATTATTTTTTGAAAAATTTACTATAGAAAAGGCAATCCTCGGCGTATTTAAAATTTGCGACAGTAAAAAATTATTTTTTGAAAAATTTACTATAGAAAAGGCAATCCTCGGCGTATTTAAAATTTGCGACAGAAAAAAAATTTTTTTGAAAAATTTACTGTAGAAAAGGCAATCGTCGGCGTATTTAAAATTTGCGACAGTAAAAAATTATTTTTTGAAAAATTTACTATAGAAAAGGCAATCCTCGGCGTATTTAAAATTTGCGACAGTAAAAAATTTTTTTTTGAAAAATTTACTATAGAAAAGGCAATCCTCGGCGTATTTAAAATTTGCGACAGTAAAAAATTATTTTTTGAAAAATTTACTATAGAAAAGGCAATCCTCGGCGTATTTAAAATTTGCGACAGTAAAAAATTATTTTTTGAAAAATTTACTATCGAAAAGGCAATACTCGGCGTATTTAAAATTTGCGCCAGTAAAAAATTTACTATAGAAAAGGCAATCCTCGGCGTATTTAAAATTTGCGACAGTAAAAAATTATTTTTTGAAAGATTTACTATAGAAAAGGCAATCCTCGGCGTATTTAAAATTTGCGACATTAAAAAATTATTTCTTGAAAAATTTACTATAGAAAAGGCATTCCTCGGCGTATTTAAAATTTGCGACAGTAAAAAATTATTTTTTGAAAAATTTACTATAGAAAAGGCAATCCTCGGCGTATTTAAAATTTGCGACAGTAAAAAATTATTTTTTGTAAAATTTACTATAGAAAAGGCAATCCTCGGCGTATTTAAAATTTGCGACAGTAAAAAATTATTTTTTGAAAAATTTACCATAGAAAAGGCAATCATCGGCGTATTTAAAATTTGCGACAGTAAAAAATTATTTTTTGAAAAATTTACTATAGAAAAGACAATCCTCGGCCTATTTAAAATTTGCGACAGTAAAAAATTATTTTTTGAAAAATTTACTATAGAAAAGGCAATCCTCGGTGTATTTAAAATTTGCGACAGTAAAAAATTATTTTTTGAAAAATTTAGTATAAAAAAGGCAATCCTCGGCGTATTTAAAATTTGCGACAGTAAAAAATTATTTTTTGAAAAATTTACTATAGAAAAGGCAATCCTCGGCGTATTTAAAATTTGCGACAGTAAAAAATTATTTTTTGAAAAATATACTATAGAAAAGGCAATCCTCAGCGTATTTAAAATTTGCTACAGCAAAAATTATTTTTTGAAAAATTTACTATAGAAAAGGCAATCCTCGGCGTATTTAAAATTTGCGACAGTAAAAAATTATTTTTTGAAAAATTTACTATAGAAAAGGCAATCCTCGGCGTATTTAAAATTTGCGACAGTAAAAAATTATTTTTGGAAAAATTTACTATAGAAAAGGCAGTCCTCGGCGTATTTAAAATTTGCGACAGTAAAAAATTATTTTTTGAAAAATTTACTATAGAAAAGACAATCCTCGGCGTATTTAAAATATGCGACAGTAAAAAATTATTTTTTGAAAAATTTACTATAGAAAAGGCAATCCTCGGCGTATTTAAAATTTGCGACAGTAAAAAATAATTTTTTGAACAATTTACTATAGAAAAGGCAGTCCTCGGCGTATTTAAAATTTGCGACAGTAAAAAATTATTTTTTGAAAAATTTACTATAGAAAAGACAATCCTCGGCGTATTTAAAATTTGCGACAGTAAAAAATTATTTTTTGAAAAATTTACTATAGAAAAGACAATCCTCGGCGTATTTAAAATTTGCGACAGTAAAAAATTATTTTTTGAAAAATTTACTATAGAAAAGGCAATCCTCGGCGTATTTAAAATTTGCGACAGTAAAAAATTATTTTTTGAAAAATTTACTATAGAAAAGGCAATCCTCGGCGTATTTAAAATTTGCGACAGTAAAAAATTATTTCTTGAAAAATTTACCATAGAAAAGGCAATCCTCGACGTATTTAAAATTTGCGACAGTAAAAAAATATTTTTTGAAAAATTTACTATAGAAAAGGCAATCGTCGGCGTATTTAAAATTTGCGACAGTAAAAAATTATTTTTTGAAAAATTTACTATAGAAAAGGCAATCCTCGGCGTATTTAAAATTTGCGACAGTAAAAAATTATTTTTTGAAAAATTTACTATAGAAAAGGCAATCCTCGGCGTATTTAAAATTTGCGACAGTAAAAAATTATTTTTTGAAAAATTTACTATAGAAAAGGCAATCCTCGGCGTATTTAAAATTTGCGACAGTAAAAAATTATTTTTTGAAAAATTTACTATCGAAAAGGCAATACTCGGCGTATTTAAAATTTGCGCCAGTAAAAAATTTACTATAGAAAAGGCAATCCTCGGCGTATTTAAAATTTGCGACAGTAAAAAATTATTTTTTGAAAGATTTACTATAGAAAAGGCAATCCTCGGCGTATTTAAAATTTGCGACATTAAAAAATTATTTCTTGAAAAATTTACTATAGAAAAGGCATTCCTCGGCGTATTTAAAATTTGCGACAGTAAAAAATTATTTTTTGAAAAATTTACTATAGAAAAGGCAATCCTCGGCGTATTTAAAATTTGCGACAGTAAAAAATTATTTTTTGAAAAATTTACTATAGAAAAGACAATCCTCGGCCTATTTAAAATTTGCGACAGTAAAAAATTATTTTTTGAAAAATTTACTATAGAAAAGGCAATCCTCGGCGTATTTAAAATTTGCGACAGTAAAAAATTATTTTTTGAAAAATTTACTATAGAAAAGGCAATCCTCGGCGTATTTAAAATTTGCGACAGTAAAAAATTATTTTTTGAAAAATTTACTATAGAAAAGGCAATCCTCGGCGTATTTAAAATTTGCGACAGTAAAAAATTATTTTTTGAAAAATTTACTATCGAAAAGGCAATACTCGGCGTATTTAAAATTTGCGCCAGTAAAAAATTTACTATAGAAAAGGCAATCCTCGGCGTATTTAAAATTTGCGACAGTAAAAAATTATTTTTTGAAAGATTTACTATAGAAAAGGCAATCCTCGGCGTATTTAAAATTTGCGACATTAAAAAATTATTTCTTGAAAAATTTACTATAGAAAAGGCAATCCTCGGCCTATTTAAAATTTGCGACAGTAAAAAATTATTTTTTGAAAAATTTACTATAGAAAAGGCAATCCTCGGTGTATTTAAAATTTGCGACAGTAAAAAATTATTTTTTGAAAAATTTAGTATAAAAAAGGCAATCCTCGGCGTATTTAAAATTTGCGACAGTAAAAAATTATTTTTTGAAAAATTTACTATAGAAAAGGCAATCCTCGGCGTATTTAAAATTTGCGACAGTAAAAAATTATTTTTTGAAGAATATACTATAGAAAAGGCAATCCTCAGCGTATTTAAAATTTGCTACAGCAAAAATTATTTTTTGAAAAATTTACTATAGAAAAGGCAATCCTCGGCGTATTTACAATTTGCGACAGTAAAAAATTATTTTTTGAAAAATTTACTATAGAAAAGGCAATCCTCGGCGTATTTAAAATTTGCGACAGTAAAAAATTATTTTTGGAAAAATTTACTATAGAAAAGGCAGTCCTCGGCGTATTTAAAATTTGCGACAGTAAAAAATTATTTGTTGAAAAATTTACTATAGAAAAGACAATCCTCGGCGTATTTAAAATTTGCGACAGTAAAAAATTATTTTTTGAAAAATTTACTATAGAAAAGGCAATCCTCGGCGTATTTAAAATTTGCGACAGTAAAAAATAATTTTTTGAAAAATTTACTATAGAAAAGGCAGTCCTCGGCGTATTTAAAATTTGCGACAGTAAAAAATTATTTTTTGAAAAATTTACTATAGAAAAGACAATCCTCGGCGTATTTAAAATTTGCGACAGTAAAAAATTATTTTTTGAAAAATTTACTATAGAAAAGACAATCCTCGGCGTATTTAAAATTTGCGACAGTAAAAAATTATTTTTTGAAAAATTTACTATAGAAAAGGCAATCCTCGGCGTATTTAAAATTTGCGACAGTAAAAAATTATTTTTTGAAAAATTTACTATAGAAAAGGCAATCCTCGGCGTATTTAAAATTTGCGACAGTAAAAAATTATTTCTTGAAAAATTTACCATAGAAAAGGCAATCCTCGACGTATTTAAAATTTGCGACAGTAAAAAAATATTTTTTGAAAAATTTACTATAGAAAAGGCAATCGTCGGCGTATTTAAAATTTGCGACAGTAAAAAATTATTTTTTGAAAAATTTACTATAGAAAAGGCAATCCTCGGCGTATTTAAAATTTCCGACAGTAAGAAATTATTTTTTGAAAAATTTACTATAGAAAAGGCAATCCTCGGCGTATTTAAAATTGGCGACAGTAAAAAATTATTTTTTGAAAAATTTACTATAGAAAAGGCAATCCTCGGCGTATTTAAAATTTGCGACAGTAAAAAATTATTTTTTGAAAAATTTACTATCGAAAAGGCAATACTCGGCGTATTTAAAATTTGCGCCAGTAAAAAATTTACTATAGAAAAGGCAATCCTCGGCGTATTTAAAATTTGCGACAGTAAAAAATTATTTTTTGAAAGATTTACTATAGAAAAGGCAATCCTCGGCGTATTTAAAATTTGCGACATTAAAAAATTATTTCTTGAAAAATTTACTATAGAAAAGGCATTCCTCGGCGTATTTAAAATTTGCGACAGTAAAAAATTATTTTTTGAAAAATTTACTATAGAAAAGGCAATCCTCGGCGTATTTAAAATTTGCGACAGTAAAAAATTATTTTTTGAAAAATTTACTATAGAAAAGACAATCCTCGGCCTATTTAAAATTTGCGACAGTAAAAAATTATTTTTTGAAAAATTTACTATAGAAAAGGCAATCCTCGGTGTATTTAAAATTTGCGACAGTAAAAAATTATTTTTTGAAAAATTTAGTATAAAAAAGGCAATCCTCGGCGTATTTAAAATTTGCGACAGTAAAAAATTATTTTTTGAAAAATTTACTATAGAAAAGGCAATCCTCGGCGTATTTAAAATTTGCGACAGTAAAAAATTATTTTTTGAAAAATATACTATAGAAAAGGCAATCCTCAGCGTATTTAAAATTTGCTACAGCAAAAATTATTTTTTGAAAAATTTACTATAGAAAAGGCAATCCTCGGCGTATTTAAAATTTGCGACAGTAAAAAATTATTTTTTGAAAAATTTACTATAGAAAAGGCAATCCTCGGCGTATTTAAAATTTGCGACAGTAAAAAATTATTTTTGGAAAAATTTACTATAGAAAAGGCAGTCCTCGGCGTATTTAAAATTTGCGACAGTAAAAAATTATTTTTTGAAAAATTTACTATAGAAAAGACAATCCTCGGCGTATTTAAAATTTGCGACAGTAAAAAATTATTTTTTGAAAAATTTACTATAGAAAAGGCAATCCTCGGCGTATTTAAAATTTGCGACAGTAAAAAATAATTTTTTGAAAAATTTACTATAGAAAAGGCAGTCCTCGGCGTATTTAAAATTTGCGACAGTAAAAAATTATTTTTTGAAAAATTTACTATAGAAAAGACAATCCTCGGCGTATTTAAAATTTGCGACAGTAAAAAATTATTTTTTGAAAAATTTACTATAGAAAAGACAATCCTCGGCGTATTTAAAATTTGCGACAGTAAAAAATTATTTTTTGAAAAATTTACTATAGAAAAGGCAATCCTCGGCGTATTTAAAATTTGCGAAAGTAAAAAATTATTTTTTGAAAAATTTACTATAGAAAAGGCAATCCTCGGCGTATTTAAAATTTGCGACAGTAAAAAATTATTTTTTGAAAAATTTACTATAGAAAAGGCAATACTCGGCGTATTTAAAACTTGCGACAGTAAAAAATTATTTCTTGAAAAATTTACCATAGAAAAGGCAATCCTCGACGTATTTAAAATTTGCGACAGTAAAAAAATATTTTTTGAAAAATTTACTATAGAAAAGGCAATCGTCGGCGTATTTAAAATTTGCGACAGTAAAAAATTATTTTTTGAAAAATTTACTATAGAAAAGGCAATCCTCGGCGTATTTAAAATTTGCGACAGTAAAAAATTATTTTTTGAAAAATTTACTATAGAAAAGGCAATCCTCGGCGTATTTAAAATTTGCGACAGTAAAAAATTATTTTTTGAAAAATTTACTATAGAAAAGGCAATCCTCGGCGTATTTAAAATTTGCGACAGTAAAAAATTATTTTTTGAAAAATTTACTATCGAAAAGGCAATACTCGGCGTATTTAAAATTTGCGCCAGTAAAAAATTTACTATAGAAAAGGCAATCCTCGGCGTATTTAAAATTTGCGACAGTAAAAAATTATTTTTTGAAAGATTTACTATAGAAAAGGCAATCCTCGGCGTATTTAAAATTTGCGACATTAAAAAATTATTTCTTGAAAAATTTACTATAGCAAAGGCATTCCTCGGCGTATTTAAAATTTGCGACAGTAAAAAATTATTTTTTGAAAAATTTACTATAGAAAAGGCAATCCTCGGCGTATTTAAAATTTGCGACAGTAAAAAATTATTTTTTGTAAAATTTACTATAGAAAAGGCAATCCTCGGCGTATTTAAAATTTGCGACAGTAAAAAATTATTTTTTGAAAAATTTACTATAGAAAAGGCAATCCTCGGCGTATTTAAAATTTGCGACAGTAAAAAATTATTTCTTGAAAAATTTACTATAGAAAACGCAATCCTCGGCGTATTTAAATTTTGCGACAGTAAAAAATTATTTTTTGAAAAATTTACTATAGAAAAGGCAATCCTCGGCGTATTTAAAATTTGCGACAGTAAAAAATTATTTTTTGAAAAATTTACTATAGAAAAGGCAATCCTCGGCGTATTTAAAATTTGCGACAGTAAAAAATTATTTTTTGAAAAATTTACTATAGAAAAGGCAATCCTCGGCGTATTTAAAATTTGCGACAGTAAAAAATTATTTTTTGAAAAATTTACTATCGAAAAGGCAATACTCGGCGTATTTAAAATTTGCGCCAGTAAAAAATTTACTATAGAAAAGGCAATCCTCGGCGTATTTAAAATTTGCGACAGTAAAAAATTATTTTTTGAAAGATTTACTATAGAAAAGGCAATCCTCGGCGTATTTAAAATTTGCGACATTAAAAAATTATTTCTTGAAAAATTTACTATAGAAAACGCAATCCTCGGCGTATTTAAATTTTGCGACAGTAAAAAATTATTTTTTGAAAAATTTACTATAGAAAAGGCAATCCTCGGCGTATTTAAAATTTGCGACAGTAAAAAATTATTTTTTGAAAAATATACTATAGAAAAGGCAATCCTCGGCGTATTTAAAATTTGCGACAGCAAAAAATTATTTTTTGAAAAATTTACTATAGAAAAGGCAATCCTCGGCGTATTTAAAATTTGCGACAGTAAAAAATTATTTCTTGAAAAATTTACTATAGAAAAGGCAATCCTCGGAGTATTTAAATTTTGCGACAGTAAAAAATTATTTTTTGAAAAATTTACTATAGAAAAGGCAATCCTCGGCGTATTTAAAATTTGCGACAGTAAAAAATTATTTTTTGAAAAATTTACTATAGAAAAGGCAATCCTCGGCGTATTTAAAATTTGCGACAGTAAAAAATTATTTTTTGAAAAATTTACTATAGAAAAGGCAATCCTCGGCGTATTTAAAATTTGCGACAGTAAAAAATTATTTTTTGAAAAATTTACTATCGAAAAGGCAATACTCGGCGTATTTAAAATTTGCGCCAGTAAAAAATTTACTATAGAAAAGGCAATCCTCGGCGTATTTAAAATTTGCGACAGTAAAAAATTATTTTTTGAAAGATTTACTATAGAAAAGGCAATCCTCGGCGTATTTAAAATTTGCGACATTAAAAAATTATTTCTTGAAAAATTTACTATAGAAAACGCAATCCTCGGCGTATTTAAATTTTGCGACAGTAAAAAATTATTTTTTGAAAAATTTACTATAGAAAAGGCAATCCTCGGCGTATTTAAAATTTGCGACAGTAAAAAATTATTTTTTGAAAAATATACTATAGAAAAGGCAATCCTCGGCGTATTTAAAATTTGCGACAGCAAAAAATTATTTTTTGAAAAATTTACTATAGAAAAGGCAATCCTCGGCGTATTTAAAATTTGCGACAGTAAAAAATTATTTCTTGAAAAATTTACTATAGAAAAGGCAATCCTCGGAGTATTTAAATTTTGCGACAGTAAAAAATTATTTTTTGAAAAATTTACTATAGAAAAGGCAATCCTCGGCGTATTTAAAATTTGCGACAGTAAAAAATTATTTTTTGAAAAATTTACTATAGAAAAGGCAATCCTCGGCGTATTTAAAATTTGCGACAGTAAAAAATTATTTTTTGAAAAATTTACTATAGAAAAGGCAATCCTCGGCGTATTTAAAATTTGCGACAGTAAAAAATTATTTTTTGAAAAATTTACTATCGAAAAGGCAATACTCGGCGTATTTAAAATTTGCGCCAGTAAAAAATTTACTATAGAAAAGGCAATCCTCGGCGTATTTAAAATTTGCGACAGTAAAAAATTATTTTTTGAAAGATTTACTATAGAAAAGGCAATCCTCGGCGTATTTAAAATTTGCGACATTAAAAAATTATTTCTTGAAAAATTTACTATAGAAAACGCAATCCTCGGCGTATTTAAATTTTGCGACAGTAAAAAATTATTTTTTGAAAAATTTACTATAGAAAAGGCAATCCTCGGCGTATTTAAAATTTGCGACAGTAAAAAATTATTTTTTGAAAAATTTACTATCGAAAAGGCAATACTCGGCGTATTTAAAATTTGCGCCAGTAAAAAATTTACTATAGAAAAGGCAATCCTCGGCGTATTTAAAATTTGCGACAGTAAAAAATTATTTTTTGAAAGATTTACTATAGAAAAGGCAATCCTCGGCGTATTTAAAATTTGCGACATTAAAAAATTATTTCTTGAAAAATTTACTATAGAAAAGGCAATCCTCGGCGTATTTAAAATTTGCGACAGTAAAAAATTATTTTTTGAAAGATTTACTATAGAAAAGGCAATCCTCGGCGTATTTAAAATTTGCGACATTAAAAAATTATTTCTTGAAAAATTTACTATAGAAAACGCAATCCTCGGCGTATTTAAATTTTGCGACAGTAAAAAATTATTTTTTGTAAAATTTACTATAGAAAAGGCAATCCTCGGCGTATTTAAAATTTGCGACAGTAAAAAATTATTTTTTGAAAAATTTACTATAGAAAAGGCAATCCTCGGCGTATTTAAAATTTGCGACAGTAAAAAATTATTTCTTGAAAAATTTACTATAGAAAACGCAATCCTCGGCGTATTTAAATTTTGCGACAGTAAAAAATTATTTTTTGAAAAATTTACTATAGAAAAGGCAATCCTCGGCGTATTTAAAATTTGCGACAGTAAAAAATTATTTTTTGAAAAATTTACTATAGAAAAGGCAATCCTCGGCGTATTTAAAATTTGCGACAGTAAAAAATTATTTTTTGAAAAATTTACTATAGAAAAGGCAATCCTCGGCGTATTTAAAATTTGCGACAGTAAAAAATTATTTTTTGAAAGATTTACTATAGAAAAGGCAATCCTCGGCGTATTTAAAATTTGCGACATTAAAAAATTATTTCTTGAAAAATTTACTATAGAAAAGGCATTCCTCGGCGTATTTAAAATTTGCGACAGTAAAAAATTATTTTTTGAAAAATTTACTATAGAAAAGGCAATCCTCGGCGTATTTAAAATTTGCGACAGTAAAAAATTATTTTTTGAAAAATTTACTATAGAAAAGGCAATCCTCGGCGTATTTAAAATTTGCGACAGTAAAAAATTATTTTTTGAAAAATTTACTATAGAAAAGGCAATCCTCGGCGTATTTAAAATTTGCGATAGTAAAAAATTATTTTTTGAAAAATTTACTATAGAAAAGGCAATCCTCGGCGTATTTAAAATTTGCGACAGCAAAAAATTATTTTTTGAAAAATTTACTATAGAAAAGGCAATCCTCGGCGTATTTAAAATTTGCGACAGTAAAAAATTATTTCTTGAAAAATTTACTATAGAAAAGGCAATCCTCGGAGTATTTAAAATTTGCGACATTAAAAAATTATTTTTTGAAAAATTTACTATAGAAAAGGCAATCCGCGGCGTATTTAAAATTTGCGACAGTAAAAAATTATTTTTTGAAAAATTTACTATAGAAAAGGCAATCCTCGGCGTATTTAAAATTTGCGACAGTAAAAAATTATTTTTTGAAAAATTTACTATAGAAAAGGCAATCCTCGGCGTATTTAAAATTTGCGACAGTAAAAAATTTTTTTTGAAAAATTTACTATAGAAAAGGCAATCGTCGGCGTATTTAAAATTTGCGACAGTAAAAAATTATTTTTTGAAAAATTTACTATAGAAAAGGCAATCCTCGGCGTATTTAAAATTTGCGACAGTAAAAAATTATTTTTTGAAAAATTTACTATAGAAAAGGCAATCCTCGGCGTATTTAAAATTTGCGACAGTAAAAAATTATTTTTTGAAAAATTTACTATAGAAAAGACAATCCTCGGCGTATTTAAAATTTGCGACAGTAAAAAAATTATTTTTTGAAAAATTTACTATAGAAAAGGCAATCCTCGGCGTATTTAAAATTTGCGACAGTAAAAAATTATTTTTTGAAAAATTTACTATAGAAAAGGCAATCCTCGGCGTATTTAAAATTTGCGACAGTAAAAAATAATTTTTTGAAAACTTTACTATACAAAAGGCAATCCTCGGCGTATTTAAAATTTGCGACAGTAAAGAATTATTTTTAGAAAAATTTACTATAGAAAAGACAATCCTCGGCGTATTTAAAATTTGCGACAGTAAAAAATTATTTTTTGAAAAATTTACTATAGAAAAGACAATCCTCGGCGTATTTAAAATTTGCGACAGTAAAAAATTATTTTTTGAAAATTTACTATAGAAAAGGCAATCCTCGGCGTATTTAAAATTTGCGACAGTGAAAAATTATTTTTTGAAAAATTTACTATAGAAAAGGCAATCCTCGGCGTATTTAAAATTTGCGACAGTAAAAAATTATTTCTTGAAAAATTTACTATAGAAAACGCAATCCTCGGCGTATTTAAATTTTGCGACAGTAAAAAATTATTTTTTGAAAAATTTACTATAGAAAAGGCAATCCTCGGCGTATTTAAAATTTACGACAGTAAAAAATTATTTTTTGAAAAATTTACTATAGAAAAGGCAATCCTCGGCGTATTTAAAATTTGCGACAGTAAAAAATTATTTTTGAAAAATTTACTATAGAAAAGGCAATCCTCGGCGTATTTAAAATTTGCGACAGTAAAAAATTATTTTTTGAAAAATTTACTATAGAAAAGGCAATCCTCGGCGTATTTAAAACTTGCGACAGTAAAAAATTATTTCTTGAAAAATTTACCATAGAAAAGGCAATCCTCGGCGTATTTAAAATTTGCGACAGTAAAAAAATATTTTTTGAAAAATTTACTATAGAAAAGGCAATCGTCGGCGTATTTAAAATTTGCGACAGTAAAAAATTATTTTTTGAAAAATTTACTATAGAAAAGGCAATCCTCGGCGTATTTAAAATTTGCGACAGTAAAAAATTATTTTTTGAAAAATTTACTATAGAAAAGGCAATCCTCGGCGTATTTAAAATTTGCGACAGTAAAAAATTATTTTTTGAAAAATTTACTATAGAAAAGGCAATCCTCGGCGTATTTAAAATTTGCGACAGTAAAAAATTATTTTTTGAAAAATTTACTATCGAAAAGGCAATACTCGGCGTATTTAAAATTTGCGCCAGTAAAAAATTTACTATAGAAAAGGCAATCCTCGGCGTATTTAAAATTTGCGACAGTAAAAAATTATTTTTTGAAAGATTTACTATAGAAAAGGCAATCCTCGGCGTATTTAAAATTTGCGACATTAAAAAATTATTTCTTGAAAAATTTACTATAGAAAAGGCATTCCTCGGCGTATTTAAAATTTGCGACAGTAAAAAAATTATTTTTTGAAAAATTTACTATAGAAAAGGCAATCCTCGGCGTATTTAAAATTTGCGACAGTAAAAAATTATTTTTTGTAAAATTTACTATAGAAAAGGCAATCCTCGGCGTATTTAAAATTTGCGACAGTAAAAAATTATTTTTTGAAAAATTTACTATAGAAAAGGCAATCCTCGGCGTATTTAAAATTTGCGACAGTAAAAAATTATTTCTTGAAAAATTTACTATAGAAAAACGCAATCCTCGGCGTATTTAAATTTTGCGACAGTAAAAAATTATTTTTTGAAAAATTTACTATAGAAAAGGCAATCCTCGGCGTATTTAAAATTTGCGACAGTAAAAAATTATTTTTTGAAAAATTTACTATAGAAAAGGCAATCCTCGGCGTATTTAAAATTTGCGACAGTAAAAAATTATTTTTTGAAAAATTTACTATAGAAAAAGGCAATCCTCGGCGTATTTAAAATTTGCGACAGTAAAAAATTATTTTTTGAAAAATTTACTATAGAAAAGGCAATCCTCGGCGTATTTAAAATTTGCGACAGTAAAAAATTATTTTTTGAAAAATTTACTATCGAAAAGGCAATACTCGGCGTATTTAAAATTTGCGCCAGTAAAAAATTTACTATAGAAAAGGCAATCCTCGGCGTATTTAAAATTTGCGACAGTAAAAAATTATTTTTTGAAAGATTTACTATAGAAAAGGCAATCCTCGGCGTATTTAAAATTTGCGACATTAAAAAATTATTTCTTGAAAAATTTACTATAGAAAAGGCATTCCTCGGCGTATTTAAAATTTGCGACAGTAAAAAATTATTTTTTGAAAAATTTACTATAGAAAAGGCAATCGGCGTATTTAAAATTTGCGACAGTAAAAAATTATTTTTTGAAAAATTTACTATAGAAAAGACAATCCTCGGCCTATTTAAAATTTGCGACAGTAAAAAATTATTTTTTGAAAAATTTACTATAGAAAAGGCAATCCTCGGTGTATTTAAAATTTGCGACAGTAAAAAATTATTTTTTGAAAAATTTAGTATAAAAAAGGCAATCCTCGGCGTATTTAAAATTTGCGACAGTAAAAAATTATTTTTTGAAAAATTTACTATAGAAAAGGCAATCCTCGGCGTATTTAAAATTTGCGACAGTAAAAAATTATTTTTTGAAAAATATACTATAGAAAAGGCAATCCTCAGCGTATTTAAAATTTGCTACAGCAAAAATTATTTTTTGAAAAATTTACTATAGAAAAGGCAATCCTCGGCGTATTTAAAATTTGCGACAGTAAAAAATTATTTTTTGAAAAATTTACTATAGAAAAGGCAATCCTCGGCGTATTTAAAATTTGCGACAGTAAAAAATTATTTTTGGAAAAATTTACTATAGAAAAGGCAGTCCTCGGCGTATTTAAAATTTGCGACAGTAAAAAATTATTTTTTGAAAAATTTACTATAGAAAAGACAATCCTCGGCGTATTTAAAATTTGCGACAGTAAAAAATTATTTTTTGAAAAATTTACTATAGAAAAGGCAATCCTCGGCGTATTTAAAATTTGCGACAGTAAAAAATAATTTTTTGAAAAATTTACTATAGAAAAGGCAGTCCTCGGCGTATTTAAAATTTGCGACAGTAAAAAATTATTTTTTGAAAAATTTACTATAGAAAAGACAATCCTCGGCGTATTTAAAATTTGCGACAGTAAAAAATTATTTTTTGAAAAATTTACTATAGAAAAGACAATCCTCGGCGTATTTAAAATTTGCGACAGTAAAAAATTATTTTTTGAAAAATTTACTATAGAAAAGGCAATCCTCGGCGTATTTAAAAGTTGCGAAAGTAAAAAATTATTTTTTGAAAAATTTACTATAGAAAAGGCAATCCTCGGCGTATTTAAAATTTGCGACTGTAAAAAATTATTTTTTGAAAAATTTACTATAGAAAAGGCAATACTCGGCGTATTTAAAACTTGCGACAGTAAAAAATTATTTCTTGAAAAATTTACCATAGAAAAGGCAATCCTCGACGTATTTAAAATTTGCGACAGTAAAAAAATATTTTTTGAAAAATTTACTATAGAAAAGGCAATCGTCGGCGTATTTAAAATTTGCGACAGTAAAAAATTATTTTTTGAAAAATTTACTATAGAAAAGGCAATCCTCGGCGTATTTAAAATTTGCGACAGTAAAAAATTATTTTTTGAAAAATTTACTATAGAAAAGGCAATCCTCGGCGTATTTAAAATTTGCGACAGTAAAAAATTATTTTTTGAAAAATTTACTATAGAAAAGGCAATCCTCGGCGTATTTAAAATTTGCGACAGTAAAAAATTATTTTTTGAAAAATTTACTATCGAAAAGGCAATACTCGGAGTATTTAAAATTTGCGCCAGTAAAAAATTTACTATAGAAAAGGCAATCCTCGGCGTATTTAAAATTTGCGACAGTAAAAAATTATTTTTTGAAAGATTTACTATAAAAAAGGCAATCCTCGGCGTATTTAAAATTTGCGACATTAAAAAATTATTTCTTGAAAAATTTACTATAGAAAAGGCATTCCTCGGCGTATTTAAAATTTGCGACAGTAAAAAATTATTTTTTGAAAAATTTACTATAGAAAAGGCAATCCTCGGCGTATTTAAAATTTGCGACAGTAAAAAATTATTTTTTGTAAAATTTACTATAGAAAAGGCAATCCTCGGCGTATTTAAAATTTGCGACAGTAAAAAATTATTTTTTGAAAAATTTACTATAGAAAAGGCAATCCTCGGCGTATTTAAAATTTGCGACAGTAAAAAATTATTTCTTGAAAAATTTACTATAGAAAACGCAATCCTCGGCGTATTTAAATTTTGCGACAGTAAAAAATTATTTTTTGAAAAATTTACTATAGAAAAGGCAATCCTCGGCGTATTTAAAATTTGCGACAGTAAAAAATTATTTTTTGAAAAATTTACTATAGAAAAGGCAATCCTCGGCGTATTTAAAATTTGCGACAGTAAAAAATTATTTTTTGAAAAATTTACTATAGAAAAGGCAATCCTCGGCGTATTTAAAATTTGCGACAGTAAAAAATTATTTTTTGAAAAATTTACTATCGAAAAGGCAATACTCGGCGTATTTAAAATTTGCGCCAGTAAAAAATTTACTATAGAAAAGGCAATCCTCGGCGTATTTAAAATTTGCGACAGTAAAAAATTATTTTTTGAAAGATTTACTATAGAAAAGGCAATCCTCGGCGTATTTAAAATTTGCGACATTAAAAAATTATTTCTTGAAAAATTTACTATAGAAAACTCAATCCTCGGCGTATTTAAATTTTGCGACAGTAAAAAATTATTTTTTGAAAAATTTACTATAGAAAAGGCAATCCTCGGCGTATTTAAAATTTGCGACAGTAAAAAATTATTTTTTGAAAAATATACTATAGAAAAGGCAATCCTCGGCGTATTTAAAATTTGCGACAGCAAAAAATTATTTTTTGAAAAATTTACTATAGAAAAGGCAATCCTCGGCGTATTTAAAATTTGCGACAGTAAAAAATTATTTCTTGAAAAATTTACTATAGAAAAGGCAATCCTCGGAGTATTTAAATTTTGCGACAGTAAAAAATTATTTTTTGAAAAATTTACTATAGAAAAGGCAATCCTCGGCGTATTTAAAATTTGCGACAGTAAAAAATTATTTTTTGAAAAATTTACTATAGAAAAGGCAATCCTCGGCGTATTTAAAATTTGCGACAGTAAAAAATTATTTTTTGAAAAATTTACTATAGAAAAGGCAATCCTCGGCGTATTTAAAATTTGCGACAGTAAAAAATTATTTTTTGAAAAATTTACTATCGAAAAGGCAATACTCGGCGTATTTAAAATTTGCGCCAGTAAAAAATTTACTATAGAAAAGGCAATCCTCGGCGTATTTAAAATTTGCGACAGTAAAAAATTATTTTTTGAAAGATTTACTATAGAAAAGGCAATCCTCGGCGTATTTAAAATTTGCGACATTAAAAAATTATTTCTTGAAAAATTTACTATAGAAAACGCAATCCTCGGCGTATTTAAATTTTGCGACAGTAAAAAATTATTTTTTGAAAAATTTACTATAGAAAAGGCAATCCTCGGCGTATTTAAAATTTGCGACAGTAAAAAATTATTTTTTGAAAAATATACTATAGAAAAGGCAATCCTCGGCGTATTTAAAATTTGCGACAGCAAAAAATTATTTTTTGAAAAATTTACTATAGAAAAGGCAATCCTCGGCGTATTTAAAATTTGCGACAGTAAAAAATTATTTCTTGAAAAATTTACTATAGAAAAGGCAATCCTCGGAGTATTTAAATTTTGCGACAGTAAAAAATTATTTTTTGAAAAATTTACTATAGAAAAGGCAATCCTCGGCGTATTTAAAATTTGCGACAGTAAAAAATTATTTTTTGAAAAATTTACTATAGAAAAGGCAATCCTCGGCGTATTTAAAATTTGCGACAGTAAAAAATTATTTTTTGAAAAATTTACTATAGAAAAGGCAATCCTCGGCGTATTTAAAATTTGCGACAGTAAAAAATTATTTTTTGAAAAATTTACTATCGAAAAGGCAATACTCGGCGTATTTAAAATTTGCGCCAGTAAAAAATTTACTATAGAAAAGGCAATCCTCGGCGTATTTAAAATTTGCGACAGTAAAAAATTATTTTTTGAAAGATTTGCTATAGAAAAGGCAATCCTCGGCGTATTTAAAATTTGCGACATTAAAAAATTATTTCTTGAAAAATTTACTATAGAAAACGCAATCCTCGGCGTATTTAAATTTTGCGACAGTAAAAAATTATTTTTTGAAAAATTTACTATAGAAAAGGCAATCCTCGGCGTATTTAAAATTTGCGACAGTAAAAAATTATTTTTTGAAATATTTACTATCGAAAAGGCAATACTCGGCGTATTTAAAATTTGCGCCAGTAAAAAATTTACTATAGAAAAGGCAATCCTCGGCGTATTTAAAATTTGCGACAGTAAAAAATTATTTTTTGAAAGATTTACTATAGAAAAGGCAATCCTCGGCGTATTTAAAATTTGCGACATTAAAAAATTATTTCTTGAAAAATTTACTATAGAAAAGGCAATCCTCGGCGTATTTAAAATTTGCGACAGTAAAAAATTATTTTTTGAAAGATTTACTATAGAAAAGGCAATCCTCGGCGTATTTAAAATTTGCGACATTAAAAAATTATTTCTTGAAAAATTTACTATAGAAAACGCAATCCTCGGCGTATTTAAATTTTGCGACAGTAAAAAATTATTTTTTGTAAAATTTACTATAGAAAAGGCAATCCTCGGCGTATTTAAAATTTGCGACAGTAAAAAATTATTTTTTGAAAAATTTACTATAGAAAAGGCAATCCTCGGCGTATTTAAAATTTGCGACAGTAAAAAATTATTTCTTGAAAAATTTACTATAGAAAACGCAATCCTCGGCGTATTTAAATTTTGCGACAGTAAAAAATTATTTTTTGAAAAATTTACTATAGAAAAGGCAATCCTCGGCGTATTTAAAATTTGCGACAGTAAAAAATTATTTTTTGAAAAATTTACTATAGAAAAGGCAATCCTCGGCGTATTTAAAATTTGCGACAGTAAAAAATTATTTTTTGAAAAATTTACTATAGAAAAGGCAATCCTCGGCGTATTTAAAATTTGCGACAGTAAAAAATTATTTTTTGAAAGATTTACTATAGAAAAGGCAATCCTCGGCGTATTTAAAATTTGCGACATTAAAAAATTATTTCTTGAAAAATTTACTATAGAAAAGGCATTCCTCGGCGTATTTAAAATTTGCGACAGTAAAAAATTATTTTTTGAAAAATTTACTATAGAAAAGGCAATCCTCGGCGTATTTAAAATTTGCGACAGTAAAAAATTATTTTTTGAAAAATTTACTATAGAAAAGGCAATCCTCGGCGTATTTAAAATTTGCGACAGTAAAAAATTATTTTTTGAAAAATTTACTATAGAAAAGGCAATCCTCGGCGTATTTAAAATTTGCGATAGTAAAAAATTATTTTTTGAAAAATTTACTATAGAAAAGGCAATCCTCGGCGTATTTAAAATTTGCGACAGCAAAAAATTATTTTTTGAAAAATTTACTATAGAAAAGGCAATCCTCGGCGTATTTAAAATTTGCGACAGTAAAAAATTATTTCTTGAAAAATTTACTATAGAAAAGGCAATCCTCGGAGTATTTAAAATTTGCGACATTAAAAAATTATTTTTTGAAAAATTTACTATAGAAAAGGCAATCCGCGGCGTATTTAAAATTTGCGACAGTAAAAAATTATTTTTTGAAAAATTTACTATAGAAAAGGCAATCCTCGGCGTATTTAAAATTTGCGACAGTAAAAAATTATTTTTTGAAAAATTTACTATAGAAAAGGCAATCCTCGGCGTATTTAAAATTTGCGACAGTAAAAAATTTTTTTTGAAAAATTTACTATAGAAAAGGCAATCGTCGGCGTATTTAAAATTTGCGACAGTAAAAAATTATTTTTTGAAAAATTTACTATAGAAAAGGCAATCCTCGGCGTATTTAAAATTTGCGACAGTAAAAAATTATTTTTTGAAAAATTTACTATCGAAAAGGCAATACTCGGCGTATTTAAAATTTGCGCCAGTAAAAAATTTACTATAGAAAAGGCAATCCTCGGCGTATTTAAAATTTGCGACAGTAAAAAATTATTTTTTGAAAGATTTACTATAGAAAAGGCAATCCTCGGCGTATTTAAAATTTGCGACATTAAAAAATTATTTCTTGAAAAATTTACTATAGAAAACTCAATCCTCGGCGTATTTAAATTTTGCGACAGTAAAAAATTATTTTTTGAAAAATTTACTATAGAAAAGGCAATCCTCGGCGTATTTAAAATTTGCGACAGTAAAAAATTATTTTTTGAAAAATATACTATAGAAAAGGCAATCCTCGGCGTATTTAAAATTTGCGACAGCAAAAAATTATTTTTTGAAAAATTTACTATAGAAAAGGCAATCCTCGGCGTATTTAAAATTTGCGACAGTAAAAAATTATTTCTTGAAAAATTTACTATAGAAAAGGCAATCCTCGGAGTATTTAAATTTTGCGACAGTAAAAAATTATTTTTTGAAAAATTTACTATAGAAAAGGCAATCCTCGGCGTATTTAAAATTTGCGACAGTAAAAAATTATTTTTTGAAAAATTTACTATAGAAAAGGCAATCCTCGGCGTATTTAAAATTTGCGACAGTAAAAAATTATTTTTTGAAAAATTTACTATAGAAAAGGCAATCCTCGGCGTATTTAAAATTTGCGACAGTAAAAAATTATTTTTTGAAAAATTTACTATCGAAAAGGCAATACTCGGCGTATTTAAAATTTGCGCCAGTAAAAAATTTACTATAGAAAAGGCAATCCTCGGCGTATTTAAAATTTGCGACAGTAAAAAATTATTTTTTGAAAGATTTACTATAGAAAAGGCAATCCTCGGCGTATTTAAAATTTGCGACATTAAAAAATTATTTCTTGAAAAATTTACTATAGAAAACGCAATCCTCGGCGTATTTAAATTTTGCGACAGTAAAAAATTATTTTTTGAAAAATTTACTATAGAAAAGGCAATCCTCGGCGTATTTAAAATTTGCGACAGTAAAAAATTATTTTTTGAAAAATATACTATAGAAAAGGCAATCCTCGGCGTATTTAAAATTTGCGACAGCAAAAAATTATTTTTTGAAAAATTTACTATAGAAAAGGCAATCCTCGGCGTATTTAAAATTTGCGACAGTAAAAAATTATTTCTTGAAAAATTTACTATAGAAAAGGCAATCCTCGGAGTATTTAAATTTTGCGACAGTAAAAAATTATTTTTTGAAAAATTTACTATAGAAAAGGCAATCCTCGGCGTATTTAAAATTTGCGACAGTAAAAAATTATTTTTTGAAAAATTTACTATAGAAAAGGCAATCCTCGGCGTATTTAAAATTTGCGACAGTAAAAAATTATTTTTTGAAAAATTTACTATAGAAAAGGCAATCCTCGGCGTATTTAAAATTTGCGACAGTAAAAAATTATTTTTTGAAAAATTTACTATCGAAAAGGCAATACTCGGCGTATTTAAAATTTGCGCCAGTAAAAAATTTACTATAGAAAAGGCAATCCTCGGCGTATTTAAAATTTGCGACAGTAAAAAATTATTTTTTGAAAGATTTGCTATAGAAAAGGCAATCCTCGGCGTATTTAAAATTTGCGACATTAAAAAATTATTTCTTGAAAAATTTACTATAGAAAACGCAATCCTCGGCGTATTTAAATTTTGCGACAGTAAAAAATTATTTTTTGAAAAATTTACTATAGAAAAGGCAATCCTCGGCGTATTTAAAATTTGCGACAGTAAAAAATTATTTTTTGAAATATTTACTATCGAAAAGGCAATACTCGGCGTATTTAAAATTTGCGCCAGTAAAAAATTTTACTATAGAAAAGGCAATCCTCGGCGTATTTAAAATTTGCGACAGTAAAAAATTATTTTTTGAAAGATTTACTATAGAAAAGGCAATCCTCGGCGTATTTAAAATTTGCGACATTAAAAAATTATTTCTTGAAAAATTTACTATAGAAAAGGCAATCCTCGGCGTATTTAAAATTTGCGACAGTAAAAAATTATTTTTTGAAAGATTTACTATAGAAAAGGCAATCCTCGGCGTATTTAAAATTTGCGACATTAAAAAATTATTTCTTGAAAAATTTACTATAGAAAACGCAATCCTCGGCGTATTTAAATTTTGCGACAGTAAAAAATTATTTTTTGTAAAATTTACTATAGAAAAGGCAATCCTCGGCGTATTTAAAATTTGCGACAGTAAAAAATTATTTTTTGAAAAATTTACTATAGAAAAGGCAATCCTCGGCGTATTTAAAATTTGCGACAGTAAAAAATTATTTCTTGAAAAATTTACTATAGAAAACGCAATCCTCGGCGTATTTAAATTTTGCGACAGTAAAAAATTATTTTTTGAAAAATTTACTATAGAAAAGGCAATCCTCGGCGTATTTAAAATTTGCGACAGTAAAAAATTATTTTTGAAAAATTTACTATAGAAAAGGCAATCCTCGGCGTATTTAAAATTTGCGACAGTAAAAAATTATTTTTTGAAAAATTTACTATAGAAAAGGCAATCCTCGGCGTATTTAAAATTTGCGACAGTAAAAAATTATTTTTTGAAAGATTTACTATAGAAAAGGCAATCCTCGGCGTATTTAAAATTTGCGACATTAAAAAATTATTTCTTGAAAAATTACTATAGAAAAGGCATTCCTCGGCGTATTTAAAATTTGCGACAGTAAAAAATTATTTTTTGAAAAATTTACACTATAGAAAAGGCAATCCTCGGCGTATTTAAAATTTGCGACAGTAAAAAATTATTTTTTGAAAAATTTACTATAGAAAAGGCAATCCTCGGCGTATTTAAAATTTGCGACAGTAAAAAATTATTTTTTGAAAAATTTACTATAGAAAAGGCAATCCTCGGCGTATTTAAAATTTGCGATAGTAAAAAATTATTTTTTGAAAAATTTACTATAGAAAAGGCAATCCTCGGCGTATTTAAAATTTGCGACAGCAAAAAATTATTTTTTGAAAAATTTACTATAGAAAAGGCAATCCTCGGCGTATTTAAAATTTGCGACAGTAAAAAATTATTTCTTGAAAAATTTACTATAGAAAAGGCAATCCTCGGAGTATTTAAAATTTGCGACATTAAAAAATTATTTTTTGAAAAATTTACTATAGAAAAGGCAATCCGCGGCGTATTTAAAATTTGCGACAGTAAAAAATTATTTTTTGAAAAATTTACTATAGAAAAGGCAATCCTCGGCGTATTTAAAATTTGCGACAGTAAAAAATTATTTTTTGAAAAATTTACTATAGAAAAGGCAATCCTCGGCGTATTTAAAATTTGCGACAGTAAAAAATTTTTTTTGAAAAATTTACTATAGAAAAGGCAATCGTCGGCGTATTTAAAATTTGCGACAGTAAAAAATTATTTTTTGAAAAATTTACTATAGAAAAGGCAATCCTCGGCGTATTTAAAATTTGCGACAGTAAAAAATTATTTTTTGAAAAATTTACTATAGAAAAGGCAATCCTCGGCGTATTTAAAATTTGCGACAGTAAAAAATTATTTTTTGAAAAATTTACTATAGAAAAGACAATCCTCGGCGTATTTAAAATTTGTGACAGTAAAAAATTATTTTTGAAAAATTTACTATAGAAAAGGCAATCCTCGGCGTATTTAAAATTTGCGACAGTAAAAAATTATTTTTTGAAAAATTTACTATAGAAAAGGCAATCCTCGGCGTATTTAAAATTTGCGACAGTAAAAAATAATTTTTTGAAAACTTTACTATACAAAAGGCAATCCTCGGCGTATTTAAAATTTGCGACAGTAAAGAATTATTTTTAGAAAAATTTACTATAGAAAAGACAATCCTCGGCGTATTTAAAATTTGCGACAGTAAAAAATTATTTTTTGAAAAATTTACTATAGAAAAGACAATCCTCGGCGTATTTAAAATTTGCGACAGTAAAAAATTATTTTTTGAAAAATTTACTATAGAAAAGGCAATCCTCGGCGTATTTAAAATTTGCGACAGTAAAAAATTATTTTTTGAAAAATTTACTATAGAAAAGGCAATCCTCGGCGTATTTAAAATTTGCGACAGTAAAAAATTATTTCTTGAAAAATTTACTATAGAAAACGCAATCCTCGGCGTATTTAAATTTTGCGACAGTAAAAAATTATTTTTTGAAAAATTTACTATAGAAAAGGCAATCCTCGGCGTATTTAAAATTTGCGACAGTAAAAAATTATTTTTTGAAAAATTTACTATAGAAAAGGCAATCCTCGGCGTATTTAAAATTTGCGACAGTAAAAAATTATTTTTTGAAAAATTTACTATAGAAAAGGCAATCCTCGGCGTATTTAAAATTTGCGACAGTAAAAAATTATTTTTTGAAAAATTTACTATAGAAAAGGCAATCCTCGGCGTATTTAAAACTTGCGACAGTAAAAAATTATTTCTTGAAAAATTTACCATAGAAAAGGCAATCCTCGGCGTATTTAAAATTTGCGACAGTAAAAAAAATATTTTTTGAAAAATTTACTATAGAAAAGGCAATCGTCGGCGTATTTAAAATTTGCGACAGTAAAAAATTATTTTTTGAAAAATTTACTATAGAAAAGGCAATCCTCGGCGTATTTAAAATTTGCGACAGTAAAAAATTATTTTTGAAAAATTTACTATAGAAAAGGCAATCCTCGGCGTATTTAAAATTTGCGACAGTAAAAAATTATTTTTTGAAAAATTTACTATAGAAAAGGCAATCCTCGGCGTATTTAAAATTTGCGACAGTAAAAAATTATTTTTTGAAAAATTTACTATCGAAAAGGCAATACTCGGCGTATTTAAAATTTGCGCCAGTAAAAAATTTACTATAGAAAAGGCAATCCTCGGCGTATTTAAAATTTGCGACAGTAAAAAATTATTTTTTGAAAGATTTACTATAGAAAAGGCAATCCTCGGCGTATTTAAAATTTGCGACATTAAAAAATTATTTCTTGAAAAATTTACTATAGAAAAGGCATTCCTCGGCGTATTTAAAATTTGCGACAGTAAAAATTATTTTTTGAAAAATTTACTATAGAAAAGGCAATCCTCGGCGTATTTAAAATTTGCGACAGTAAAAAATTATTTTTTGTAAAATTTACTATAGAAAAGGCAATCCTCGGCGTATTTAAAATTTGCGACAGTAAAAAATTATTTTTTGAAAAATTTACTATAGAAAAGGCAATCCTCGGCGTATTTAAAATTTGCGACAGTAAAAAATTATTTCTTGAAAAATTTACTATAGAAAACGCAATCCTCGGCGTATTTAAATTTTGCGACAGTAAAAAATTATTTTTTGAAAAAATTTACTATAGAAAAGGCAATCCTCGGCGTATTTAAAATTTGCGACAGTAAAAAATTATTTTTTGAAAAATTTACTATAGAAAAGGCAATCCTCGGCGTATTTAAAATTTGCGACAGTAAAAAATTATTTTTTGAAAAATTTACTATAGAAAAGGCAATCCTCGGCGTATTTAAAATTTGCGACAGTAAAAAATTATTTTTTGAAAAAATTTACTATAGAAAAGGCAATCCTCGGCGTATTTAAAACTTGCGACAGTAAAAAATTATTTCTTGAAAAATTTACCATAGAAAAGGCAATCCTCGGCGTATTTAAAATTTGCGACAGTAAAAAATTATTTTTTGAAAAATTTACTATAGAAAAGGCAATCCTCGGCGTATTTAAAATTTGCGACAGTAAAAAATTATTTTTGAAAAATTTACTATAGAAAAGGCAATCCTCGGCGTATTTAAAATTTGCGACAGTAAAAAATTATTTTTTGAAAAATTTACTATAGAAAAGGCAATCCTCGGCGTATTTAAAATTTGCGACAGTAAAAAATTATTTTTGAAAAATTTACTATCGAAAAGGCAATACTCGGCGTATTTAAAATTTGCGCCAGTAAAAAATTTACTATAGAAAAGGCAATCCTCGGCGTATTTAAAATTTGCGACAGTAAAAAATTATTTTTTGAAAGATTTACTATAGAAAAGGCAATCCTCGGCGTATTTAAAATTTGCGACATAAAAAATTATTTCTTGAAAAATTTACTATAGAAAAGGCATTCCTCGGCGTATTTAAAATTTGCGACAGTAAAAAATTATTTTTTGAAAAATTTACTATAGAAAAGGCAATCCTCGGCGTATTTAAAATTTGCGACAGTAAAAAATTATTTTTTGAAAAATTTACTATAGAAAAGGCAATCCTCGGCGTATTTAAAATTTGCGACAGTAAAAAAATTATTTTTGAAAAATTTACTATAGAAAAGGCAATCCTCGGCGTATTTAAAATTTGCGACAGTAAAAAATTATTTTTTGAAAAATTTACTATAGAAAAGGCAATCCTCGGTGTATTTAAAATTTGCGACAGCAAAAAATTATTTTTTGAAAAATTTACTATAGAAAAGGCAATCCTTGGCGTATTTAAAATTTGCGACAGTAAAAAATTATTTCTTGAAAAATTTACTATAGAAAAGGCAATCCTCGGAGTATTTAAAATTTGCGACATTAAAAAATTATTTTTTGAAAAATTTACTATAGAAAAGGCAATCCGCGGCGTATTTAAAATTTGCGACAGTAAAAAATTATTTTTTGAAAAATTTACAATAGAAAAGACAATCCTCGGCGTATTTAAAATTTGCGACAGTAAAAAATTATTTTTTGAAAAATTTACTATAGAAAAGGCAATCCTCGGCGTATTTAAAATTTGCGACAGTAAAAAATTATTTTTTGAAAAATTTACTATAGAAAAGACAATCCTCGGCGTATTTAAAATTTGCGACAGTAAAAAATTATTTTTTGAAAAATTTACTATAGAAAAGGCAATCCTCGGCGTATTTAAAATTTGCGACAGTAAAAAATTATTTTTTGAAAAATTTACTATAGAAAAGGCAATCCTCGGCGTATTTAAAATTTGCGACAGTAAAAAATTATTTTTTGAAAAATTTACTATAGAAAAGACAATCCTCGGCGTATTTAAAATTTGCGACAGTAAAAAATTATTTTTTGAAAAATTTACTATAGAAAAGGCAATCCTCGGCGTATTTAAAATTTGCGACAGTAAAAAATTATTTTTTGAAAAATTTACTATAGAAAAGGCAATCCTCGGCGTATTTAAAATTTGCGACAGTAAAAAATTATTTTTGAAAAATTTACTATAGAAAAGGCAATACTCGGCGTATTTAAAACTTGCGACAGCAAAAAATTATTTCTTGAAAAATTTACCATAGAAAAGGCAATCCTCGACGTATTTAAAATTTGCGACAGTAAAAAAATATTTTTTGAAAAATTTACTATAGAAAAGGCAATCGTCGGCGTATTTAAAATTTGCGACAGTAAAAAATTATTTTTTGAAAAATTTACTATAGAAAAGGCAATCCTCGGCGTATTTAAAATTTGCGACAGTAAAAAATTATTTTTTGAAAAATTTACTATAGAAAAGGCAATCCTCGGCGTATTTAAAATTTGCGACAGTAAAAAATTATTTTTTGAAAAATTTACTATAGAAAAGGCAATCCTCGGCGTATTTAAAATTTGCGACAGTAAAAAATTATTTTTTGAAAAATTTACTATCGAAAAGGCAATACTCGGCGTATTTAAAATTTGCGCCAGTAAAAAATTTACTATAGAAAAGGCAATCCTCGGCGTATTTAAAATTTGCGACAGTAAAAAATTATTTTTGAAAGATTTACTATAGAAAAGGCAATCCTCGGCGTATTTAAAATTTGCGACATTAAAAAATTATTTCTTGAAAAATTTACTATAGAAAAGGCATTCCTCGGCGTATTTAAAATTTGCGACAGTAAAAAATTATTTTTTGAAAAATTTACTATAGAAAAGGCAATCCTCGGCGTATTTAAAATTTGCGACAGTAAAAAATTATTTTTTGTAAAATTTACTATAGAAAAGGCAATCCTCGGCGTATTTAAAATTTGCGACAGTAAAAAATTATTTTTTGAAAAATTTACTATAGAAAAGGCAATCCTCGGCGTATTTAAAATTTGCGACAGTAAAAAATTATTTCTTGAAAAATTTACTATAGAAAACGCAATCCTCGGCGTATTTAAATTTTGCGACAGTAAAAAATTATTTTTTGAAAAATTTACTATAGAAAAGGCAATCCTTGGCGTATTTAAAATTTGCGACAGTAAAAAATTATTTTTTGAAAAATTTACTATAGAAAAGGCAATCCTCGGCGTATTTAAAATTTGCGACAGTAAAAAATTATTTTTTGAAAAATTTACTATAGAAAAGGCAATCCTCGGCGTATTTAAAATTTGCGACAGTAAAAAATTATTTTTTGAAAAATTTACTATCGAAAAGGCAATACTCGGCGTATTTAAAATTTGCGCCAGTAAAAAATTTACTATAGAAAAGGCAATCCTCGGCGTATTTAAAATTTGCGACAGTAAAAAATTATTTTTTGAAAGATTTACTATAGAAAAGGCAATCCTCGGCGTATTTAAAATTTGCGACATTAAAAAATTATTTCTTGAAAAATTTACTATAGAAAACGCAATCCTCGGCGTATTTAAATTTTGCGACAGTAAAAAATTATTTTTTGAAAAATTTACTATAGAAAAGGCAATCCTCGGCGTATTTAAAATTTGCGACAGTAAAAAATTATTTTTTGAAAAATATACTATAGAAAAGGCAATCCTCGGCGTATTTAAAATTTGCGACAGCAAAAAATTATTTTTTGAAAAATTTACTATAGAAAAGGCAATCCTCGGCGTATTTAAAATTTGCGACAGTAAAAAATTATTTCTTGAAAAATTTACTATAGAAAAGGCAATCCTCGGAGTATTTAAATTTTGCGACAGTAAAAAATTATTTTTTGAAAAATTTACTATAGAAAAGGCAATCCTCGGCGTATTTAAAATTTGCGACAGTAAAAATTATTTTTTGAAAAATTTACTATAGAAAAGGCAATCCTCGGCGTATTTAAAATTTGCGACAGTAAAAAATTATTTTTTGAAAAATTTACTATAGAAAAGGCAATCCTCGGCGTATTTAAAATTTGCGACAGTAAAAAATTATTTTTTGAAAAATTTACTATCGAAAAGGCAATACTCGGCGTATTTAAAATTTGCGCCAGTAAAAAATTTACTATAGAAAAGGCAATCCTCGGCGTATTTAAAATTTGCGACAGTAAAAAATTATTTTTTGAAAGATTTACTATAGAAAAGGCAATCCTCGGCGTATTTAAAATTTGCGACATTAAAAAATTATTTCTTGAAAAATTTACTATAGAAAACGCAATCCTCGGCGTATTTAAATTTTGCGACAGTAAAAAATTATTTTTTGAAAAATTTACTATAGAAAAGGCAATCCTCGGCGTATTTAAAATTTGCGACAGTAAAAAATTATTTTTTGAAAAATTTACTATCGAAAAGGGCAATACTCGGCGTATTTAAAATTTGCGCCAGTAAAAAATTTACTATAGAAAAGGCAATCCTCGGCGTATTTAAAATTTGCGACAGTAAAAAATTATTTTTTGAAAGATTTACTATAGAAAAGGCAATCCTCGGCGTATTTAAAATTTGCGACATTAAAAAATTATTTCTTGAAAAATTTACTATAGAAAAGGCAATCCTCGGCGTATTTAAAATTTGCGACAGTAAAAAATTATTTTTTGAAAGATTTACTATAGAAAAGGCAATCCTCGGCGTATTTAAAATTTGCGACATTAAAAAATTATTTCTTGAAAAATTTACTATAGAAAACGCAATCCTCGGCGTATTTAAATTTTGCGACAGTAAAAAATTATTTTTTGTAAAATTTACTATAGAAAAGGCAATCCTCGGCGTATTTAAAATTTGCGACAGTAAAAAATTATTTTTTGAAAAATTTACTATAGAAAAGGCAATCCTCGGCGTATTTAAAATTTGCGACAGTAAAAAATTATTTCTTGAAAAATTTACTATAGAAAACGCAATCCTCGGCGTATTTAAATTTTGCGACAGTAAAAAAATTATTTTTTGAAAAATTTACTATAGAAAAGGCAATCCTCGGCGTATTTAAAATTTGCGACAGTAAAAAATTATTTTTTGAAAAATTTACTATAGAAAAGGCAATCCTCGGCGTATTTAAAATTTGCGACAGTAAAAAATTATTTTTTGAAAAATTTACTATAGAAAAGGCAATCCTCGGCGTATTTAAAATTTGCGACAGTAAAAAATTATTTTTTGAAAGATTTACTATAGAAAAGGCAATCCTCGGCGTATTTAAAATTTGCGACATTAAAAAATTATTTCTTGAAAAATTTACTATAGAAAAGGCATTCCTCGGCGTATTTAAAATTTGCGACAGTAAAAAATTATTTTTTGAAAAATTTACTATAGAAAAGGCAATCCTCGGCGTATTTAAAATTTGCGACAGTAAAAAATTATTTTTTGAAAAATTTACTATAGAAAAGGCAATCCTCGGCGTATTTAAAATTTGCGACAGTAAAAAATTATTTTTTGAAAAATTTACTATAGAAAAGGCAATCCTCGGCGTATTTAAAATTTGCGATAGTAAAAAATTATTTTTTGAAAAATTTACTATAGAAAAGGCAATCCTCGGCGTATTTAAAATTTGCGACAGCAAAAAATTATTTTTTGAAAAATTTACTATAGAAAAGGCAATCCTCGGCGTATTTAAAATTTGCGACAGTGAAAAATTATTTCTTGAAAAATTTACTATAGAAAAGGCAATCCTCGGAGTATTTAAAATTTGCGACATTAAAAAATTATTTTTTGAAAAATTTACTATAGAAAAGGCAATCCGCGGCGTATTTAAAATTTGCGACAGTAAAAAATTATTTTTTGAAAAATTTACTATAGAAAAGGCAATCCTCGGCGTATTTAAAATTTGCGACAGTAAAAAATTATTTTTTGAAAAATTTACTATAGAAAAGGCAATCCTCGGCGTATTTAAAATTTGCGACAGTAAAAAATTTTTTTTGAAAAATTTACTATAGAAAAGGCAATCGTCGGCGTATTTAAAATTTGCGACAGTAAAAAATTATTTTTTGAAAAATTTACTATAGAAAAGGCAATCCTCGGCGTATTTAAAATTTGCGACAGTAAAAAATTATTTTTTGAAAAATTTACTATAGAAAAGGCAATCCTCGGCGTATTTAAAATTTGCGACAGTAAAAAATTATTTTTTGAAAAATTTACTATAGAAAAGACAATCCTCGGCGTATTTAAAATTTGCGACAGTAAAAAATTATTTTTTGAAAAATTTACTATAGAAAAGGCAATCCTCGGCGTATTTAAAATTTGCGACAGTAAAAAATTATTTTTTGAAAAATTTACTATAGAAAAGGCAATCCTCGGCGTATTTAAAATTTGCGACAGTAAAAAATAATTTTTTGAAAACTTTACTATACAAAAGGCAATCCTCGGCGTATTTAAAATTTGCGACAGTAAAGAATTATTTTTAGAAAAAATTTACTATAGAAAAGACAATCCTCGGCGTATTTAAAATTTGCGACAGTAAAAAATTATTTTTTGAAAAATTTACTATAGAAAAGACAATCCTCGGCGTATTTAAAATTTGCGACAGTAAAAAATTATTTTTGAAAAATTTACTATAGAAAAGGCAATCCTCGGCGTATTTAAAATTTGCGACAGTAAAAAATTATTTTTTGAAAAATTTACTATAGAAAAGGCAATCCTCGGCGTATTTAAAATTTGCGACAGTAAAAAATTATTTCTTGAAAAATTTACTATAGAAAACGCAATCCTCGGCGTATTTAAATTTTGCGACAGTAAAAAATTATTTTTTGAAAAATTTACTATAGAAAAGGCAATCCTCGGCGTATTTAAAATTTGCGACAGTAAAAAATTATTTTTTGAAAAATTTACTATAGAAAAGGCAATCCTCGGCGTATTTAAAATTTGCGACAGTAAAAAATTATTTTTTGAAAAATTTACTATAGAAAAGGCAATCCTCGGCGTATTTAAAATTTGCGACAGTAAAAAATTATTTTTTGAAAAATTTACTATAGAAAAGGCAATCCTCGGCGTATTTAAAACTTGCGACAGTAAAAAATTATTTCTTGAAAAATTTACCATAGAAAAGGCAATCCTCGGCGTATTTAAAATTTGCGACAGTAAAAAAATATTTTTTGAAAAATTTACTATAGAAAAGGCAATCGTCGGCGTATTTAAAATTTGCGACAGTAAAAAATTATTTTTTGAAAAATTTACTATAGAAAAGGCAATCCTCGGCGTATTTAAAATTTGCGACAGTAAAAAATTATTTTTTGAAAAATTTACTATAGAAAAGGCAATCCTCGGC
>CAWUPM010000304.1:0-33665 GCA_963924295.1 Dioctria rufipes
TTAACGCAGTCTTAAGAGTATCTTCAGATATAAGATTAGCTCTGGACCGAGACAAGCTCACGGCTTTGGTTCTTTTGGATTTTTCGAAAGCCTTCGACTCTGTAGACTATCGCATTTTTCTCCAGAAGCTGTCATTCTCTTTTAATTTTAGCACCTCAGATGTTTCTCTGATCAACAGTTTTTTATCTCACCGTCGTCAACAAGTCAAGGTGAAAGATTTGCTGTCCAGTGCGCGGCCGCTAGAACGAGGGGTTTCCCAAGGATCTATTCTGGGTCCTTTGCTTTTCTGCTTATTTATCAACGATTTACCGAGAGTTGTTCATGATGTGAAAATTCATTTATATGCTGATGATGTTCAGCTATATGTATCTAAGTAGACCTATTGGCCTCCTCGAGGATTGCGTGTCACGAATAAACTCTGATTTGGACCGAATTTGCACCTGGTCTAGCTATAATCGGCTGCTATTAAATCTTGGAAAGTCATACTGTGCTATCTTTTACAATAGCACACTCCATAAAACCGACATACCGCCTATACTATTGAACGGCGTTTCACTGCCTATGTCAAACAAGGCCACCAACCTTGGGATAGTACTAAACCCCAATATGAAATGCTGTGATAACATTAATAATACGGATTTTTTTGGAAAGGTTATTTTCAGGAATACACCGATCGTTTTGTTGAAAAATATTTAATTTTCTAGAACATTGCTCGACGTTTCGGGTCCAAGTGCGGCCCTTCTTCAGGAGCTCTATACATATAAATCACATATGAGTTCAAGCTTTTTTATAAAAAAAAATTTAAATATAAATATTTTAATACCTTATTTCTGTCTATGGCGCGTATAAATAGTTCTTAAAAATAATAATAAATAACACGTAAGCAACATAGAAAATAAATTACAGTAGAAGAAAAATACATTATTAATAAATTAAAATAAACTTAGAACAGAAAAGACAATTAACTGGCTAGAGGACGATATATAACTAAGCGGTCGTTGAGAAAATGTTTAAAATTTTATGACTAATACTACGGTTTTAGTTTATTCAGTATATATTTGTAGTCTTTATTTATTAGTTCTGTGTCCTGCCTTAAGTTTATAACTTTGTTTTTGTTCAGGTATATGTGGCATGCTTCTTTTAGTTCACGTTTTTTTCTGTTATTTTCCATGTCGATTATTTTTGTATTGTCGAAGGAAAATACATGCCCTGTGTCTATTGTGTGGGATGCTAGTGCGGATCGTGGTGCTTGTTTATTAACATATGTTTTATGTTGTGATAATCTGGTTGTAAGCTTTTTCGATGTTTGTCCAATGTATGCCGTATTGCAGTTCTCACATTTGACCTTGTATATAACACTGTTTTTTTCCTGTGTGGGTATCGGATCCTTGGTTTTTGTGTAATTGTTGTTTAGTTTGGTTATTGGCTTGAATGCTATTTTTATGTGATTATTTTCATTTTTAATAATTTTCGCGATTTTTAGGGATAACGGATAACGGGATTGATGTGTAAATGGGATTAGTGTTATCCAGTCTTATTGTGTTGTTCGGGGTTTGTGTTAAATTGTTAAAATATTTGTTCCTTACCGCTCTTTTTATTATTTTGTGGATTACATGTAGTGGATAGTTATTTTTTATTAACGATTGTGGTGTTTTTTTGTGAAAATTTGTTGTGACTGATTTTAATAATTTTGTTTGCGAGGGTTTGGGCTGTATTTATTTTAGTATTATGTGGGTGATTTGAGTAATAATTTAAAATCCTATTAGAGCTATAAGGTTTGCAATACCAGTCTGTTATAATGCTCTGATTTCTTGTTCTATGTAGTCGCATGTCAAGGAACGGGATGCTATTATTAATTTCTTTTTCCACTGTAAATTTGAATCGATGGTGTATATTATTGAAGCTATTGGCAAAGATATATTCTAAGTCTTTGGGAATAGCGCAGATGATGTCGTCCACATATCTTCTTAGAAATGTTGGTATTATTTCGGATTTCTTTAAGGCTTCCTCAATTATATGATCTAACACCATTTCTGCTAAGATGCCTGAGAGCGGGTTACCCATCGCTAGGCCGTATTTTTGTTTGTAGAATTTGTTATTGTATGAGAAATAATTATATTCCATTACACAGAAGATGACCGATTTTTTGAACAGATCTTTGTCTATTGGTGTCAAGGTTTCTATAATTGACCATTTCATTTCTATGATTTTTACCGCTAGTTCTATGTCGACATTTGTGTATAATGATCCTACATCTAGTGAGATAAGAATATCGTTTGGCTTAAGTGATATATTGTCTATGAATTCCTTTAAATCATCTGTATTTTTTATATTGCGTGTACTGTCAGAGATCGTTTTTTGCAAGATATTGCAAATGTACTTGGAGAGATTGTAACTTGGGCTATTGATTGTTGATATTACAGGTCTCATGGGTATGTGTGGTTTATGAATTTTTGGGAGTCCATACAAATGGGGGCATGTACTTGTATCAGTAGAGAGCTGTTTTCGTTTTAATTTGTTGATATAGTGTTTGTTTTCCATATTGAGAACAAGTCTATTGTTTTTTCTTTGAAGTTTTAAGGTCGGGTCATTTTCTATGGACATATACGTGGTATCGTCATTTAACAGCTGTTCTATTTTGATTATGTAGTCTTCTTTGGTCATTATTATTGTCATGTTACCTTTGTCAGATCTAGTTTTATATAGGTTTTGGTTCTCTTTGAAAAATGTGTTTGTAACTCTTTCACAGTGTTTTAGGAATGTATTTATTTTATTATTTTTGTGGTTTTTTATGTGTCTGTGGATCTCATTAGTTACTAGCTTTCGAGTTTCATCTCTGTCTTCAATGTTTGGGATTTCGTTAATTGCATTCTCGGTCGCTGCGATTAAATCAAGAGCATTTTTCTTGTTATTGATGCCGGTGGGCATGTTGAATTTTGGGCCGAGACTTAGTAGTATAGTTGTCTTTTCTGTTCTAAGTTTATTTTAATTTATTAATAATGTATTTTTCTTCTACTGTAATTTATTTTCTATGTTGCTTACGTGTTATTTATTATTATTTTTAAGAACTATTTATACGCGCCATAGACAGAAATAAGGTATTAAAATATTTATATTTATATTTTTTTTTATAAAAAAGCTTGAACTCATATGTGATTTATATGTATAGAGCTCCTGAAGAAGGGCCGCACTTGGACCCGAAACGTCGAGCAATGTTCTAGAAAATTAAATATTTTTCAACAAAACGATCGGTGTATTCCTGAAAATAACCTTTCCAAAAAAATCCGTCATTCAAATAACCCGATCAAAAAACATAAGGCCAGCTGGAAACTTATCAGCTGTAAACTCATTAATAATACGATCAGAAAAATCTACGGGGGCTTACGCAGACTGTGGCTTTTAGCGAGTATATTATCCAGTCGTTCTCGTCTAAAGCTAGTAAAAACACTAATCGTACGTTATTTCACTTTTGGATGTTTGGTCTTTCCTAAACTGGATAGTATCTGTACACGCAAGATGAAAGTTGCCCTAAATGACTGTGTGAGGTTCATTTATGGGTTGCGTAGGTTTGATCATGTCTCTCATCTCCGGTCTTGCTTGTTCGGATGTTCTTTTGCCTCAAACGAAGAAACTTGGTTTCTTTGTACAATTTGTTAAAATTTAATAAGCCAGAGTACCTTAGAGAACTTTTCCATTTTACTACCTCCCAAAGAAATAGATATTTGGCATTGCCTCGCTTTCACAAGACAGTAATGGAAAGCTCTTATCTTGTCCAAAGCATCCGTCTGTGGAATGATCTCCCTGTCAGTATGCAGGCGCCTGGTACCATCAATGCATTTAAGAAACTCCTTAAAACGCACATAATATAGCTCCCTTTTCACATTGTTTTCTTTCTCTCCGCAAGGGAATACCAGATAGTGTTATACTTGAATTGTAACTCCTACTTAATGATACTTATTTTTATTTTATTTTTTATTTTTATTTTTAATTTTTATTTTTTTTTTTGCTCTTTGAATTTCGATGTAAATGATTCTAGCTCCACTGTATTAGTCGTACTCTATAAGATTTCAATCTTGTATGCTTTACCGAAATAAAGTTTATTCTATTCTATTCTATGTGTACATACATATGATGTATATGTACATTTATATATATCCTGGGTTTAGAAAAGATCCTTCAAATCTTAAACATTTTAAACCTACACACAAAGATCCAAAAAAATATTACCCAAAGATATAAGTTAAATAATTAAATATTCCACTTTAAATTCAAAGCACAAAAGCTTTAAATAAAATCAGGTTTGATAACCCAAACCCGGGTATATAATGTGGTAGGAAATCATCATAACAAGATTAATTATCACCTGGAAATTCTCGAGAGCCTACATACATATATATATGTATATGAATTGTATGTGGCTTGAATTCATAATATCTTTATTGAGGTAATTGATAAAAGGTGAAGTTTCTAGCAAAACCGTATTGCTTTTGAATCATCACATTCACCTGCGAAGATTTAATAAAATTCCTTTACATAAATAATGAGTTGAAGTGCACTCAACTTTTTGAGACTGTTAATACCTGATTTATTCCCTATGGAGTCATGTAAGAAGCTTTCACTCAAATGGAATTTCCACTGAAATCCGAATAAATTTCGTCACTCTGTTCTCTGTTCAATGATTTGTGGATTGAGGAGTTTCTTGATTCCCTCTCCCATCCAGCGAATCCAATTTAGTTACCATAAAAATCTGACACTATAGGGGCTGCTGCGTTATCACGAATACCAATTTTCGGTTTTCAGTCTAACAATACCAGGGCTAAGATGAGATTTGAATTGAATCTAGTTACACTTCCTTTCAATCTGCTCGCTGAATACATATACATATGTACCTATAATATATATGTATAGATATATGTATACATAAGGATGAGGAAATATCGGCACCAAGATTTTACATAAAAAGCGTTGTTTTTATCACGCAAATCTCAACGGGGTTAAATATTTTATAAAGAATTTCGAAGAAACGAATATTTCCTTAGAATTTCAGGATATCAACTTTCTTGACAATTGAGAATAGGTTTAAAATGGATAGGTATATGTGTGTGTGCATAGGTGACAAATTTACATTGAATTTTATTGTTTAAAGTTTTTATTTATTTGTATCGTGTTTCAAGCACGACATAATATCAATTCTACTCTAGTTATACACGACGGGGTACAGTTTTTTAGTAAAACCACAGAGTGAATACATTTGTTTAGATAGCGCTTCGAAAATTACACGGTCAAGCAAGAGCAGCTAATCAAGACTCTATTGTACAGAAAAATGAGAAAACTAATAGAATTGCACATCAAACTGTAAGCTTCGGTCTCTCGTTTTTTACGTGTATCAAGTATTATACTGGTTGGCGCAAAAGTAATGACCCTATTTGGTTCAGCTACAATTTTGTTTTTCTAAATTAGAAAACTAGAATTAGTTTTTTTGTACATGTATATTTCTGCCATAAAATTTCGTCGAATTAGGATTTGAAACACAATATTTCAGATAAAACTCACAAATTCTTTATTTGGCTAACTTTTACTTTTACAAACAATGACTTTATTTATCGCTAGTACTGTACTTCCAAATTATCGCAATTGAAATAGTTTATTACATTCACTTCACCTGCCAGTAATAAGCGCTGTAGTTATTTCCTACAAATTGTCGTAGAAACTCCCAAGAATATTCATTGTCGAAATATCGATTCTCCGAACCTAAAGATGTTTATGTCCGTACTTTATAGATGTCGCTTACCATTTTCTGTGATACGATTCCCAAAAGTTGTTATTTCCGTATGTTCACGCGAAGTTTGTAGATGTCACTTATCCTTTTTCTATTGCACGTAACAATATTACTAAGCAGATTATGTTTGGACTTTTTACCGGGTTAAACTTAATTTTGTTCAAGAAGGAATTTTTTGGGATTCTCCGGTATATAGCAAATATTGTTATATACCGGAGAATCCCAAAAAATTCTTTCTTGAACAAAATATTAATAAGATGGGTGCAGTGTGTGTATGTTGATATAAATTAGATTTATGTTCGTGAATGTATGAATTCTGTATTTTTAATTAATTAAAGCTGATACATATTGGGTATATGATTGAACTGTGATCATGAGCAATATCCGTGAATCTGTTATTGTTACTGAGCACAAGTACATACCTGCATCAACAAAATAGCATTGGTACGTCCGTACCCTATATTGGTACGAAGCATAGGCATATACCCTAGTATGTATGGGTAAATTGATAATGGATCCTCGAAAGTATTGTATGATTGATTGTGAGCGGTTAGAGTTAAGTACTCATTGAGTAAAGTATTGCTTTTACTCACAGCCCAAACTTTCAATTGTTATTTGCAGAAAAGTACTGAGTATAGACGCCCAGGAGGACAGCCTCTATTACATTTCAATAGAGATATAAGTATTCAACCGAACATTTTTAGCTCTCTGTGTCAAATACTGGGTGGCGCAAAAGTAATGACCCTATTTGGTTCAGCTACAATTTCTTTTCTAAATTAGAAAACTAGAATTAGTTTTTTTATGTATACTTGTGCCATGACATTTCGTCGCATTAGGATTTGAGGATGATGTCTCTTAAATGGTGACATCCAGAGTTGATGCAGATTTCAGCCCTATTTACAACATTTTCCTTATTTCTTGATGAATGTTTTCTTTTAGGGCTGCGAGAGTATGTAGCTTGTTCACATATACCAGTGATTTCAAATAACCCGAAAGAAAGAAGTCTGATCGGGTGATCTTGCAGCGCAAGGCAGATCGCCAAAACAAGAAATAGCACGGCCTGATAAATCGTCCCTCACTAATTCCATAGTGTCGTGCGCTGTGTGTGCCATTGCGCAGTCTTGTTGGAACCAGATGTGCTCCAGCCACAATTCATCCGAACTCACGTAACATGGTTCTGTAGCACTCGCCAATGACAGATATCGCATTGCCTGCAGCTTCTCGAAAAAATAGGGTCCGATCACTCTTTCAGCAGAGACGCCACGCCAAAAGTTACTTTTAGTGGGTGTAAAGGTGTTTCTTGAATAATGCGAATTAACTTTTTCCTTTAGGATTCGTAACAAAAAAACTGAGGATAGATTTCGGAAAATGAAAAACACAATCTCCACTGTAAACTGAAGAACCATGTTTATATATTTACAAAATTATTAATTTATAATCTTTGATTATTACAGATTTTCAATTATCACTAATCTCTGGTTTCTCTCTAGAGTAAACCAACACAATTATATATTCTTTGTTTTCCTTTATTGTAAGCTAACACAATTATATTTTCTTTATTGGAGCTTTTCTTTTAAAAAGTCACGAACTAAATCACGGCGGTCTTAGGACTGAATTCTGGTTTCTTTAATTCTAAAAATTCTCATAATTAAAGCTGCTTACCTAATCATTGTTCCCACGTTAAGTTTTGTTGAGCTATTTGCTAATTTGTCTATTTCTGTTTATTTTGCAGGTAAGTCTGGGAATGTGGGAAAATGTGGAAAATATGAGGAATGGATCAGGTTTGTATAGGAATTTTATATATGTCGAGACTGTCTAGACTTGTAATTGAATATCGGTTTCCTGTATTAAGGTGAGGTAACGTACCTTGCGCGGGTTTTCAGTTCCCCAGAAGCGAGTATTCTGCTTATTGAAATAAAACATCCTCTTCAAGGTTGAGGTTTATGACGCGCTGGCTGTACTTTAGACGAGTTTGGAGGTCAGTAGGCAGCAGCGGATGAGTCATCTGAGTTTTATACGGAAACATCTTGAAGTGTTTCACCAAAGTACGCTTCAGAGTCCGCCTGGAAATGTCCAATTGCGTACCACGTTCTTAGTTTGCCAGACTTACGTCTATCCAATATGGTGCCAGTTGCCTCGAGGCGTGTGGCTAAGCGTCCCATTGTGCGACCAACCAGTGCCAGACGGCAGGGAAATTGTCGACGAAATTCACGTTGTGTTTTTATCACTGATGAATTATTCTGTAAAAACATTGACACGATTATGCCACGTTCTTGAGAAATATAACGGTCCATGTTTATTTTTAGTAATTTTACATTTTTTTACTACACAATTTTCAATAACAGAATGACAGGAGATGTCATATAAAAAAAAAATCAGAGCCTGAAAATAACTCTCCATTAAGTGGTTTTTTAAGTGAGGTCCGACTGGAAACTTTCATATTTAAAAAATCTATTTTAATAATACTTTTAACTTTTATTTTTAAAAGTAAAAGTTAAGAGTAAACTTTTATTGTATGAAATAAAAGTTTTCAGTCTTTTCAGACCTTTATCTAACAAAAAAACTTTTTGAGAGTATTTCGAGACTTTTATTTGATAAAAGTCTTTTTAAGAGTCTTTTGAGACTTTTGTTTTATAAAAATCTTTTTAAAAGACTTTTTTTATGTTTTTATTTAAATATATACAAAAAGAACCCTCTCCCGCTGTTTATAGCATTTTAATCGATTTGATCCATATACATACATAACATAATTTGTTTATATCATATAAACTTAAGAAAAGTCCAGACTCTGTCTGTCTGTAAAGCGTTCGTATTCCAGGATGGATTTCTTTTAATTAGAAGGAAATTACAAAAAAAAAAAATAACAAAAAACTTAAATAAAATAAAAACAAGTAAAAAGGTTAGAATTAGTCTAAAACACCAATACTTATGATACCCTATATGAATGTCCGTATGGATAAAATCGATTGAAACATTATCATAAACAGCGGAAGAGGCTTTTTTGTTTTTTTTTAAATCAGACCGTAAATACTGTAAATATTAATATTTAAATAATAAGCATAAAGAAAGACTTTTAAAAAGGTTTTATAAAATAAAAGTCTCAAAAAACTCTTAAAAAGACTTTTATGAATTAGAAATCTCGAAATTCTATCAAAAGGTTTTTATTTTTAATAACAGTTAAAAATAATGGTTATTTTGGGAGTCTCAATAATAAAAATTACTAATTTTTATTAATTTAAAACTCTTATTTCTTATAATTTTGTTTAATTCTTATGGAATAAAAGTTAATAATAACTCGTATTATAGAGACTTTTTGAAAAAAGTTATAAAAGTTTTAAGCTCTAAAAAAAATATAAGTAATTTCTATAGTGTCAGTACTTTTGCGCCAGATGTTATTAATTAAAAAAAAAAGAGTAACACCGATAATCCGAATCGAACCAATAAAGCATCCAAAGCCTGGATTACATATCTATGAAATCTGTTTTAATGTTTTGCAGGTTCCAAAAATTTTGCTTCAGCTGGCCTCCTAACTGCTGATTCTAGCCACAACGAAGAACGTCCTGTTTTGCGAAAGCAGTGAACATACTGCTAAGAGCATCAACACAGCTGCTGCTGAAGAGATCGCCGTTGTGACATAGTCGACTAGGCTAGGTGTAAACCTATTCAAGGTCTCATCCATTGGTAACGTCGTGCTTCCTGAAGCACCCTCAAGTCTGCACGTCGTTTTATCATTAGTGACCGTTCACATCATTGGCTGCTACTTATTCATTCAAGGCTCATACCATGCTCAAGACGTTGTAATACACATGTACTTACCTTTCTTCCTGGTTGCCATTGGGATAACCTAAGACCGTAATTACGATCAGAGTCCCGTTATGGCTTCCATCAGATTACCAATTTTTATATAGTTCAAGAAAAATGCTTTTGAGTTCAGTTACAGAAGTGGCTATCTTCCTGTTAGCTGTCTGCGTAGACAGTTCTGAAGCTGGTAAATACTCACCTCTTTGGACTTAAGGTCTCTTATCAGTTGGGATATTCTGTTGTCCACATACTACGATATCGTCGACTCAAAATAGCTTATAGTATTAGTCGTCCACTGCGTTAAGCCGTCGGATGTTCAGACGCCAACAACTAATAATATTCTAGCCAACGTTAATCAAGTCCATCTAGCTCAAGTTCGTTTTAGTAAAGAGGACCCCAGGTGCTAGGTGCTCATTGAGTTAAAGGCTTTGCAGAGACGTTGTTGTTAAGACGCCTCCAATCAATACCCTCAAGACACTGGTTAAAGATTTTCGCCGAGGATGATTAACTTGAACGAAGTTTCATTCTAAATGTGATAGTGGGTTTCCTCAATTGAAACACACATCCCTAAAAGTAGGTGTTTTCTTCACAAGTATACCTAGGTGATTTGAGCGTGTATTGATATTCAATAATTTCGAATCTAGGATGGTGCGGGGAGTTTTTGTTTTGTTTAGAATTATAATCTCTATAAGGAGTATTGTAATTTCTTTCTGGGGGGAGGGGGTGGGGGGGGGGGGGAATAGTCTGTGAAGCGCAATTCTGAACAAGCTGAAAGCTGTATAAGAGGAAAGCATGCATACTTAATGGAAGAAATTTGTTGATTTGTTGGTTAGGTGTTTTAGTTGTGCTGAGGATCGCGTTGGCATATCCTTCTGGAAAATAATGTGAGCACGTGGAACGGTATGAATGACGTTGAAGTTATCATATTTGGAATGATGTGCACGCATTGTTGGGTACAGATCACAAGGAGGATACTATTTATAAATAGGCACATGCTTCTGCGAGATAAAAATTTAGATTTTTAAATGTGTGGGTACTGTAGTAATGCTAGGCAGATGGCCCACGATGCAATGAAGTTATGTGCTCATGTAAGTCAGAATAATAAAATCTCAGACATAGTTGTGAGAGGAGTGAGAGGAGAAAGAAAGACATAGCCTCTTGGGCAGGGGGCGAAATGATGTCTTAGTTGATGAATAAGTTGATAAATGACGGAAATCAGGTATGTTTGTTAGTAGTGCTTATATGGTTAGTATGCATGGTCAGCTATAAGATCTAAATGGCGAATCTCGAAGCCTATCCACACCTAATTGGGCATATCTTAACCTTCAGGTGGTCCCCGCCCATAAGGGTTGTATTGCCTATTTAGGCCAAGTAAAACTCTTTTAGACGTTGCAAATAAGATCTGGGCCCGAACGGAGTTACCAGTACCGTTTAAAAAAGAATATCTTGCATAAAGATATGAAACTGGGAGTATTCATGGTCCGTTGATCATGCTTTACGAAAGCTATACCAAATGGGCGGACCGACATTGGCTATCTTTGTACTACGGGGTTAGAGGAGCCATTGATAACAAGGTTTTATCCACCTCAACTAGGGATGGCCCCTTTATGGGAGCATCGTAGTGGCTGTGGTATTAGGGTGTCGTGACTCGAGATCGTCAGATATTGGATAGGTCTCGCTTCTACCAGTAAGATGATGTCATGTCATGCACTATTAGCACACTGGAACTCGTTGTTTCGCAGATGAGGACGTTGATTGTCGATAACAATCCGAGCATTAAGAATGCCGTGAGATTAAGCCATACTTGGCAGGTGCTCACGTAAAATCACAAGGAACTTACTGTAATTTCTTTCTATAGATTAGATTCTAATAAAACGTAATTATTTGTTATTCAATAATTTCTTCAACTTTCAAACTATATTCAAGTAGTATTGAATACTGAATAGTGTAATTTTTAACTAACTGTACTCTGATAATGATGTAAATCAACTCATTTAAAAACAGATTTATGGAAGGTAAATAACGCTGCAAATTTCGCAATTATATTCAGTTTTTGCGATTCAGTCGGACTTTTACAGATATTCTAGTCGAAGTTAACCTTAGCAGTGGCAATTTAATATTGGCCTTAAAGGAGAAGGCTCAATGTTCGCTTATAATGGTATCAGATTCAAGAATAATACTATTCCTATGACTTTGAAGATGTTCGTAGTAAAGTACATTGCTTTTTCTGACTGCTTCTAGCCTGCAGCGAATTTCATTGCAGCTTGCCTCCCGAGGGAAAGTAAACACATAAAAGATTGAACCAGGATCTGTTACCAGATCCTTGATCGCAAGCACGCAATATAATATTTATTTTACACTCCTGGCACGTTTTTATTAATCTAATTTCTCCAGAAATGGGCTCTGCGAAGATCGTTTAGGCCAGGGGTGTCCAAACTTTTTGCTGCGAGGGCCAGTTTGGGATTTAAATTCATTTGCGGGGGTCGAGTAAATATGATAATTAAAAAATCTTATTAAAAGTAAAGCAACATTGCATTTTATTTTTTATAGTAAATTACAGATACAACGATACTAAACAAACATGATTAAATTATATACATATTATTACAAAAATTATTTCATACAATTTTTTGATGGGAACGATGCACAGAAGATTTTGCCATATGTCAAAAATAAAAAGTGCGTCATCATAATTCCATTGAAATTGCAATTAATCCCATTAACCCAGAATCCAGGGTATAAATATTCTTACGTCGAGGACGTTATCTACCAGGATGACCGAATCTAGGATACCAAAGTGTTGGACGTAATGAACAACGAACGCACACAAGTTGAAAGCCACGAAGCCGAAAGCTGAAGTAGGAGACTGATGTCATCACGACGTTGCCTGTTATTCCGGGACATTGCCAAAGAGAAAAACGCGCGAAGCAGGTGTAGCACCGAGGCAAATTATAGTTTTTTATGAATAAAATAGTTCGTCGAGTATAATTTTTATAATCTTTTTTCATACCAACTAAAGAATCCCAACATACATAGATATATTTGTACGTTCGTAAATGTCCGTATCCAATTATAGGTCATACCGTTCCAACTATACGAAATCGTTTGCCTATCGTTTTAAAATTTCATCTCGCTATGAATCAGCATTGCTATTATCATGTTTTTGCTCACAATTTGCTTCATGTAAGTAAATTATTTTGACCTGCTATCAATTGGTGTTATCTTTGGTTCTGGTAAATTTAAATATTCTATTATATTTACGGGTGATGCAGTTTAATTTTTTAACGTAGTTTACATATTTTGATTATATTAGTGTTGAAGATTCCCCTTTCCCGGGTGGCCTATGTATAGTATAGTATAGCAATAATGGGTTCTATGTATAGACAATCGTGTGAATAATCGTATCCTCATAAATTGTTTTTGCAAGCATTCGATCGGATTAAGAGTGGTACATATGAATTGCCAAAGTGTTCTTAAAAAAATTGATCAAATTGAGTTTATGATCGGAGCTGCACAGGTAGATCTCATCTGTTTATGTGAAACATGGCTGGCATCACATACGCCTAACGAGTTAGTAACAATTAAAGGCTACAAAACGTTTATAGCAGATCGCACAAGTGGCCGAAGGTGGTGTTGCTATTCTTGCTAAATCTTCACTTAATGTTCGTGTTATAGAGAAGTCAACTGCTGCGATGTGTGAATATATCGCCGTTGAAATTACTTCGAGTCAAGAAAAACTCGTGCTCGTTTGTGCCTATAATCCCCACAGGAATAGTGATATTGTACAACTATTTAACATTCTGGAGAGGCTAAGTAGCCAATATAATAATATTATCTTTGCTGGTGATCTTAATAAGAACGTCCTAGGATCAGATAACATCTTTGCTAATTTTTTGGGGGATGTCAGTGGTATCGGCCTTCAAGTTATTAATCGAAATGAGCCCACCCATTTTGCTGGTGAGACACCTTCTTTTATTGATGTTTTCCTGACGGCTGATCGTGATAAGTTGTTATTCTTCAATCACTTCTCTATACCTGGAATTTCACTCCATGACCTCGTCTTCTTAACTTACGACGTTCAGTCTCCACCGTTGAATAAAATTACTTCAATTAGTTATAGATATTACAACCGTATTAATCTAAATGAGCTCATCAATGACATTCCATCTCTCCCATGGGACACAGTTTTCTCTCTCATCAGTCCTTACGATCAAGTCGCTCACTTCAACACCTTGGTGAAATTTCTTTACGAAAAGCATGTTCCTCTTCACACTCGGCCTTGCCATCGATCTGTTCTATGGTTTAACAACCACATTGCCACTTTAATAGCAGAACGAGAATATTTATATCACCTTTGGAGACGAAATCGGAACGAGGAAAACTGGGATAATTTTCGTAGGTTAAGGAATATTACCATAATGGCTGTTAAAACCTCCAAAGTAAACTGTTAGGAATCTAAGCTCAATACAAGACTCCCAACTAAAGAGCTATGGAAAAACTTTCGTGAAATTGGGGTTGGAAAATTTCACAACAACGAATGCCAGCTGGATCGTAACAATTTAAATCGATGCTTTGTTATAAATCCCAGTTCTACCTTTTCAGGCACTCTACTTTTCAGGCACTCTACCATCAGCAGCAGCTCCGGTACCCTCCGCTAGTGTGGAAGAGAGTACATTTGTATTCAACTTTAGTTGTGTCGCCTTTGATGAAGTGCTAAAGGCTGCATACTCCATCAGTTCTGATGCTATGGGTATGAATGAAATTCCACCACGCTTTCTCAAAGGTATTCTGCCTCACATACTCCCTTGTGTTACTCATATATTTAACACTTGTATCACTACCTCCACCTACCCCTCTCTTTGGAAATCAGCCTTAGTAGTCCCCGTTTCTAAAAATAGGAGTGCACTATCTCCTGAGGATTTTCGCAAAATAAGCCTCCTCTCATTCACTTCCAAAATATTTGAAAAGCTTCTGAACTGGCAAATGATGAACTACGTAGCTGCTGAAAATCTTTTTATCCCTTGGCAGTCCGGCTTTCAGGAAAATCATAGTTGCACTACAGCTCTCCTCAAAGTTACTGATGATATAACAATTGCTCTGGACTCTGACTTGGCTTCCATTTTAGTGTTTCTTGATTTCTCCAAGGCCTTTGATTCGGTTGATCATGCAAAATTATGTTGTAAACTTCGAAATACTTTCAAGTTTTCATCACTGAGTACTAAACTCATCAGCAGCTATCTATCTAATCGAGATCAAAGGGTCCGAGTGAAATGGGCTTCTTTCTACCCCAAATCAGGATTAGGTGTGGGGTAACACAAGGATCTACTCTCGTTCCATCTCTTTTCGTACGGTTTATAAATGATATTGCATCAGTACTCCAGCATTCAAACATACTCCTGTACGCAGATCATGTAAAGTTATACCTGTCGCGATCCGTTGGGCTACTAGAGGATGGTATTTGCAGAATCAGTGAAGATCTGGAAGCCGTCTCATCCTGGGCACTTTTAAATGGCCTGACACTTAATTCAGTGAAATCTCAGTCTTTTATTATTTACAAATGTAAACTGGATACTCGCGATTTCTCGCTTATTATTCTTAATAATATGACTGTCCCATACTCTGTTGTCATTAAAAATCTGGGATTATCTATGAACAAAGCACTCACTTGGGATGAACATGTAAATGCTGTGGTGGGTAAAATCTATGGCGGCTTACGTAGCCTGTGGCCATTTGCTTCATTCACGCCACAATAGGTTCGACTGAAGCTTGTTAAAACCCTGCTGGTACCCTTAATTATGTATGGAGTGGTAGTGTATGGCTGTAGGCTGTAGGCTTTGTAGGTACGATCATGTATCTTCCTTCACCAATCATATCTTGGGCTGCAGTTTAAATCAATATCTTAAATATCGCACAGTACTCTCTCTTTTCTGCTTAATGTACAACAAGCAACCTGGGTATCTTTTTGAAAAACTTAATTTTGCCACATCGTCCAGGTTAAGTTCGCTAATCGTACCCAGACATATCGTCCTGCAGAACCGAATATCATTCTATGTTCATGCGATTAATCTCTGGAACTCCTTGCTTCTTGGAATCAAACGTCTAAACAATCTGGCCGCCTTCAAGGGTGAACTTTTCGAGCACTATAAAAATATATAAATTCCTGCTCCTCTCGTTATCTGCAAATAATTCTAAGAAATTCGAGCGATTCCTATTTCCTTGTATTATATATGCTTTTTACAACTATTCTCTGAAGTACCAATTGTTAGCATATTTTAAGTAATTGTACAGTACGTAAATAAAATATTTCATTAAGTTACTATTTATATGCTCTCATACATTCAAGTTAACACTTGCTTTTAATTAAGATCAGGCTTGCTTTTCTCTTTCCCTGTTTCTTTTTTTTTTTCTTTTTCTAAATAGGGTAAATGCACCAATTCGCGTCCACTTCATTTTATAACATGCCATAAAACGACGTATTTTCCTTAAAATGCAGATATTTCTGTATGCTTATGTTCGTGTATGTGTCTACTACCCCTAAAGTGAGCAACAGAATCGTTGAGTTAAATCTGAGTCATCAGAGTTCAGTTCATTAGATGTCGGCATGTGAATATTATTAAAAGGTAAGGGAATGCGTTTTTTATTTCATTTTAATTTCGTGAAGAAGTTTCTTAAGTAAATATATTTCAAATTAAGATAATGTTGGATAAAATTTAAATTAATTCGCGAAATAACCAATAATTTTTACTGGCTGCGAAATGGATACATGATTTACTATCATGAGCCAGTTTACATGTAATGGTGGTCGCGAATTAGTACTGAATTTTTCACCCTGATCTAAATTTGCGGCCCACGTACAACACTTTATTAATTAGTGTGGTTTAATGCATTGCAGGTAAGAAAACATGGAGGGATATAATGCTGTGATGCTGAATGAATCATTGTCGGACATTCGGCAAGGAAAATTATCTATGAGGACAGCGGGCAGGAAATATAACATTCCAAGAACAACACTACAAGATAAATTGTCTGGAAGGCGTCCCGAAAGTATAGAAAAACCTGGACCACAAAGTATCTTGACAGGAGCCCAAGAAACTAGTCAAATGGTGTGAGTCGTTGGCCAAATGTGGGTTGCCGTTAAGTCCCGATAACCTTTTGAACACTGTTCAAAAAATTGTGCAAGACGATGGCAGGATTACTTCCTTTAAAAATGGGCGACCAGGACGAAAATGGTATAATCTTTTCCTGAAAAGGAATCCAGAGCTTGCTCATCGAATTCCCGAAGGCCTAACAAAAGCTAGAGCTGCGATTTCTGAGGAAGTTATCCGAAAATGGTTTGATGAGCTCCAAAACTATATAAAGGAGGTGAATGCAGAAGACATCTTCAAAGATCCAAGACGAGTATTAAATGGAGATGAAACTAGTTTCTCTCTTTGCCCAAAAACTGGAAGAGTGCTGGCCCCAAAACGATTCAAAAATGTGTATGAAATTCAACCAGGAAGTGAGAAAGAAACCTTCACGGTTCTATTGGTATTTACTGCAAGTGGCGAAACAGTCGTGCCTATGGTTGTATTCCCGTACGTATGACCACCTAGGGATGTAGTAAATAGCATACCATAGGACTGGTTTTTAGGTCGTTCCGAGTCATGCTGGATAAGAAGCGATGTACTCTTCGAATATATGGCGAATGTGGTAAATACATGGCTAAATAATGAACGAATTTCAAGCTGTGATAATTTTTATTTATGGCCACAAGTCCCATTTAATGTTGGAGCTAAGCGAGTTTTGCTGCGCAAACGGGATAATTTTATACGCTCTTCCTCCCAATACTACACATATGTTACAACCAGCAGATGTTAGTGTTTTCAAGCCGCTGAAAACAGAATGGAAAAGCACTGTTAGGCAATGCCAATGTAAAACAGAAAATATTAACAAAAACCTAACAAAGTCGACTTTTTGTCCATTACTCGCTACCATTTTGAAGTCGATTATACCAAATGCATAAGAGACAATTTACAAGGTCTTTGTCAGGGAGAGCGAAGATAATTCGAGGGAATCAAGAAACAAAAATATTTACGACATCGCGGAGGAGGTTATAACATAAATAAAACCAAGATTGCTTAACCAGGGAATTGACAGCGATGTCATAATAAAAGAAATTCGAAATGCAAAGAATGGAATTGACGACATTGCAGTAGATGTATCAAACACTTGTCTTGAATTGTTTGATGCTGGCAGTTATGTCTTAGAGGTAGATTTCTCACTTACAAAATAGACCCAAAGCATTGAAATACCTACTCCAGCTATGGATCAGGATATTGGGGGTACAGACAATTCACCTAAACTGCAATACATGCTGAACGATATTTTGGACAACCCTTGTACTTCAAGCGACACTAACACAAGATTCGTGTACTTAGGATCATCCACCTCTACTCCGATTGCAAAACAATCTAGCTCTACATCATGTTCACCAGTAGTGTCTAAACACCTAACTTTACCTATTCAAAAACATATTTACAGCAAACTCCGGAAAGCCGAGGAAACAAAAGAAAAAGTTCCATGTGCAATATCTTCTTTTAAGTGGCAGGAAATGTTGAAAGGAAAAGTCGAAGCTAAGAAGAGGAAAATCGAGGATATTGAAAAGAGGAAACAAGTACGTTTGGCACGAAAAAAGGAAAGGAAATTATTACTACCAAAGAAAAAGAAGGGCAAGGAATATGTTAAGAAGAAAACAGGAAAGGAAAGCTGTGCATGCTGTGCAGAAGAACTTGTCAGTGATGTCGCAGACGATGATTTGAAAAATGTTGGCTGTGAAGAATGTCGCCGATGCTTTCATCTCAAATGTACCCATTTTAGTTCATACAATGAAGCAATAGGCTCAATTTTTAAATGTATATATTGTTCCTAAGGATATTTTAATTATCAGCTGTTTAACCAAATTTTTTAGTCGTTTTCAGTTTTCATCATAGTTAAAATCAAAATATATTTTGTTTGTTATAAAACTTTGAATTTCATTGCTTTTCTTATAGTTTATTTATTTAAATAAATAAGTAGGTAGCTATTATATAATTTTGATATCTACAAAACAAAGAAAAGACTGGAATATTATGAATTAAAAACTTTAAGTATGTTGAACTAAAATATAGTTTTAAGGCAAAAGTTTGAAGTTGAATGCCATTATGTTATATAATTAATAAAAAAAAAAACTTACAATATGCTGTTACTGTATTACTTTGGATTTTATCAGAAATTTTTTTAATAACGAAAAAATTACTAAAGTCGTATTTTTCAAAGCAACATTTACTTAACATCTCCTTCTAAAAGCAATTTTCATAACTTTTTTTTACCCTGGACGCGAATTGGCCCCATGGTGGACGCAAACTGGCTTAGACTCGCCGCAAACTGGTGATTTCCGCATTCATTGATATTTTCAATTATTCTGCAGACTAGATAAATGTTTTGAGTTTTTAATTTAAATTAAAAGATAAATATTTAGCCTACTATTGTACTACAAAAGTTTTAACATCGAATTTAAGTAAATTCTACTAAAAACCCTTCTTGTAAGGATGGCATTTCCTTAAATGGCCACGAATTGGTGAGTTTACCTACATTATCTGTTTCTTGTACATGTAAATGAGATATTATATCTTATGTATATCATAGTGAATAAACAATTTGAATTTGAAAGTTGGAATTTAAAATTGACATGAAAATCCAAAAATTTTTCTATGACAACTACCAAGAACCTTACCGATACACATTACGGTCCGCTGTGTTCCACATTAAACTTCATATGAAGTCCGGGCGAAGTTCCATCTCAGATTTGGCTGAAAGGTTCACAGTTGGTAGGGAATACCAAAGTAACTCACACACATTTTTTTGTTTTCTCCTACCACCCCCCCACTAGGGGGTTAGAAATTTCGTAATTTTACAATGAAGCATCATTTTCAAAAAATGATATCTCGAGAAAGGAGCAACCGATTTTTCTGATTCAAATGTCAAATGAAGCTTAATGCTTTATATTTTGTGTAAAAAAATATAGCAGCACCGACCGAAAAAAATTTTCTGTTAATAATAGTATTTAAAAAAAGAAAATAGTATTATTCACTAGTGAGAACCTCTAGCATTTTTTTCTATTTGTATAGTGAAGCTAGAAATTTTATCTATCTATGTACAAAAAATTGCGATGATATTCGGCTTTGTTTTTGAGATATGACTTTTTAACGTCACCGTATACCCAAAGTAACCTGTACGGGAGCAAGCACCGTACTGAGGGGAATGTATTTTTTTACTGTGGACCTCTAGCACATTTTTTGTATTTTTGGTTGGAAATAGAAGACAAATTAAGGATTAAAATGCCTATAATATCACGTTGGAAATGGTTCAAGAAAGTGTTGGAGGTGGCATCACTTAGCAAAAATAACGGTTTTTGGCGCCAAATCGACAGAAAAGTGGGGTGGAAAAAAAGTAACAGATTTTTTGTTAAGTACTCGCTGAGACCTTTCCAAAAAGTACCCACATGGCGGGATTCGGAAGAGAGTAAAAATCGCGATTTCAAAAATCAAATTTGGAAATTTTCGCAGGAGTTGTCGCGGTTAAATTGGCTCAGAATTTAAACAAAAGTGCCAAATTCATTCGGATCTTTCGGAAATTTCGTATAGATAATCTCCTAAGAAGCCTGCATCCATAAAAACATATAAAATTGGATTTAACGACAATTCGGTTAAGCAATTTTCGAAATGAATTTTTCAGACAGAAATTTTGGCCGTCGAAAATTAATTTTCACAACGAATTTGGGAGGGGAGGGAAAATATTCTCAAAATAACAAAAAAAAAAAAACGATCACAAAAAGAGTAGCAAAAGGAATGTTGCAAATCAGAAAATATTTAGTCGAGATTTTGGGTGGGGGTGGCTTGATTGATTACGACGTCGCTGTTAGAATGAAACACTAAATACTCTTCGTCATGAAATTGTGGAAGGAAGGAAATTACGATAATTTACGCTAAACAATAATGCTCTATCCACCGAAATAGTTGAATAAAAATTGAAGAACCAATTACGAAATATGAGTAAAAAAATTTTCGCAATTGTGTAAATTGAATTAAAAATATTTTATTAGTACAAATTATTTACATATTAGTAATAACTACTCTGTTTCATAAAATATCCTAATAAGTATACGTAAAAGAAATAACAAAAATGTACACGCTAACGCAAAAAATGTTACATAATTTTTGAGTTCAAAATTAAAATTATATAAGTGAGTATTGAAATGTGAATCTTCTGATGAAAGCAAAATTTTTATTTAGTATTTTTGCTTTGAATGATATGCATTGTAACATATACCAACATGCAAAGGAACTTTGCAATGTTAGCACATCAATGTTGTCTCCTTACAGGATTTATGCAAACTACAAACTCTACAGACTCTTCTAGGCTGATTTATTATTTTCCTTTAGGTATTTTAATGAGTTGATGCTTTATGGAATCCTTAGATATTTGATCGACTGGATCAGAACGAATTCTAGAGATAGATGCCTGCATAGGGGATATAGATGGGGCGTCGGGATCTTCAGTTTCCATTTGAGTAATCTCCAACCATGCCTTTGCCGTATTCAATAAAAAAAGTACTTCATTTTAGTGGACGGATTCAGTTCTTTATATTCCACGAAACTTTTGAAAAGAGCATAATTAAATAGATAGAATACCACCTTTTTGCTCCACTTCTTAGTTTTTCTGAATATCGGGTAATACGATAAGTAGTGATCGGCTAGATCAACCCCTTTCATTGAATGATTGTAATCAAGAATGCAACTAGGTTTTTTTTATAGGAATACCTGTTTTCCAATCATTTTTACCAATATCTACGAGATCACCGTTGTGAATAGTAGAAATCCACCAATAGTTAAAGTCCTCCAAGACAGCGAACTGGGGTTTCCAAATGTTGAAAAAATTATGTTTATCGTACTTTTTGGCGGGAAAATTGGAAAAATTTCGATAAATTTTAGAATTTTTTTATTCTGTCGAGCTGTAACTCCTGCCCCAATAGTAGTAGGGTAAACTTTTCACCAAAAGCTTTCATTTGATGCCCATGTCAAGTGGTTTGTGAAGAAAGAGGTAATCCGCCATCTTGTTGCGTCCGCCATATTGTGTTTAGAATGACGCAACATAGCTTATCGTATTCTGCTCGTCAAACCCTTTTATTTGATGCCCATGTCAAAGGGGTTGTGAAAAAAGAGGTAATCCGCCATTTTGTGTCGTCCACCATTTTGGGTTTAGAATGACGTCACATAGATTATCGTATTCTTCTACTCGTCAATCCATTTTATTTGGTATCCATATCAGAAGGGTCGGACCATAAATAACAAATTACGTCCGCCATCTTGGCGCAGCCATTTTAAATTTTTACTACATAAAATCGTTGAAGTGTATTGTCATCGGAACTACATGTATGTATGTTCAAAATTTCAATCCAATCGGTTAAGTAGAAGTAGTTGAAAAATCCGCCGCAATATTTGAAACTAACAAACAAATATACGAAAATGAAGCTAAATAAATATAAAACCTATTCTATTGACTTATTTGTAAAAAAAATAATTAATTATACATTTCTATATTTTGAAATCTATTTTTCACGTTACTAAAATATTTACAAATGTATATACTTCCATCTCTTCAAAGAAATTGAAATCTGTATCATGTTCTTATGACATTTTTTTGAACATAAATATACAATATTTTTAACACGCGTAAACGCGTGAACGGACTGTTCGCAAAGTTCTGCTATCCCGCGAAAACGCGTGAACGGACCGGAACGTGTTAAGAGGAAATCACAGCATTGTATAGGCAAGTTTTAAACAGTTTGTGTATATAAAATCCAAACTTCTGTTTGCCAACACTTCGAAAGAATAACCCAATTTCACCCAGCAATGAATTTAAAATTACTTTTCTTTTTTTTTTTTTTAAATATACTTATGTACAAAATTTCACTACGATAACGCAACCTGCCCTCAAGTTATTGTACGAATAAACGGGCAGATAGAAAGATTCCAATAAATTTTGATTAATTAATTTTAAATTAAATTAATCACAGAATGTCATTCTTATTTCAATTAAAAATTATCACAGCAATAAGATATTTTGCTATTGTTATGCACATGTATCTGTGAAAATGTATAAAATTATGTAAAGCACTCAATATCCACTTAGGAAATACGCTCTTAATTTCTCCACTCCAAATACATGTATCATCGATCCTCTAATTCGCCTCCAGAAGCACTTAGGCCATTATGTGATTTTGAATAGAAGAAACTTTTCACATAAAATAAAATGTAAACTTTTTCGCTGTAGGTATATCCATTCGCCCCGCCCCCATTTCTACGTTCCAAGGAAAATTCCTTTTTAATTTCCTTGTTTTCTCATGTACACATTTTTATGCTCATATCATACTTGTTCAGCTTCAGCGTGCTCAAAGTATTTTCCTTTCCTCATTTTTCTTCTTGACGGCGAAGTCTTTACCGTCTGAAAAGTTATAAAACTTTGATAAAAACGAAATATGGAAAACAAGTAAAAAGTGTAGCAACAACGATGACGAACAGCGCTGCTTAAAAATAGTGAACTTCTAAAGTATTTGCTCAATAGGATATAAATTATGTATACAGCGGGATAATGCTATAATGAGATTATGTACTTTAAGTTGTTATGCTGTATGATGCTTACCTGTGTAGGATTTGATATACATATATAATGTCATCATGTGTGTGTTTTCTTGGAGAATGCAAGCTTAAGTAGATAACATTGTTTTGAAGACTTTAAACTTTTATATTTACAGGGTGACAATATTATTTCATTTATAGAAAAATATAAATTTAACTTAAAAAAACTATATTTAGGCAGTTAAAGTATTTCTAGTAACAAGTTATATCAATTTACACAAACTCACTAATTTGACTTCCTTGAAATATGCAGGTAAGGAGAGGCATAGCCGTATCATCTTTATTACATCCAAGAACGTAAGACATACTTCTATGGTATTGGATGTAATTGAGGTAATACGGCTATGCTTTTCTTTATCTTGTAAAAATACCTTAAAACAATTGTGAATTTTGCTTTTGATTTATTATCCACGTCCTCTGCCATGCTGAGGAAAACAAAGCACAAAATTTTAGTTTTGTATAATAAACAAAAACAACAATTTAAAGAGTTAAGGTTTTCTGGAAGGTAGTAGAAACCTTTGCAGATTTAAGCAGGAAATACTATCTCGACTGAATTTACTATTAACTAGAAAAAATCTGTTATATATATATTTCACGGATTTTGAATATTATTTTGAAAAAAAAACCGATTTATTTCATTTGTTCGACGTTTCGGGTTAAATCGTGGGGCTTCTTCAGGATCTCTATATAAAATTGCATATATGTAAGTTCAAGTATTAAAAATCTGATTACAAATACTTCAAATATGTTTTTTGTCTACTACTAAGTTTGTGAATTTCTTCAATTGCTTTATTGAAGCTATAAAAAAAAATTCAGTCTATAACCAGTACTCACATCTGTGAATAATATACAACAATGCTCAAGTAGATTTGAATTGAAAAATCTGAATATGCGATCGCTTGTAAATTTATGAATAAAAAGAAAGATTGCTATGGAATCAGTACGAAAATTATATTAGACAACTAGGGTGAGCCCGCCGGCGATGCCCGGCGAGAGGGTTGGGATGGGTGCGACGTTTCCCATAGGTAGGGGGAGGGGTTGGCTATCATTTGAGAGAAGAATGAAGAGAAACGGTCCAGAGGGTGAGGAGCAATGGACAAAAGAGTGGAGGCATGTCGGAAATTTTTTTTTAATGTAGACTGTAGATTGGCATGGTGTGCTTCGCGAGGGTGTGAGGGGAGGAACAGATGATTGCCTGTTTTTAGAGAGAGGGGTTGGCTACCATATGCAAAAAGAATGAAGAGAAACGGTAAGGAGGGTGAGGAGCAATAGCCAAAAGAGTGGAGTCAATTCTGGTTTTTACTCCCACCCTCCCCATCTTTATCACTAAATTATATGGAGGGGGTAAAATATTTTTACATGTTCATAATACACTCATCGAGACCTTTCCAATGAGTGGTCATACGTTAAGATTGGATGAAAAATAGTAAATTGATGTTTTACCACATACATACATACATACATAATGTATGGAACGTACACCAATCCCCAATTAGATAGGGGCTTAAATACTTTGAATTTTGATATCTCCTGAACGCTAAAAGCTAAGTGACTATAACTTTCTCCTATATTGGAAGTCTCGATATTTCAAGGGAGCGCCGCGCCGGTATAAGGCCATCTTCTCAGGTACATGAGCGTACCCCAATGTATATAGAATTCATGTTATTCCCATTACGAACCATGTTCCACCATATGTCATATCGTGAAATGTATAGGAAAGCACGGTACAGGGAACACAATACGCTCTCTGATCTCTCTGTCTTTCCTATAAACATGCAAGTACATTAGTCACACAATTACGTCACAGGCTATCAGCTTCAATGTGTCAAAATTCTAATGGGAATACTTGTCGTGTATCTACCTTCAGCGTAACCAAAATGCCGGCTTATCTGTGCGTGAAGTTCGGTCATATTAGAGCCTGACTGTCAAATTTCAAAGCGGGAACTTGGCACTTTGGTACTTTTGTTTATCTTGTTTGGAAACTGACGCATGAACGTAGTAAGATACAGGAAAAATAAAAATTTCCAATTAACTGAGTTGAAATTTTGCACACTGGCTTTAAAAAAAAAACAAATCGGGTATCTCTTTCATGGGGCTTTCTTTAAAAATTTAGTTTTTCGCTATATATTTGAGAATATTTGAAAATGCATCTACGTAGTGAACTGAAATTTTGTATACGAATTTTTTTATAGGCATAGTTCACTTAGAGCGCTGAAAGTAAGCAGACTGCCTTTTTCATAAAAATAGTAAATAAAATCACAATGGACCAACTCTAATCAATATTACTATCAGTTGTAAAAGTGGACTTGGTTCACTTTAGCAATAAACCCGTCATATATAAAAAAAAATTAAAAAAAAAAGAAAAACCCTGCCATTGTCAACAATCGAACCCATACCCGCCCTACTCGAGAACTTTGACCTACCGCCCTACTGACTGAGCCAAACTTCCTTATTCAGTTTGGGCTATAAATGTATATTTAGACCGAATTGTGTTCGATCTCACGGGTGTATACAGACGCGTAAAAATTAATCGTGAGATTTTATTTTTTTTAATAGAAAAATAAAATCTAGGAATACTAAAATTCAGTACAGACAATCCTTTTATGATAACAATTGTAGGAAAAAATTAAAAATTGGAATAACCGTTATTTCATACAATAAAATTTTCAAATCACTTTTCAAGGTGGAAATTTGGCGCTCAAAAATTTCTGATTACGCCACGTTGTTCGTCCCAGGAGTTTGTAAATATGTTCAAAAAATCAGAAAAATTCACAATAACAGAAAATCGAAAAATTTCTGAAATAAGTGAATAATTGTAGGAGATACACGTGCTCAAACTGTACGCGTAGTACAAATAATTCCTTTCCCCGCCTTCCTTTTCACTAAATTATATGGTGGTTGTAAAATGTTTTTGCATATTCAAAATGTACTCGCCAAGACCTTTCCAATGAGTGGTCAATCGCTAAGATAGGATGAAAATAAGAAATTGATGCTTTACCACTTTTCATACATATGTACATACCTACATGCACCAAGGAATTCCCTAATTAAATTGGGACTTGAATACTTTGAAATTCGATATCTCCTGAATGATAAGAGGTAATGACTTCAAATAAATTTTAAAAATTATAGGACATAAGTAGCTATACTGGCCTTCTGCATTACAAGTCTATGTAGTTCAAGGGGGCGCCGGTAGGAAGCGCAGACTGCAAAAATAACTGTTTTTTGTCCTAAACCACCCGAAAAATTGGAGGAGGGGGGAAATTTTTGTTATTTCTGTAATGTACTCATCGAGACCTTTCCAATGAGTCCTCACATGTGGGGGTAGGCTCAAAAAATGAAATCGTGATATTTTGAGATTTTTTGATGGGCAAACCCCTTACAAAATGCTTGATTTCGCAAATCTTGGCTGGACTTGTCGAACTCAAATGCTTGTAGAATTTGAACGAAGTAACCGAATTGGCTCAAATAAATTTTAAACGATAAAGCAGGAATGTCAAAAGCCACTTCTTGAAATAGACTGTCCAGTTGCTTTATGTGGACCCCACCAGGAGTCGTCTAATGGACCTTACATTTCCAGGACATTTTAATTTTTTTAAATAGGAAAATAAAATCAGAGAATGCTAAAATTCGGTATAGACAATCCTTTTATGATCACAATTATAGAAAAAAATTAAAAATTAGAATAATTGTTATTTCGTATAACGAAATTTCCAAATCAATTTTCAGGACGCTGATTTCGGGCGCCAAATATTCAGATTTTGTCACGTATGTCGGCAGAGTTTGAAAATATGCTCAAAAAATCAGAAAAAAATCGTAATAAAAATTAAGCTAAAAAAATTAGCATATTAATTAAAAAATAACGGGAATTTTAATTCATTCCTTAATATGAGCATGAAAATTAAATGACATAATGAAATCTATGTATGACAATCTTTTAAACCGTTTGTCGGATAGCATTGAAAAAAACACAATAATTTAGGGACAGTAGTATACTACTTCTAAATTTATAACGGGACTTATACGATTGCTATAAGTCCCGTTAAAATTAAAACATTTCAATCGTACGTAACATTCCCCATATAAATGAGGGACGAATCTAATTAGAATCTAATTTAGCGAACGATGCAAACTTATTTGGTTAGTTATTGCCTAAACGCTTTGAATAATGTCTTGCAGTTTATTTTAGATAAAAGCTAGTGGATTAGAGATAATGTTAAGAGAAAAAAAGTGGCTTAATTGTTGCAGGATATACAAAAAAAGATGGCGCTGAATGTAATGTAATGACCGATGAAAGATAGTATCATACAAAACTCATCGGCGAATCGGTAATTAGAATCGCATCGAGATTTAGTAAAAAGATTTATTTTTAGGACATAAAGTTAAATCTAATTAGTTTTGCGATCGGCCCTAATAGTTTAGAAGAAAAATTAATAAGAGTAGAACAACCTCCTGCCGTGAAAATCTGTAAATCAGGGTATATATACAGGTTATGTAATCATGGGTTATACGCAAAATTATTAAAAGTTATTTTGAGTTTTGCATGTCCGTCCATCCGGGGAAAAAAATTTGCACATGGGCTTTTTAAAAAAAAAAATTAAATTTGAATGTTACATTTCACATAAACCTACATCCAAATCCGTCTCATATATCATATTTTTCTTTATTTTTTTCCATATAGGTACTCTAATAATAAATAGGCCAACCTTGCTTTATGTTGAAAAAAATCCTCATAATAAGCATCAAGTCTCACTTTTACTGGTAAATTTATTTCCAATATAAGTACTGGTACATGTAATGAGTACCAATTTACTTGAATATCATACAATTCTAAGTAGCCGTCAAACCAAAAGCTTGAAAAAGATTTGTGAATTTTTTACAATAGACCAAAACTATACTTGGTTCACTTTAGCAAAGAACCCGCCATATATATAAAAAATACAATATTGAAAAAAATTCATGCTCAACACTCGAACCCACAATCCCTAAATTCTCTGACTTAGCGCCCTACTGGCTAAGCCAAACTATCTTACGTGGCTTGCGCTATAAATGCATATTTCAATGAAATTGTGAACTTCTTAGCTCATATACAAATGCTTTCATACACAAGTGAAAATTAGTTTCGCATAATATATACGTATGTGTGTTCATCAAACTAATTTAGCTTGCCACGCAATGTAATTATGGGAATGAAATTTGTTATTTTGGGAACAGGGTGATTAAATGGGCCCGTAGGAGCCCTTCCCGGCACCGGAAAAAATTGAAAAAAATCCACAAGATTCCCAGGGGTCATAGTTATCATAGAAAAAATGAACTATGAAGATCCGGTTAAAAATAGCTAAAATAAAAACAAAAGTATCTCAACCAAATGGCTTAAACTAAGGAAATGCCGGTTTTTCATGGCGTTTTCTGACCGTTTTGGTCGTTTTCAAAGTTTTTATTTCTACTATTACTACTTAATTATACACTTTTTGAGTATAATGTCAGCGGATAAAATGAAGCCTGTTTTGTTGGGAACGTTTATTTCTAATTAGTTTTCCGCTCGGACTAATAGTTTAGGAGAAATTTTAATAATAGTAGAAAACCTCCTTTTACGACGGCTTTTTGCCGCTTTTTGCCGTGAGATGATGTAAAAATTTACAATTTCTCTTTACGGAATAACGGTGCTTCGGAGAAATTTTTTTGTAAAGGTAAAAAAGTTTCGTAATGGAACACTAATACCTATGGTTAAAAAAAAATTTGAAAAATAACTCATATGTAGTAATGGGGTATATGAGACCCAGATGAGGAAAAACTTTGAACTTCGGGAGGAAAAACTCAGTGAGAAAATGTCTCAAATCACAAATGAAAACCTTCTAATGGATAGAGAATTTGGTTACCTTTAATTTGAATATAAAATTTTTTCTCTACGGGCATCCGTTATGATGCAGGGTCCGACAAAGTGAAAAAGTGGTTTTCAGGTAAAATGTAAGAGGGTGAAAAAAATATACTACGAAGTATACTCAATTGAAATTTGAAAAACGCCATTCGATAGAGCTCGGCGGGGGCTTTAATTAGACACCCCACATGCCAAATTTGGGGCTTGTGGGGGGTGGGGGTAACAACCCCCCACCACAAAATCCCCCCACCCCAAATTTTTTTTTTCATAACTTTAATTCCTTTATTGAACTAAAGACGAATCTGAAGTTAATTTTTTAATCCGTCATCCCCTCTCTTCACAAATGAGGTTCGAATATTGAAAATAATTAAAGCAAATTTCTGAACTTCAAATACTATTATTAAGTAAATAAGGGCAGAAAAAGAAAATCGATCACACCAATTTGTTTTTCGCTGATGTTTTATTAAGTTTTCCAGAAAGTTTCATGCTCTTTGATGCGCTATTACTTATGTTTTGGGATCCCAAATTTGCAATAACTTTTTTTGTGGGGTAGCACCGTGATGCGGGTAGATGTAAATTGAACACCCTGTTAAATCAACCCAGTACCACCCTTAAGCGATATTAGTGCACAAATCGATAGTCCTCGAAGGGATCTTTCATTTGGCGCATTCGAAATTTTCCTCGGACACCCCCCTCCCCCGCTCCACCCCCTAACATTTTACGTTACGTTTTACCTCCCCCCACCCACAAGGAAGGGCGGAGGGGGGGTGAAATTTCAGATTCGTAAATTTTGAAGTGTTCTCTTTCCAACGATACCCCACTCGACCCAGTGGAGGTGGAATTTCACTTGTAATCGGCCGATCAAAAGACCCTTAAGTTTTTCGAAAATCATCAAGTTTATATGAAAAATTTTCGAAATTCGAAAAAAAGATAACATCATGAGATGGTAAATTATAAAGTTAATGTTTGTGAAAAAGTTCATCCCCCTGCGAAAAGAAATACCGAAGCTAGAGCGATTTAAAAAAAACGCTATTGCTCCACCTTCCGCCATTTTCTGGGCGTTTCGAAAATATCGTTTTTCTAAATTTTTGATATTTTATAGCCACGCCCATAGGCTTTCCAAAGAATCTTAAAACATCTCGCTAGACCCGCAGGAAGTGGAGAAATAAGGGAAAATCTGAAATGACGATTTGAAAACTTCAACTCCGTGAATTTCGAAATCTATTTCGAATTTCGAATATTTTCGAAAACCAGAAGATAGCTTATCAAGAGATCTATAAGGTGTATAAATTTCATCCACCTACTCCTTAAATTACTCAAGTTAGAGTTAATATCGAAAATTCCCCCACCCTATTTTTCTCCCCACCCAAAAGTCCAAATGAACTGAAACTTGAAAAAATTGGTTCAGAATAAAACGATCTTTCAAAAAAGTGCTATAATTAAAAAATCGTACCATTCAAATAGAAGTTATTCGAATTCGAAAATGTCTAACTTTAACCATCATAAAAGATATTTTAAAATTCGAATTTCGAAAAAGCATTCCGAGGGGAGAAAAACTTAATATATATTTTATCAATATATAAAATTTGATAAAAATCCAACAATAATTATAAAAGTTTTTATACCAAAGACTTTTTCGTGTTTTTCACTCATCACTTTTTACTTTATAGAAGATTGGAGCCTTATTGGTGAACAGCTGGTTAATATTGTAAATAAGAGTTTAAATGAAAGAAAATGTCCAAGCACTTGAAACGAATCAATTGTAGTTCCCGTACGAAAGGTTAAAAATACAAGCAAATGCAAAGAATTTAGGCCAATAAATATATTATGGGGAGGTTACCGTTCATGACGATGAAAAACTCGATTTTTTTTTACAAACTTATCATCATTAAAGTGTTTAGAACACGTGGGTAAAAAGATATTCTCATATGTAAAGTATTTTAGAATTCACAGCCTGTTGAGTGCGGAACCGTCCGCCCCGGCTAGAAAACAAGTAACTGAGGCGCTCGGAGCGTGCTTGCTGGAAAGACCTTTTCTCGCTACCTAAGGTACCCTCATAAATTTTGGGATGCCGTTAACTTTCAGATTCAGTATAATCAGTTCTTTAAGGAAGAAAATGGGCCATTGTATGATGCTGGAATGGGAGGAGCAAGCTGTCAAAGATATTTTATAACGTTAAACTTTATATGAGTTTTTCTGGGAACAAATTTTTCAGCGCACGGGGCGCTCTACAGCTTCAACGGATGAACCGATTCACATTAATCTTTGCGCAATTGAAAGGAATTTCAATTCTCGGGGTCATTAGGAAGCTATTTTTGTAAAAAACTTATTTATAAATAGTATTTTCGTCCGTTGAAGAAAGAAAACAACAGGTCAAAAAATGCGTTTTTTTTTTTCAAACGGCTGGCATGTTTTATTCAGAGGTTTTTTTGAAACCGAAAACCGGTAAGACACCCCAAATTTTATCAAGTTTAATCATTTTCAACCCTATTTGTTCCGAATGAATTGATAGAGCTATGGAGCGCCCCGCGCAGATCAAAACACGCCGTGCATGGTTTTGTATGATGGGTACTGGAGCCGCCATTTGATATTTTATTTTCATAAATAAAATTAGAATTTACTCACTATTGATAGAATAATAAAATAGGTTAAAACCCTTTCACAAAAGCATTTCTTTTATGTAAAAAAAAAAAAACATTTCAAAGTTCATGCATTTTTCATGCCTATCGGCGGTAACCTCCCCTTAAGTCTATTTGTAAAAATTTTAGAAAAGTTTGTGATAGCTGTATTTTTGGATTTTTAAAGAGCCTTTGAAACGATTGATAGAATAATCCTTTTGAAAAAATCACGTAAATATGGAATTTTGGGAAAAGAATCTCAATGGTTTGAAAGTTACCTAAAAGAGCAAACGCAAAGGAACTAAAGTAAACGGAATAATTTCAAGAGAAAGGGAAATAGCGCTGGGCGTTCCACAGGGATCGGTATTTGGAACATGATTATTTCATATATTCGTTAACGATATGTAAAACGTGATAAAAGTAGCAAAGCTTGTTTTACTATATTCGCAGACGACATACTCAAATATATCAACTGGAAGTAACTTACCTCAAGTCAAATGGCAATTAGATCAGGATTTAAAGGCTTTAAGTAAATAACTAAAAATGAATAAATTATTGCTGAATTTACAAATATCAAAATTTATGGCACTAAAGACAGACAAACTGTGATATAGCAATTGAAATTGATGGTCAACCGATAGAAAATATCCAGCGAAAATTACTGAAAAGGGTCATTTCTAAAAGATAATTGCCTACTTTCTGGCACTTATTGAATTTTTTCAGCCATTTTCGCTGAAGATGCTTAAGAAAAAGTGTAAAAAATACAGTACAGTTACATTTTCGGAACAGAATGTGATTGGTCACATTAAAGTCAAGGTTGTGGGTTTTTATACCCTAGATGAAATCATAGGGGTATACTAAGTTTGTCATTCCGTTTGTAACACCTCGAAATAATGATGGTAGAGCAAAATGGATTGGACACCCATTCATAATATTAAAAGTTATTTCGATTTTTGCATGTCCGTCCGTCCGTCCGTCTGTGCGCACGATAACTCGAGAACGCGTATACTTAGAGAGCTAAAATTTTGTACACAGACTTAAAAAAAAAAAAGGAAAATTAAGTTCGAAAATGAGCCAAATCGGGCAACTCCTTCGTGGGGTTGCCATATAAAAATTTCGTTTTCCGCTATATATTTGGACACTGCCTGAGAACGCGTCGATGTAGAAAGCTGAAATTTCGTACATGATGTTTTTACTACATTAGCAAATAAAATGTCAAAAATGTACTAAATCGGGCAACTCCTTCTTGGTGTTGCCATATAAAAATTTCGGTTTTTTACGTATACTTTCAAAACGATCAGTCCAAGACATTTTTATTGTACTAAAAACTTCTGCAGAATACGGAATTCTATAAAATTGGTTATTACCATTTTTTCTGTGCGACAAATTGTTCTAGAAATATATGCGTAAAACAACTTCAAAATCAATACTTGAATAGATCGGTGACCATACGAAATTTAATACGGGCATTCATCTAGGGTATCATAAGAGTTGGTCTTAGACCGATTCTAGCTTTTTTACTTGTTTAAATACAATATGAAAAAATTGGTATGGAGGACGTGCTTTCTGATAAAATTGTATTTAAATAAAATATAAAACGAGTAAAAATTCCGAAATTTTATATTTGTTGAGCCATAACTTCAACACGGGGAAGACGATGGAAAAAAACTTATAGACCATTGAAAAGGTCGATCGATTATTTGTCGACCACAGTTTAAACCATCTTATAGGATGTAAAGTTCCCAAGTTACAGGGTGATCTATAAAAACATACCCGAATATCTAAAAGCCTGATATCTAGGATTACCCTCCCCCACCCATACAATTTTTTGCTCGTCTAAGGATAAACTATCGGTAGCCTTTGGATATCACATC
>CAWUPM010000305.1:0-30665 GCA_963924295.1 Dioctria rufipes
AAATTCCTACTCTGCATTATAAAATTTTACTACTATAATTAAAGTAAAATTCAAGAAATTGTTTACTGTGTAGATGCAGATCTCTATGTAAATTCGCATTAAAATAAAGTAATCCAAAAATGGGTTAAATTTTTCGATATTGGAGTAGGTCGATTTTTTTTTTTTTTTTTTTTTTTTTTTGTTTATAGTACAATATATTTTTGTTGTACCTCCAAGTAATTACTATGTAGAGCGTATTTTCCGCGTCATTAAAAATAAATGGTTTGACAGTCGCTCTACAGAGGATGCTTGTACCTTCAGTTAAAGCTGAACTATTGGTCCATTTTAATTTCAGTTTAAGATGTGCCGAATTTATTGAATTTATTTCTTCAAATAAAGAACTAATAAAAGCTGCTAAAAGTGACAAAAAGTATAACTTTAAAATGAAAGACGTATATAATTTAACTATATTTCTTATGTTCCTATTAATTATAATAATAATTATATTTCTATTAATTGAATTTTTGTTTTGTTAAAGCTACAGTTTAGGTGTCCCGTTTTGTAAATTTTAAAAGGTGGCAAGCCTAGTGAGAGTGTAGCTTTGTAATTATACTCGTCTAAAAACTAGTTTAATTTTATTTGAGCTTTAATATATCGTAATTATATTGAGAATATTATAGTATTACAGTACATATACAATATGTATGTATTGATATATTGAGAAAGCAAAAACCTTAGTTCCTTCTGAGGATTTCAGCTCATCAAACATACAAGTCTGAAACTATAAATTTACCATTTTATTACAGTCATGAGATTTGCAATATATGGTTCTGAATAAAATTTCGAGTTTCATCATAGAACAACATAGAGAAGATTCTTTCACTAATATGTTAACCCTTTCAGGTGAAAGCACTATAAATTTTCTATATTCGATACGTCTTTTATACTTACAGTACTGGCAGTAAAACCAATTTTATTTTTTTTTTTTTTTTTTTTACCCCATAAAATACCTGATCCAATTGTAACTCATAAAATAGAATACAGCATGATAGAATCCTTTGAGATTTCATGTAATTTCATTCAGATTATATGAACAAAACCCACAAGTGAGGATACAGATTTAAAATAGAATACTAAGAGTACCGCTACAGGGCACATAAAGTGAGGACGACAAAAGCACTCTACTAACCTCAAAGGAAGGGTTCACTCTATACTTGCGGTGATTCCAATTTCTGGCGAGTTTCCTTTTTGCTTGGCAATTTAGAGGACTATCCAATTTACTCCTTTTTGATGAAATTCACAAACCAACACTGCATGCACTCCATGAACCGAAAGATATAATACAAATCAACAACACAGCACAAGATAACTACCTGCATCCATATTATTCTATACTGAAAACACCTTGTGAGGTTAGATCATCTCAACTATTATAGCTCACTACAACCCTTTTAAGAATTTCATTCTAAAAACAACACAAACCTACGCCACTACTGCACATGAATCACAAAAAAAAAAAAAAACACTTCAATTCCAGTACATTCTGGGTTAAAATCAAAAAAGTTAACTACCTATACATAATCAGCAAGGACGCGTTGAAGATGTGACTGTTATTAAATATTCTTTTAGCACTTCGAATATTATTCACTTTGTATACTCACAAAAACACGATGAGTGCACTTTGCAAACATCTACCATTCATATACTAAGTAATTCACTTAATTAAAAAAATAAAATAAAAAATCATAAACGCGGTAAATTTCACGGATTGCGTACAAAACCAATGAACCGTTTGGATTATACATAGTTATAGAAAACGTCTCGCGCGAATACTATGAATTCCAACCAAACCGGCATGAGAAGCAAACCAAACTGAATCCGTCTTCAGCCAGCTAAAGATTTTCGAATTTGTCTTGTGTGTGGACTTGTGTTGTGGGTTGTGGCTTGTGTGGTGCTCTTGTGGATGCTCAAAAGTTTAGCACACAGTTTTTCACGCGTTAAGTTTCGTTTGCTATTTCCGCTCTATTCATGAAAAAGCTTTTTTTTCTCTGTGTATTAGATTTCAGCATGTTTACGCTGGAATAATGGAAGTGATTCATTCTGTTCTGATTATTTGCGATGAACTAAATACGTAGAGCTTATTTACGTAGTGCACGTGCAGAAACTAACAGCACATCCTTATTGGCATATTACCGGTCGTTGGCAGTCGACTAACTTAGGTAAATTTGTATTATTCCTAGTTAGATACTATTGAGACTAGTCACACATATACTACTATATCCTAGAAGGACCATATAAGATTGCATAGTACATACTAAGTTTAGCATAATGGTACAGCAAAAAGCAGTTAGAGACATCTATGTAGGTAGGTATATACAAAAGAATCAGGAAACATTTGGATTTTTAATGTCAGTCTGTCTGTTTGCCCTACTGTTCGCTCGTTCGCAAGATAAATTGAGAACGAGTACTTAACGAGCTGAAATTGTGTACACAACAATTTTATGAGAAAAGAAAAGTCAAATTCGTAGATGTACAAAGTTAAATAATTTCTTCATACGGTTCCCTTATAAAAATTTCAAGATTTCGTTGCCTGAGTATTGTTTTGTTCCATTTGCAAAAAAAAAAAAATAGTTTTGAGAAAAATACACATAAATCGTGAAAATCTTTTATAAAGAAAACTTTGACAATTTTTATAACATAGGTGAAATCTACAGCACAAAAAAATAATAACAGATATCCAGCGCCTTGGGGTGAAAGTGATATTCTGCAGTATTCAATAAGAAGAATACAAAAAGCGTTCTAGTGTCGTTTGCTCTCAGTCAGACATCCACTTTTGCCATTTCAATCCAAAAAGTATATTGAACAAGATGGATGAATTTCGCTTGATTTTAGGAAAGAGACATGTTAATGTTATTATGGTAAGTGAAACGTCGTTTAATGTTGATCTCCCTGATGAGCTTGTAAATATTCCGGGCTATCATGTTGTTAGAAAGAACTGTGAAGGCCGGAGGGGTGGAGAAGTTGCAATTTATGTCCGGGAAGATACTAAAACAAAAATATTAATTTCTGCAAGTAATTAAATGGAACTCATTTTCGTTGAATTGATGTTTTGTAATCAAAACGCCATTGGTGGTTGTGTTTATATTCCTCTTGATTTTCATAACTGGACACTAGATTTAACTTTATATATATAGCGGGGCGAATGGCCTTTGCACTGCAGCAAAACCCTCGAGAATACTTCACAAGCCATGAAAGAGACTCCCTCCCTACCACATGCGAGGCCCAACGTAGTCCTTACATTCTAAAATATTTGCAGTGTTCTTATGTAAAACTGACAAAAGATTGATTTGAATAGTTCCTCCGCCCTAAACTACTATTCACACCGAAAAATGGTGCTCTGATAATCTTAAGCTTGCTTTTTTATCTTGCGAACTGTAATAAAATTTTCATACCTTTCCTAACAAAATTATTTAAAAAAATTTACCTTAGCCAAATGACTACGATTTCTCAAACAAAAATTCTCAGCTGAGTAATCATTGTAATGTCGCTGTGCCGTCATGGCATGCCGTGGGCTGATGATATCGAATGTAGCTGCCTACAGATTCGGACTCCGGCTGCACATACACACATGCAATTATCACTCAGCTGAGAGGTATTGAGCGTTAAATGGTAAGGTTAATTTGTAATCAAAACTATTTTATATTTTGTTAAGTAAGGTATATAGGAAGTGAAGCCTTTGGGAAGATAAGGAATCAAGCTGTAAATTACTAAAAGACTATTTTCCTGTATGGATAGTAGTTTAGGCTCTATGGCATACATAAAGCCAATGTTTAGCACTTTTCCATAAGTATCAATATAGAACATTTTAGAAAACGGACTCCGAACGCACACATATAGATTTCTGTTTCATGGCTTGGGAAGTATTCTCGAAGGTTTTGGTTGTGCACATTCGACATTCTTTTTGTATCCTGGTTGCAATCATAGGGTATTGTAAGTTTGTCATTCCGTTCGTAACGCGTAGAGAAAATTCTGTTAGGACCAGATGGTTATTTTGATTTTTTTGCATGTCTGTCCGTCCGTCCGTCCGTCTGTCCATCTTTGCAAACGATAACTCTAAAACGTGTGTACTTATAGAGCTGAAATTTTGCACAAGGGATTTCAAACCCAGCAAATTTAAGTTAGAAAATGGAACAGATTGGGTATCTCCTCCGTGGGGTTGCCATACAAGAATTTCGTTTTCACTATATATTTGGACACTGCCTAATGACGCGTCAACGTAAAGAGCTGAAAGTTAGTACACAGCTTTTTTAAAAAAAAAAAGTAGTAAATATATTTTCAAGAATGGGCAACCTCTCTTCTTGGTGTTGCCATATGAAAATTTAGGGTTTTTACGTATACTGTGTCCGTCCTAGACATTTTTGTAGTATCGAAGACTTCTTCAGAATACGAAGTTCTATGAAATTCGTTTAATAACTTTTACTGTCCGATGAACCGTTCTAGAAATATAACCGAAAAACCACTTCAAAAATCAAACTTGCACAAATGAATGACCGCACATACGAAATTATATACATGCATTCATCTAGGGTATTACTTATAATTGGTCTTCGACCAATTCTAGTTTTTTCCTCGTCTTAATTTAAGGTTTAACCAACTTCAGTAAAATTTAAAAGCACCGGTCATCGAATATAATTCTTCAACTCATTCGTGTTACTGCTCCTTAACATTTTCACGAGCCAATTCTTCACCCAAATTCTTTTTAAATTTTTGTTGGTTTTTAATAAAAACAATATAATTTACAAAAAGCACAACTTCTTTTTCCTTGCAACAGCCATTTTCTTGGACTGTCAGACGAACTGATAGTATGTAGCGAAATTGCAGCTTGCCTGCAGGCCACGGCCTAATAGACATGGTCTGCAGGTTTGGACTGTCGATTAAACTAAATAGTGTGTGGCCTACATCAGTTCTCATTTGCAGTCCAGATCTAATAGTCCACGGCCTGCAGGCGGAATGTAAGTGAATGGGCACAATAAGCCAAAAGCCTGGAATCTACATTGCGCAATGGCGACACATTCACACAGAACGTACTCCGATGTTGCATCCCCTTCGAGACATAGTCTGCATACATCAGTGGGTGAGATGCAAATCCGATATATGTGTTTGTTGAATTTACAGATGGATTTCATAGCTGCTTGGCTATCTGTAAAGATATAAATATTTTTATTCATGTAGGATGGCATAAACCTCTGCCTGAAATATTGAGGCGTGTTTTCCTAGGCTTTGGTATATGCTCCTACTCCTTTCTAAGTTATAGACCCGACGGTGTACCCGATTCAGGCTAGATTTACTAAATTTGTATCTACTTCTTCCCTATCTGGTATTATGATCTTGAAGCGCAGTCGGAGATTGTGCTCAACAACCATTCTGTCTGGAATTATATCCAGTATTGGATTTGCTTCATTTCTTTTGGTTAGAGTGCGTAGGCTTTCAGAGTTCCATTAACTATATCCATCTGTCCGGGCTGTACACCATGAGTCCAGCCTATTTTGAAACAACGGCGCTGGTAGATGTTGTGAGCATGGCACCAATTCCATGAAGACAGGCCATCTTTGGAGCTTGTTCAGCTTCCTGGTGGTTGTCTTTTGTGTATCTTTATCCCCCCATGCTGCTGCAGCATAGGTGACCATAGGTCTGACTACCGATTTGTAAAGCCAAATCATAATTTTTGGCTTAAGTCCCCATGTTGACCCGGCTAGTTTCCTGTAGTTCCACAGCAGTAGTGCACCTTTCTGCACTGTCTTATCAATTGGTTTCTTCCAATTAAGCTTATCATCAAGAGTTATCCCGAGATGATTAGCTTCTTTGGACATGAAGACCTCTCAACCAAAAAGTATAGGGCATATTCTTTCTTTTGGTAAAGGGTATAATTGTTGTATTGTTGGAATATGCTGATAGCCTGTGTACAGCACACCAGTCTTGAACAAAACTTAGCGCTTCCTGAAGCTTTCTAGAAAATAAGCGCTCATATTTACCTCTGATTATGTTCACAAGGTCATTGGTGAAACCTTGAGATTCAATACCTTGGTTTCTTAGTTGAACTGAAAGATCGTCAACCACCATGGACCACAGGAGAGGAGATAGTACTACCCCTTGGGGACACCCCCTCGTGGTCCCAACCTCCAGTATCACACCAGATAGCTGCGTCCTTATTATTCTGGTGGAAAGAATAGTCTGAATTCATCTGTTATATGTTTGATTCACTCCGTGTCTAACCAATATGCAGGCATTTTTCACTTAAGAGAGGTTTTACCAAACGCGCTTTTAATGTCAAACAATGAACAGAGGGCTATTTCTCTGTTGTCAATGGCCGTTTCTATATCTTCTGTCAGGTTTAGTAAAGCTAGTTCTGTTGATTTTCGTTTTTGGTAGGCAAATAGGTTCTTGCTCCTTGAGCGCTCCTTCTCTGATGTGCCTTTTCACTATTTTCCCCATTGCCTTAAGAACAAATAAAGTCAAGCTTATGGGCCGATATGACCTGGGCGCTAGTCCAGGTTTACTCCCTGCCATCAGTATGTATTTCACATTTACCTTCCCGTCCATTCTTTGGGGATATCCTATATCTTCTGTCATGTTTAGTAAAGCTAGTTCTGTTGATTTTCCTTTGTGGTAGGCAAATTGGTTCTTGATTCTTGAGCGGACCTTCTCTGATGGCCTTTCCACTATTTCCTCCATTGCCTTAAGGACAAATGAAGTCAAACTTATGGGCCGATATGACCTGGGCACTAGTCAAGGTTTACTTCCTGCCTTCGGTATATATTTTACCTGTACTTTTCTCCATGCTTTCGGGATATACATATTCCTAAAACCTGGCATAAGTTCATCCAGTGCTCTTTGTGGCAAAGCAGCGAAGATATCGTCTTCACCCGGAGTTTTGTATGGTTTAAATGAGTTCATGAACCATTTAATTAGTGTGGTGTGAAGATTTTGTTAGCGGCGCTCCAGTCATCTCTCCTGGGACGATAGCCGTCTGCTAGGGAGGGACTGTTGTGGTCCGCTTCAGCCTCAAGGACTACAGATCCTGGAAAATATTTCTGTGCACGAAGCTCCTGATTATCTTTTCCTGTTTTGGTGTAGCTACCATCATCCTTTTCTAAAAGTACCAGGGTATTAGAGGGTCCTTTTGACAAGATCTTGTGGATTCTAGCACAGACAGATATTTCAGTAATACCTTCTGTGAATTTCCGCCATGATCGCCTTTTAGGTCTCCTGATTTCCCGGTTATATTCGGTTGGGCCTTGTTTGTATTCATCCCAGTTCGATATTCTTTCGCTTTGTTGTATAGCCTGCGTACCTTTGCCCTGAGCTTGGTAAGCTGGTTATTCCACCAGCGGACATTTCTATTTGTCACCCTTTGCTTCAGAGGCCAATTCTCGTAGTATAAGAGCATCACAGCTTGTTGTATGCAACTGACGGCTGTTTCAATATCCTCTCTTGTTTTGACAAAGTGGATCGATTAGTTTAGGCGTTCCGCTAGCACCTTTTGTATGCATGCCATTTTGTGTGCCTAGGAATACGATATGTCAATGTGTCAGTAGAATCAGATACAATTTCAAATCTTATTTGTTTATGATCTGATATTGAGGGTTCCTCTGAGACATGCCAATTGATAACCTTAGAACTTATTATATAGGTTCCAAGTGTGGACACTAAGTATTAGAAGAATTCCTTTACGAACGTAGTGCAAAATACATTCAAACAATTATTGCAAGGGACTTCAATGTGTATATTTTTCTCAATTGCACCAAGGTTCACAGATTTAGAGATATGCTATGCTTAGATAGGAGGAACGCAATTAAAAAAAAGAAAAGTCATACATAGTATATTTGTTTTACTTTATATTTATGTAAAATATTTAAATAAAAAACATACAAATAATAACGCTCGCTCCACAAGGATGCTCAGCCGATCAACCTACCCGCATACTCTGAAATAATTTAAAAAAAAAGAAAAGACTGTGTGAGTCGGATTGTGGAATTACTAAAGTACGTAAAAGATTATAGGAGTAATAACGCTGTATGGATGCAATATAAAGAAAATTATTAGTTCACGAGTAAAATACACTGGAAAATGTGGAGGGTGGAAAACTACATCCTCTCTCAATAATTCTATCAGCGGTAAACCTCAGATGACCAGAATACTTTAAATACTCAGGAGAGAAACTACTACCTGTAATCACTGTAACAGACAGAGGGAAAACCAACACCAGGCCTATCCTTTTAAATCAAACATCAATACGATAACCACCAGTTTGCATTTAATTAAAGTTCTATTCGAATTTGCAGAATAATTAACTAGAAGTATCACTTCTATAAAAAACACCGCGCTATTTCCGTTTGCATAGATAGTCAAGCATTTACACAACTTAGGACTTCCACACAACAGACTCAGTGAAACAATCACCTATTTTAAAATAGTTAATTCTTAATTAATCTCATTCCTATATCAAAGTTTATTTCCTTCTTATCATCTACACTATAAAAACTGATTACTTCACTTTGAGACTTCAGGTCACGAACTTTCTAAACCAACTATTCATTAATGAATGACTAAAATCACAAAGTGGCAAATACCTTGAAACTAGTTTCCCTTCCGTAAACATTTCCTCGCTGCACAACCCCAAATAAAACATTTGACGACCTGTGCAGGGTCATGAGGGTTTAAAAAGGATTTTCTTCCTAGAATCCCTGGTTGCAATTTTGTCGATACATTCGTGCTACTAATGTATCTCAGGGCTTTATGATCTCGTTCCTAATTTGTCTTATATAAGGGAAAGGAATGTTTAACGAGAACTAAAGCCATATTTACTTACATTGTCATCTTATACTTATGAGACTTAAATATTTTTAACAATACTCCGATCCACTTTTCATCTTCACATCCAACGCTGCTTGATCTTTTCAATTCTTCACGGAATTATTTGCTTCTATTTAGAAATGCAATGTTGTCAAACTTCATAATCTGGCGATGTTCGGACTGTGACCTCGTGGTAATTTTCGACCACGCGTTCGTTTCGCAAGGTTATTCGCGAATTCACTTTTACATCAATGAGGGCGAAAGAGACACAAAGCTATGAAAACAAATGAAAATAAATCCCGACAGGGATTCATTGAAATGAAGAGATTTCAAAAAATGCAGTTTGTTATTTGACATGAATTAATAATACCAAAATCTTACATTGTAGTCAAATTTAATCCAAAAATTTGGTACGGCCCCAAAGTTCTTCAGGCATCTAAAAATAAATTATTTTTTAATATATCATTTGTATGAATAATGAAAGGAAACTAACCATACTTAACTTTTGTTCTGTCTTCTCTGTGTTCCGAGTTCAACTTGAGGTGCTGTATTTATTTTCCAATTACAGATTGTTGATCGCCAGCGGCTGCATGCGATCGCCATAGCACTCCTAGTTCTATATTATTATTGGTGGAAGGAGGCATTATATACCTTTGGTTTGTGATTACGTCTGCTACCTTGTAACATGAAAGCTAAGTAGCTGAAGCAACAACTTCAATCGTCCCAGGATACATGAGCATATCACAAACAGCAGCTGGATTTTATTATTCTATGACAACAAGGAATGGAAATAAGTTCAGTTATCGCAAAGCTTACCTGAAAGTCTTTTACTGGAGTGGGTCCAAGACGATACGTTAGGCTATTGTATGTTTCACAAAAAAATATATTGTCACGAATCGTGTAAACGAAGGAGGTACGCTCACGAATTCTTGTTTTGGTTGTAAAATAAGTTAAGTTAAGTTGTTAACGAAACCAAACTTAGCCTGTCGGTGATTGAATTTCAATATATCTACTTAAATGGTAAGCATTTTTGCACTTAAAATGCATTTTGTAAATTTATTGAAATTATTTTCAATAAATTTCAGTCTGTTAGACGAGAAATCTCTCCTTCAGGTAAGCATCTTATCCAGACTTTTCCACGAGTAAAATGAACAGTAAAATGGGCTCTGAAGGTGAGCGAAAGCTAACCTAATCTAGGTTTTTAAAAATCCTATTTATAGAATAAACTTCCGGCTTTTAATGATTTGCGCTATAGCGGGGAAGCACCTGCGATATACTTAATGTACTTAATGCACCAAAGCCCCGAAAAAACTCACTCCAGGTGAAAGTAATTGTGGAAAAAAACATTTCACTGCTGAAAAAAGCAATTTCCAAACAATTAGTAATTTTTCTGGCTAAGCCAGAATGAAATTAAAATATAAAATAACCTTTTAAAAAGTTCACAAAATAATTTCTCCAAAATATATTAATTGGAAACCATCATAATGAAAATTGGGAGATCTTGGGAATTTTGGAATATATTTTCCAATAGGGAGCAATACTGTATAAATAAAACGACCAGGGTAGATATTCAGTCAGTTTTTCATTGGGATTTTTTTCGAAAAAAAGCGAGTAATTTTTTCCGAAAAAAAGCGAGTAGCATCAAAGCAGAAAGTTTAAAACGTAAAAAGTGAATATCTATTTTAAATTAGAGATGGGCAAACTGTATCGATATATTCTGATTATCGATATTTTGCATAAAATTCTTCAAATTTTGTATCGATATATGCTTGAACAAAATATCGTAGTATCGATATTTCCTTTTCCTTACGATATATCGGAAAGGTATAATTTTTCAAGATCTAACGCAGTCCTTTCATTCCGAAAGTTCAAATCCAGATCGGAATTCATTGATTCCGCCCCAAAAACTGAAAAGAAACATCCCAAACTCCAGCCTTAATTACGGTTTTCACAAACGAGGTAAATGTTTCAAAAAACCTCATTTTCTCATCACCTCCTCTTAACATTCCAACCAGTTTACTTGCACCAGTACGAAAAGGAGTTCCACGCACTTCAATTTTTCAGGGATGTGGAACTTGATAAATGGTCAAGTTGAGAGCATTTTCTGCAGTTAGTGCATTTTTTGTTTAAGTAGTCGTTAATAATATCAGCTGGTGTGAACCTTGTGATATTTATTTATTTATTTATATTTATTTATATTGATTTAGTTAATAAGATAGTACACAGACTAGTCCAATTAAGATACTACCTTAAGAGTTAATTAGATAAAATAAATTAAAATAAAAGAAGAGAAGCAAAAACAAGTTCAAACGAAACAATAAGTAAGAGGTAAGAAATGAAAATTATACATTGCAAAAATAAAAAAATAAAATAAAAAAAAAAAAATAGAAAACAAATTCTAAATAAAAATATTAAGTAATAATAATAGTAAATTAATCTATGAAAATATTATTAGAGTGCTAGTTAGAACATTCATATTATAGGAAACCTAAGATACTAAAGTAGCCAGATACTAAATTCAAATAAAAATAAAAATAAAGACAAAAATTCAGAAGTTCAGAGATATTATTCTAAGTACAAAATTTAAATAGCAAAAACAAACAAAGAGTAAAAGATAAAAAATAAGGAAAATAAAATGTAAAGTAAAATAAGATGCAAAACAAAAAAAAAATAGTGAAGATAAAAATGGTGAAAAATTATAGGAAAACTTAAGAAAAAAGAACAATGGGCAAAGCAAAGCAAAAAAACAAAAAGGAATCCAACAAGGAAAAAAAGGAGCAAACCAAGCAATAAAATAAAAAATAATAAAAAAGTTAATAAATCAAAAATAGTATAATCAACTTTATGATCAGTGTCCAATCTCGTTTAGGATTAATCTTTTAAATGTCAGAGGGCCCGAGCTGAAAATATCAATATTACTGAATCTGACATTGTGAGTCTTCTGAATTCGGTATAGCGGAGACTTTTCCCGTAGGTTAGTTCTAGAGAAGGGTAATCTGAAGGGAGTGTATTGTCTTGCGTATCTGGAAGGAGTATTAATGCCAGTCAGGGCTTTTCTATGCCCTGCCGGCATTCCACAAGCCAGCAGCACAGTACGGTAATGTTTTGAACTCCTATGTACATCAGTGATCAGTGCAAGGTCATTAGCCCTTGTCACTGATCAGCAATACGGGTGTCCCCAGCTGTGGTCATTGAACTGCACGGTCTGAGGTATTGAAAGCAGCAATTAGGCATAACACTGTTGCTGTTTATTTACCTCGCTGTGTCGTTGACTGCAGCTGGTTGCCCTAAATAAATATATGTGTTGTTGTGTGTCGCTATTTCTTCTGCTTTTTTGTTGTTTTTGCTTTGAACATGCAGAATTTAATTTTAGAATTTTGCAACATTCGCGGATTGGGGGCAAATCGTTTTTCGGTGTACTGCCACCTTCAATCAAAAAATCCGGCAATTCTTGCGCTAAGTGAAACCAAGGTCGTTTCTGATGCTGATTCTAATCAATACACGTCCCTGGTTATAGCTTAGTGCCTCTTTTTTCTCCACATAGGGGGATCGCAATATATATTCGGAATGATGTGGCCTTTACCATTCTAAAAGATTTTCCACCTTCTGCCAATCCCGAGTTTAATTACATCTGGATTAGGTTCAAACTTCACAGGCACATCATCTACTTCTGCTTCCTTTATCGCAGCCCAAATATGTCTGATGTCGACACGGTATCCGCATTTGACAATATCTCCAACAATATTGATCATCTGCTTTCTTTCTCTCCCTCTTCCGAAATCATCCTGGCAGGCGATTTTAATGTCCATAACATACCATGGCTCAGACATTCTTCTACCACAAGTCCTTCGGGCCGATTCGTTGAACTTTTTTGTGAATCTTTTAATTTGCATCAGCTAGTGGATGCACCGACGAGAATCCCTGATGCAGCTGGAGATAGGGCCAATTTACTAGATTTGTTTCTGTCATCTCACCCTGACAAATATTCCATCTCAGTCGGCTTGTTGTAACTTGGCCGCTCGTGCTTCCCTGGTAAGGGGGGAGAAGTGGTCAATCGAAGGAGATTAAATGGAATTTCCACAATTCTCACAGATTTTTTAATTATAACTTCTAGATTTTTCACAAGTATTTTTATTAAAATTCAATTCCTGGGCTTTCACAATTCTCACAGATTTTTTTTATTACACTTTTGGATTATTTCACAAGTATTTTTATTAAATTTCAATTAATAGGCTTTCACAATTCTCACAGATTTTTTAATTATACTTTTGGATTTTTTCACAAGAATTTTTATTAACGGCACTTGACTTTCTTCGATGATGTTTTAAACAAGACTCCCCCGAGGATTGGGCTTGCTGCCCCCAGGTACCCACATATTTTTTTTGCAAAAAACTTTCGTGCTCTTCTTTTTGCTTTCTCACGACGATCCAAGATCGTACGTGAGAGAATGCAATTTATTTTATGTGCATTATCATATGCACGAAGAAAATGAAATATGATTTGCACTGTATGTAGGTAAGTATACCGTGCAGATGGATGTGTGTCTGATAACAAAATGCAATTTATGCTAAATTGCATTTTGTTACAACACGCAGGTGCATTTTAAGTGCACTTGGAATGTTTAAATTTAAATCAAATAAATTTTGTTCTTATTATTTTTTTTTTCAGGGTCAACTAGCAATACATCAATATATTGTATAGGACAATATATTGATGTGTTGACCTTATGGTTGTGATTCGGGCACCTGAGTCACAACATCCCTCCCCCCTGGGAAAAAGAAAGTTTTATTCTTTTTGAAAAGAAAACTTTCTCCCATTTTTTAGTAGACCATTATATGTAACTAGATTATATATAAAAAAAAAAATTGTTTATTTTCGCATACTTAATGGAAATTCTAAATTACGGATTTTCTATATAATATTTAAAGTAAGGATGTATGAGGAAGTTAATGGAGATAATTAAACTAAGAAAGAGATGTTAGAGTGTACATAGTTTTAAAGGATTTATAATTCTGGAGCATAGTTGGTATATACATATACTCCCTCCTGTTCGTTCCTTCTTCTTCTTAATGATCCTAGTGTTGCTAAAATTTATCAAAATGGTCATTTATAATTAATTTATTATATTCATATTAAAGAGCGATCGGCAAATTTCTTTTTATCAACGAATCCACCTCACCGCTCCGCACGCAATCCATTTCCTTGTACATCTCTATTATATGTTTTCGATTGGGTGCACTGTTTATAATTTCTCATGCCCTTTGGATGTTATGCGCTGATTGAATAGATAGAACAATATCGGAAAGAGTTTTTATAAGAGAGTGCAAGAGAGAGAGAAAAAAAAATAAATTTCAAGATAAAATATGTTGAATACTGACTGATTGTTGGCTGTGGCTTTAAGATTTAGATTAGAAAACGCTGTGCATGCATTTTTACTCGTCACAGATGACGAGCAATTGTGTATGCTTGATCACATCCAAAATAATTTTTGTGTTGAATTTATCTCGTGAGCAATATAGTGCTCCCCAATATTACGCTGTTTTTATTAGTGGGGTATACGTTGAATCTATATGGCCGCGCTGGACAGGACCTATTTTTTTACGTTTTCTTTGTCCTGGTAGGGAATCAGTAACTGTTTGGGGCAGTGAGGCACAGGCTGCTCGGTACCATCCGTTCTCGTTCTCATTGTGGCCCCAATATGAGATGGGGCTCAGAGCACTGGGTAAGTTCAATTGTTCATTAAAAAAAAATTTCGCTATTAATTATTTATTTGTTTAGGAGCCAACTTGGTGCTAATTGGATGGTCCGTTTACCTATCTGATGATGATCCGGCGCCGTCCGCCCTACATCGTCCTCTTTCACCCGTTTGGGAATAGATTCGAATTAAATGTTGTTTGAAAAAAAAATTTTCATAATAATCTAATGTATTAATCAAGCTTAATAAAGTTTAAACGGTCGCAACAATGTGAGTTTTTGATGTTATTATTTTTTCTCTACCTGTCTGTTTTTATGTTTGCGTTTGCGGAGTGGTGGTTGTCGCTGTTTTGCTCTTTTGCATTTATTTTCTATATAAATATTTATTTACTTACATAACATTAGAGAATATAAAATGCCAAAGGCGGTGTTATAAAGGATATTTGATTATATCTAAATGCTAGAGGTAGTGTCTCAATTACCTCATTATTTTGAGTAATTGTAAATATATATAGATATGTATATAATTACCATTTGCCCATCTTATTCTTACTTCTCTCTTTTTCTTTTTTTTTTTTATTATATTTATATTGAAATTAATACTCATTTTAAAAAGTGAATTATTCTCTGGCATTATTTGTTTTACTTTTATTTTGTAGTTTTTCTTTGTTTTCTTATAATATCTTTTTATTTGTTATATTTAAAGTTTCTAAGATAGTATAAAAGAAAATGAATAATATTAAAATTGTAATTATACCTAAATGTTTGGTAGTTTTACAGCTACTCACATTTACCTTATTTACTTATTTATTTTACTTACACTTATAGATCTTTATTTTTTCCTATTATTAGTTGTTTATTTTTCTTTATATAGAACTACACATATATATATACAAATATTCATCGAAAGAACGTGAGATATTATTTTGCTCCTAAATTGTTTACAAAAAAAAAATGTTTAGGATGAAGATGATTTTTATTGAGGACGATAAAAACTGTGTCCGTTTTTCTGTTTGATTTGTAATTATTGCAGCTACCTTGCTGGATGTACGCATATATAGAGTATATATATAAAATATATTATAACATCAATTGGAGAAACCCTCTGCAGTTTTCCTGTTGGGAGCAGGAGTTATATTAAACCTTATTTCCCTTGGTGCAGGAGTAGGCATATCTTCCAGTTCCTGTTCTGGAAGTATATTTTTAGATTCACGGGTTGTTTTAGTGTATTTGATATACAGATAGGCACCGATAATAGCAATGATTAAAGTGATTGTCAGGTATGATAGTGCATAGTGGTGTATATGATGATTGTTTATTGGATTGAGCGGAATCAATTCCTGCTCTTTTTGGGAATGGATGGATTCTAGAAGTTTTTCTAGATCTATGTTATTCATAATGTTTAAGGTATTTCTTTCTATATGCGTTTCCATAGCGGAAAACGTCATATTCCACAGTATAGTGGAAATGTTAATTGATGGGATGAATTTTGAATTAAATTTGGATATTTTTACATTATGTCCGTGCAAGATGAATTCTTTGCTTCGTACGTAACAACCGGGATAGATATACATTGTTCCTGTTCCGTGCAGGGTTTGTGAGCTAATGGAATTATCACAAATTATATCTATATGGAGCGGATCTTTTAGGGAGAAAAGCCAAGCGTTCTGCTGCGACAACTGCATCCAATAGTAATTCTGTTCTAATGTAAGGATTTTACATTTTGATAGGATCGGTTCCTTTTTTATCAGATTTACCTCACATTGGTTTATTTTTGAATTTGAGTTCAGGATGGGGGATGAAATTTTGCAATAAAAATGCATTTGGTCCAACGTTGCGCAATTATGAATATCATGTTGTGTTAATTCGACATAATGTTCACGATTGTAGTCTATAAGGATATATTCCTTTAATGGGTTAATGTACACGAAAGATCCGTTGAGGGGTGTAGGTAATGGCATTGCTTTAAAAATTTGATATGGTTCTTTGAAAGAAAGGGGAATTCTGAGCTCTATAATTATTTTATTGTTGAAGGTATTTGCGGCTATTGTACTTAATTTGTATATCTGTGTAATAATATTTTCTCTGGAGTTGATAGAGAACATTATTGAATTTGGTAATTCCTGCCTGATGTTCAATAAAAGTGCTTCAATTTGTCTAGGTGATATAAGTGTAGGATGAAATTTTCCGTGTCTTGAATCTGTTAGGATGTCTATTAACTCTGTCTGAGTGTTCTGGTATCTGAATGCCATTAACGAAACTAGGGCCAATTTCCTCGAAATAAATGCCTGCAGTAGCATTTAGCTGATTGACTTCTATTCCTGAGCCGTAGACGAAAGGGATGAAAATCAAAATGAATGCTGTATGCATCATTTTGGAAACCTGGAAGATGATACTGTATTAATCATTTGGAATGATTTTTGGGGAGGACGAAGTTACTGGTATTAATCTTTGAAAAGTTTCAAGTCATTATTATGGACTCTTTTATTTTTATTGTTGATTTTTATGGTGGAATTTTCGGGGGAATTAATCTCCAATATCTCATACGGACCTGACCATAGTGGTGAGAATTTGTTCTCTCGAACTCTGCTCTTGAGTAGACTTTATCGCCTATTATAAAGGATTTTTGGACGGAGCTTTTGTCGTATTGCACTTTTGATTTTTCGTTGTTTGCCATGGCTATGTCCTTAGCTATTTTGAAGCTATGCTGTAGACGCGCTTTTAACTCGTTTGCACAATTGTCATAATTATAGCAAACGGTTGGAGACGATTTTAAATTATTTGGGATTTCGGATGGGAATCCGTATAGGAGTTCGCGTGGAGTATAGTTAGTACTCGAATGAGGGGTGGTGTTGTATACAAACATGGCATAAGGAATCCATGTATCCCAGTCTTGTGGATCTTTTGCTACATAAGATCGGAGATATTCTGCTAAGGTTCTGTGACTTCTTTCCAATGCACCATTTGTCTGAGGGTGATATGGAGTAGTTTTGAGCCTTTTAATTCTCAGCAACTTAGATACCTCGGCGAACATGCCACTTATGAGGTTAGAACCCTGATCTGTGAGGATACTTTCTGGAATACCATGTCGACAAACTATTGTTGTCGTGAAGGTTTCCGCTAATGTCTTAGACTCGGTGTCGACTATGGGAATAGCCTCAGAAAATTTTGAAAGGTCGTCTTGAAATGTAAGGAGATATTTATTTCCAGAATGTGATATTGGGAGAGGTCCTACAACATCTAGGTACACTCTTTCGAAAGGCTTGGAGCTAATGCTCGAGATTTTCATTGGAATTTTTGGATTTCTGGATACTTTGTTTACCTGACAAAGTTTACATTTCCTTACATATTTGACCACGTCGTCTGACATGCCAGGCCAGTAGAATTGTTTTTTGATTCTTTTTATTGTGCGGGAAACGCCTTGGTGGCCTCCCGTCGGTAGTGAATGAAAATCCTTTAAGACTTGTTCAATGTCGTTAATGTCGGATAAATATCTAATCGAATCTTGATGGAGTTTGATGTCTATTTGTTTATTAGCGAAGATCTGGGTAAAAGCGTTTTTAATAATTATTAGAGTCTGTGGATCTAATATAGGGAAGGAGATATTTATTTGTTTTAACTGATTTGCTTCTGTGTATGAGCAGATTTCAGTTAAAACCTTTTCGATGTCTGATCTATCTCTTTGGGATCGACAAGGTAAATTAATTTTTGATATGATTACAGTTGAGTCTTTTTTCTTGAAGAAGTTCAGTTCCTTTCCTAGAGATGAAGATTTATCAGAAAATTTGAGTTTCGAATCCAAAACTCTTTCAAGTTCTGTATCTTGCATTGGCAAGATGAAAAATTTAGGGTTCGCATACTTAGTTAGTAGGAGAGGAAAATTTGTCTCGGTTATTATGACTGAGGAATTGTTTACAGGTGATGGGGTTGGGTTTGGAGTAGTTACACTTGCGTTGGGAGTATTTATATTCGCCTGAGTTCTGGCTTGATTTCTAGTTACCACATTTACGAAGGTTGTTGGTTCTGCAGAATGTTCAGATTTTTCCGGAATTGCTCTACTGAGAGCATCTGCATTTGTGTTGAGCTTACCTGATTTGTGGACTATCTTGTAGTCATATTCCTCAAGGCGTATTCTCCATCTCATCAGTCTTGAGGAGTGGTCTTTTAGATTCATGAGCCATACTAATGGTTTATGGTCAGTTATAATTGTAAACTGTCTGCCATAAACGTATGGTCTGAATTGCTCAACTGCGAACACGATAGCTAAGAGCTCCTTTTCAATTGTTGAGTAACGAGTTTCCGCACCATTGAGAACTCGGCTCACGTAGGCGATTGGATGATCTGCTTGATCATCAACTTGTGAAAGTACTGCTCCGATGGCGTAGTCACTGGCATCGGAGGTGACAAAAAATTCTTTGTCAAAATTGGGATATGATAAAATTGGTGCTGAAATTAATTTATTTCGCAATTCGCAAAATGCCTCGTCGCAGATTGCGTCGAACTTGAAAGGCGTATCTTTTTTTAAAATAGCCGACGAAACCAAGGAAGGCTTTGATATCTTTTTCCTTCTTGGGTCTGGGATATGACTGAACTGATTTTATTTTTGTAGGGTCTGGTTTGACTCCGTTTTCTGTAATTATGTGCCCTAAATACATAATTTCCTTTCTTAGGAAATGGCACTTGTCGGGTTGGAGTTTCAAATTAAAATTTCGGAGACGGCTGAATACTGCTGTGAGTCTGGAATTGTGGTCTTTGAGATTGTATCCATGGACTACAATATCGTCCATGTATACGAAGTAATATATGCCTTGAAGGCCAGATAAGGCATTACTCATGGCTCGCTGAAAAATAGGAGGGGCTCCTTTTAAACCAAATGGCATACGATTGTATTCGTAGTGGCCATAGGGTGTGCTAAAGGCAGTTTTCTCCCTGTCCTTCGGGTCCATTCTTATCTGGTGAAATCCACTGGCTAAGTCGAGTGTGGTAAAATATTTCGACTTCCCCAACTGGTCTAATATAACAGTGATATTAGGCAGTGGGTACGCATCGCCAATAGTAATGTCGTTAATACGACGAAAGTCTACCACTACTCGCCACTTTCTGTTTCCATTCTCATCCGGTTTTTTGGGAACCAGGAGGAGTGGAGAATTCCAGGGACTATGTGAAGGTCTGATGATGTCTGACTCAAGCATCTCCTGTATTTGCCGGTTTATTTCAGTTCGGCTTTCTTCAGGAAGTCGATAAGGCTTAGTATAGATTGGTGGTTTGTCTTGGAGTGTCTCGATTTTGTGGGTAATCGCATCTGTATATGAAAGGAAGTCCCCTTCTATGAAGAAGAGATATTGCGAATACTCTCAGATTCCTCTGAATTACAGTGATCCAATTTTATAAGGTTATGCAGTTTATTTATTCTGCCCTTAATCGGATCTCTTTCAGAGTCTGTTGAGATGACCACAAAGTTGTCCAAGTCTTGGTAAACTGGGTTCACCTCGTAAGGGCCCAGATCGGCGTCCTCCTCATTTGTATTGAGGATTAGGACTTTTGCCATACCGTTGACTGGTTCGACTATCGAATTTCCAAGAAACAAACCTGGCCTTATTTCCTTCCTGAAACAGACCGATTGATTTTGAATAGAAGAAGTTGGAATTTCAATGATGAACTCTGATCGAGCCGGAATCTTGACTTTTTTTAAGTGATCCGATTCTTTCGGATGATTAGTAGGAAGGCGATATGATTCCAACTTTTGTGGAATTTGGAAGTTATTCGATGATTCCGACTCGATAGAATTTGAAGGAGATAAAACTTTATTGAAATTCTTTGACTTCTTTTTTGATTTATTTCTGGAATTCACATTTTGTGAATTTATTGATGAAGGAGATAGAACTTTACTAGCTACAGCCTCCTGTGTGGCTATTGATGGAGATATACTTTTACGTTCTTGCTTCGTATCTTGTGAAGCTTTGGATGGAGATTGATTTTTATTTAATTCAGCCTTTTTTCTGGCTATAGATGGAGATAGATTTGTATTAGTATTTATATCGGAGAATGTTATCTCCGTATATAATAGACTTTTTGTTTGAGACCTCTTTTCTGGGTCTTCGCTTTTCAAATAAACATATGGGTAATTGGAGTAATATTGCTCATACGGATAAGATTCATTTGAATTGTTTATTTCTTAAGAAATGTATTTATTTTTATAATCGATACTAGCATTGTGTCGAGATAAAAAGTCATGACCAAGCAGGCCATCGTATGAGAGGATGGAGTTATTTCCCACTATTTGAAATGGGTGTTCTAGAATGGAGTTATTATTATTCGAAGGTTCTAAATTCAATTTAGCAAAGATGAGCCCTTCCGTAGAAGTGGACTCTGTGAATAATGTGTTTATATTGCAGACAGCATCTCTGTAGCAGATGCTATCTGGCTTCAATGGATGGAGTTTAATTAGGCTGATCTCTGCTCCAGTATCAATTAAAAATGTAAGTTTTGGAGCAGAGCAGATACCGACAGGTAAAGAAATTGTTAAAGAACTATTATTTACTTGGATGGGGATACGTATCAATTTTGTTCTGACTGTGTCGATATTGTTTCGGGATTCCTGTGGACTTGTGCTGTAGTTTCTATATGCGAGGGGTTGCCGAATGAGACTCCCCGCTGCATCCAGTTTCCCTGCCTGGATGCCGATGGACTTTTGCTATTTCTCCTCTTTGGAGATTGCGATTTAGCCGAGATATTGGCATTATTATATCTCGGCGGTGGAGTTCGAATTTTTCGGAATACTGGCTGCTGCCAGGTCCTGTTTTGTGGCTGTCTATCAGCCGTGCTTGTTTGCGGAACTGTTTTTTCTTTTTGGAAATTATTCCGATTTTCTTGATTGTCGTTAAATCGGGAATTATTTGCAGCTCTTGTCCTGCATTCTTCAATAGAATGGCCCATCCGATGGCAATATCGACAACTAGGGACCTGTGACGGAGATGTAGCATTCTTAAAATCTGGAGGACGTTGCAATTGGGGGTTTAGCTTTGGAACTGCATTGAAATTTTGCGTGGTGCGTTGTATGACTGGGCAACTTGATGCAGCATGCCCCAGTCTATTACATTTGAAGCAACGAAGATTTGAATTTATTGTTTGCGCAGATGGAGTTTGATTAATCTTGTCTTGTGCATGGGAAACAAGTTGTTTGTGCTCTAAACGTGATGCATGCTCCAAGATGTGTGATTTTAAAGCAGAAAAGGATTTATCGGAATGTACCTTAGCCAAGTTCTGTAATTGTGGATTGGATAACCCATCTTCAATTGCTCTCACAGCCTGACACTCATTATCTCTTAACAAAGACCGTAGGAGCACCTTGTCCGTTGTATAGGAATGTGTTGCTTCATTTAGCTTGGACAGTGTTGTATTTAATCTCTGCAAAAAGTCTTTTACACTTTCTTCTCTTCTTTGTCTGGAGTTAGTCAATTGAGATTGTAGTGTGGACCTAGGGGTTTTGACTTCGAAAGTTTGGGCCAATAGCGATTTTAACTCAGGCCAATCTGAGATTTGATTGTATCTGTATACGTCGTATGCCTCTGTGGATAATTTACTCCTTATTAAGCTAAGGAGGGAGTGTTTTTCGTTCGTCGTCGTTGCTGTTGCGTATGTGTATCACAACTTGAAATAAATTTGTGGAGATCTTTCGGATTTCCATTGAAATTGGGAATTAATGTTCTCGCTTCAGATTGGAAAAAACTTGATTGGTCTCTGAAAGAGACATTGTGGTGCTGCTCTATGGAATTATTTGTATTATTCGTTACATTTTGGAATCGAGAGTCCAATTGTTCTTGCAGCGCAATTACAGTGTCTGAGAATGATGTTTCCATGTTTATGTAAACATCATTTGCGAAGTATTCGCTGTCTTTGTCGTTTGGGCCAACATTCAAGATTATTTCATTGTGTGTTTCTTCAAAATCATCCCAATATTTGTGCAACGAGTTTAATTTTTGGTTTATATATGCCTGGGTTGCAGTTCCAAGTGAATTATTATCTATAGACTGGATAATATGGTATAATGTTTTTTGTCTATCTTCTTGCAATCGAAATCGTACTGTATTCGATTGATCTTTGTCTGAGCTGTCCTGGTTATCAGCTGCAGTTGTTTTTTGAGAAGTTTTTGGAAGTGGGACGTAAAACGGGTTATTTTTGCGCTCTGTGTGGACTGATATGGATTTCAACCTATCAGACAGAGTTGCCTTTGTAAGATTGTACCAGTCCTCTGTTTTGTCATAGCATGACTGCTTAAAATAATCATGAGTTTCAGTAAAATCTTCATGATCTTGAATCAGGGTTTCCGTTTTTTCGAATGAAGCCCATACGTCTTCCAAATTTTGTAGTTTTTCAGAAGTAAATTCTGAAGACCTTTTGCTTTTATTGGCTCTGTGATAATCGGCCAGAATTTGTCTAATTTCTGCCATTTTTGGGACTTGCGACAAGCAAAGCTCATCGAAAGATTTGGTTTCTTCAGTCATGTTTAATTGATTTATATTTTGTTTGGAAATTAATTAATTAGTTATGGAAGAAATGTTAAAAAAAACATTTGTTTAAATTTTCCCTACAACAATAAACAGGTAGCAAGTTGGTTATACGTAGATAATTATGTTTAATTAAATTTTGTAAGAGTTGAGAAAAACACAGCGATAGGAATGTGAAGAATTGTGGAATTTGTCAACAAGGGAAAAGACAAAAGGAAAATTGTTTTATTTTTATTTGGTAGAAAAAGTCTTATGGTTTTTGGTTTATTTTTATTTCTTGGAGATGAGGGAGAGAAGTTAAAAAAAAAATTGAAATAAATTACTGGGAATCTCAATGTATGTAAAAAAAAACTGATTGTCACTTGTTTGTTGCAACTATCTCCTATTTAAATCGAAATAAAAAGTAGGAAATTAAATTTATTGAGAATAAGGAAGGTATAATGATAGGTAAGTAGGTATATATTTGCTTGCGTATTATTTTTGTGTAAAAGTATATAAAACGACAATAGCAATAACAAAATGACTCATCGATAGTGAAATAGGGATTAATTAATAATAACCAACGATTTGTTCGTATTAAACCCTCGAGTTTTTTGTTCGGTATAAAAATTAGGATGAAGGAGAAACCAAAATTTTCAGAAGAATCTAAAAGATATGCACGAAAATAGAAAAAGTAAAGCAAAATTTGCTTGTCAAATATTATTGGAAACAGAGTTATGACTTCAATAACAAATTTTGAAGTTATTAAAATAAAAGGAAAAAGGTCATATCAACATGCAAAAAGTCAAACATTTGTATATATATATATATGTATATTGTCGATAAAGGAAGATGAAATTTGTTTGCTAACAAAAGGCGGGTAATTTAAACCGCTCCTTCCAACCAAAATCTCCTCCTGATCAACAGGCTTATGAAGCTCTATTGAAGGAGGACAATTATTGATTCTTTCTGAAGTCCTCTGACCAGCAAGCTCACGAGGTCTTACCGCAGAGGTCGCTTCGTGGAAGAGTAGGTTTTGATTTGTATGTGTAGAATTGAAATTTTCCTTCAAGTTAAATGAGAATCGAAGGTAATATAAGGAAGTTATTTTCTTCTTGATATCATAATCAAAATCAATAATAAAAAAAATGCAAATTCCCAATTAATCAGATAAAATGTAAATAATCAGAGAATGTGTAATTATGTAATTAACTTGTAAATATGAAAAAAAAAAAATCAGAAAATATGGAAATATGTAGCTAATTATGGAAAATGTAAGTAATCAAAAAAAATATGTAAAATCCGAAAAAGGAAATCTAATCACGTAAATATTAAAAATAACTTGTTTCTCCCGATATATTATAGTGTTCAATTTTTCTACCTTATATATTATCCAAAATGTATGAATCTGGAGTTGTTGCTGGTTATGAGTATGATGAGTATAGATGAGGATTAAGATGTTTGTAGATGTTGATACGTCGCGCGTCCTGGGCGAAGATTTCTTGTAGAGTTATAGTTGGGAACATAAAGTTGAAACTGGCAGATGGTATTATGATCCTGAAGATACGTCGGGCGTCTTCCTTCCTTCTATATTTCGTCTTAGTGAGGCAGGGATGATGCCTCCTTCGGTCCCACGGTGAGCGCTTGGGCGCTTAAACTTTTAACTCCTCTAAGTACCTCCTGGGTACCCGGGCTTATTTTTTTTTTTTTTTATTATTATTATTTTCTTTTTTGTTTATTTTTTTATTTATATCAATTTAATAATAATTATTTTTTTTTTTTAGGCACTTGAGTTTATTATTTTAAATACCATCAATGTTGTGTGGTGTCGGCATTTTATTGATTTTTATTTGTTGTTTGTTACAATAATATTTTAATGGGGAATCAAGACACTGATTTTTGTTTTGGTAGGAATACCGCTGCCACCAATATGTTGTAACTTGTGGCAGATTTTATTGAATTTATTTTCGGCACTGATTTATGTAGGTTCCGCTGCCACCAAAATATTGTAACTTGGCCGCTCGTGCTTCCCTGGTAAGGGGGGAGAAGCGGTCAATCGAAGGAGATTAAATGGAATTTCCACAATTCTCACAGATTTTTTAATTATAACTTCTAGATTTTTCACAAGTATTTTTATTAAAATTCAATTCCTGGGCTTTCACAATTCTCACAGATTTTTTTTATTACACTTTTGGATTATTTCACAAGTATTTTTATTAAATTTCAATTAATAGGCTTTCACAATTCTCACAGATTTTTTAATTATACTTTTGGATTTTTTCACAAGAATTTTTATTAACGGCACTTGACTTTCTTCGATGATGTTTTAAACAAGACTCCCCCGAGGATTGGGCTTGCTGCCCCCAGGTACCCACATATTTTTTTTGCAAAAAACTTTCGTGCTCTTCCTTTTGCTTTCTCACGACGATCCAAGATCGTACGTGAGAGAATGCAATTTATTTTATGTGCATTATCATATGCACGAAGAAAATGAAATATGATTTGCACTGTATGTAGGTAAGTATACCGTGCAGATGGATGTGTGTCTGATAACAAAATGCAATTTATGCTAAATTGCATTTTGTTACAACACGCAGGTGCATTTTAAGTGCACTTGGAATGTTTAAATTTAAATCAAATAAATTTTGTTCTTATTATTTTTTTTTTCAGGGTCAACTAGCAATACATCAATATATTGTATAGGACAATATATTGATGTGTTGACCTTATGGTTGTGATTCGGGCACCTGAGTCACAACAGGCTCCCCTCTTGGTAATTCAGACCACTGTCTAATCACGGCTCAATTTATCACCTCATCTCTGCGCCGCCCTACTTCTCCACCTACAAGTAGGCTTCTCTGGCACTATAAGAACGCTGATTGGGAAAGCCTCAATCAGTATCTTAGAGATATAGATTGGTCGGTCTGTTTTGCTTCGAGGGATGCTGATGAATGCACATTAGAACTTAGTAACATACTAAGTCTAGGCATGCGTGAATATATTCCGTATTCTTACAGCAGATCTCAACAACAGCAAAATCGCTCTTGGTTTAACGATAAGTGCAACCAAGCTATAAAAGCGAAATAGTCTGCTTTTCGCGCCTATCAAGTGCATCCTTGTCCAGAACTGAAAGGAATCTACAAGACTGCACGGAACACCTGCAAGTCCATTATCCAGAGAGAAAAATGTCTTTTTGACCAGAATGTTAGACAAAGAATCTTGGCAAGCCGCAAAGGTAGTAAAGGTTTCTGGTCCCTGGTCAAAACCATCAGGAACAACTTCAGCAGTTCCTCTATACCTTCACTACTTAATAATGGTGAAGTGGTTGTTGACTCCCTGGATAAAGCTAATATTTTGGCTGCTAGATTCGCATCAAATTCTTTTCTTCCACCCACTTCACAGACACCTGCCGTGCATCCCCCGTGCGGATGTGTACAAGAGCCAATACACATCCGTACGAGGGATGTGTTCAAGGTCCTTAAAGGAATCAACGTCTCTAAAGCCGCAGGCCCTGATGGTTTCTCGCCCCTATTAATTAAAAGCTGTGCCTCATCCTTGGCTAAACCTCTGCGCAAACTATTCTACCTGTCCTACTCGACAGGAAAATTTCCAACTGCTTGGAAACTAGCTCACGTTCAGCCTATTCCCAAGAAAGGAGAGGGTAGCGATCCCTCAAATTATCGACCAATTGCAATCACTTCGATTCTTTCAAAGGTTTTTGAATCTATCATTAACTCCAAATTAATGAAGTATCTGGAAACCAATCAGCTAATGAACGATCGCCAATACGGCTTCCGGCATTCAGCCCTTTTAGCCAAACTCAAAGCACTTGGTCTTTCCCCTCCTCTCCTATTATGGATTGAAAGTTTTTTATCTAGTCGCCAAATACGAGTTGTATTAGATGGCGTTATATCTGATCCTCATCCTATTAATGCCGGTGTCCCCCAGGGCTCTGTTATTTCTCCGACTCTATTTCTAATCTTCATTAATGATCTGCTTTCCCTTACTTTCAATCCTATCCATAGCTTTGCTGATGACAGTACCCTTGATTTCGCATACTCCTTTGACACCCTTGCGGATTCCAGAGGGAACGCCGCATGTGTTAAACGAGACTGCATGATTAGGTCATTGAATAACGATCTTGACAATATTCTCGCTTGGGGCAAAGTGAATCGCGTCGAATTCAATGCATCTAAGACCCAAAGCTGTCTCATCTCATTAAAACAAGACCATCACTTAACCACTCCCGTTTCGTTTGATGGTGCATTAATTTCTGAATCACCGTCACTAAGAATTCTTGGCATTAATATTTCCAGTAAGTTAAGCTGGACAGATCACATCTTCTCGGTTGCCAAAGAATCATCCAAATGTCTTGGTTTCTTGAAAAGGTGTAAGAAATATTTCAGCCCATCAAATATAGCGCTCCTCTACAAGTCCTACATCAGACCCAGAATGGAATACAATTCCCATATCTGGGCCGGGGCTGGTCGCACAGCCTTAGCTTCATTGGATATTGTCCAAAAGAGAGCCTGCAAGCTCATTGGCGATGTGGCAATTACTCGTCATATCGACTCGCTCGAGCACCGTCGCAATGTTGGATGCCTTTCGCTCCTTTATCGCTATATGCATGGCCATGATGAAATATCTAGTCTGATGAAATATCTAGTCTGATCCCTTGTAGAATAGTTCCTGCACGCAATACCCGCGCTGCATCCCGCGCTCATCCTTTTACCCTTCAAATTACCTTCGGCCGTACACTTAAATTCCGTGATGCTTTCTTATCCCGAACTGTGCGAATGTGGAACAGTCTACCATCTTCTGTCTTTCCTCCGGCATACAACCTGCAAAAGTTTAAGGGCGACATACATCGGCACCTCCGCCACTCTCCTCATATCCCTTAATCCTTTCCTTATCTCCTTCCTGCCACGCTGTGCTTTGCATCATAGGGTATCCCCTGAGCTTGGCTTAATAATATAAAAAAAAAAAAAAAAAAAAATTGGAAAGCAAATTAGGACAGTGCACATCGCCATTCAGAATTTTGTGTAAGAAAACTGTATCAAGATAAGCGCGACGATGTTCTAAGGACAGAATGTTAAATCTAACTAATCTAGCATTGTACTCTAATTCACTATGTTCCAATTTATACAGTGGTATTCTTGTGAATTTTCTCTGGACAGATTCAAGTTGATTACTGTAACAAGAGTAAAAAGGGTTCCAAATTTGGCATGCGTACTCTAGAGTGCTTCTCACCAATGAAACGTACAGACAAATAAAGGTAGAACTTGATTTAAATGATCTACATACTCGGAAAATGAAACCTATAAGACGATATGCTTTAGCTGTAATATGGTTTAAGTGAGTAGCAAAAAGAAGCTTGTCATCAAAAATAATACCCAAATCTTTAATTTCTTTGACATGAGTTAAAGGCAAATTGTTAATTTTATACTGGAATGAGATAGCGTCACGCTTTCTTGAGAAAGTTATGCTCTTACATTTATTTATATTTAGCTCCAAATAATTATTCTTGCACCAGTTTTCGAGCCTTGCAATATCGTCTTGGAGGCTTTCGCAATCATGAATGTCCGAAATAACTCTGAAAATTTTAGCGTCGTCGGCGTACAGAAAAGTGTCCGAAGTTATCTCACCTGGTAAATCATTAGTGTATATCAGGAAGAAAAAAGGACCAAGAATAGTACCTTGAGGAACACCCGATGTTTGTTCAAAAGAATTGGATTGAGAACCGTTGAAAACAACTGTGCCCGTCCTTTCTCTTAAGTATGATTGTTGATCATTGAATGGGCTGCCTGACTAAAAACACCTGAAGGCATCATACAGTTTGCAGTACCGTCTAAGAACCAGGAAATATAAGGGAGATTGAAATCCCCTAAGAATATAACGCGGGAGCTTTTGGGTAACTGTAGAATTCTCTCACTAACTCTAGGAAGGATGGAATTATAAGACTCGAAAGTGTTATTTGGGGGTATGTAAATACAACACACATATAGAGTAAGGTTTTGTAGTTTAACGGCAACCCACAGAACCTCATCTGAGATGTCTTGGTGATGTAAACAGAAAGAGCTAAGGGATTTATTTACAGCGATAAGACAACCTCCACCATCCCTCATACCAGATACTTCTAAGTTCCTTTCCTTTCTATACACCATGTATCGAACATCAAAAATTTCAGTACTAGAGACATAAGCTTGCAAAAAAGTTTCAGTAAGGCACACAATATCATAATCATTGGATAATAACGATAAGTGAAACTCAGCGGTTTTAGTTCTAAGCCCTCTGACATTCTGGTAGTAAACATTAAGTGTCATTCAGAAGGAACTAAGTTTTCTTATTAAAAAGAAGATTGAGACATTGATCATTTTTAATAATTACTGGGTGGGAGTCATCATCCTTTTTAAGATAAATAGTGGAATTCTTTATCCAGATATATTTATAGTTGTGGTTCCTTTTGAATTGCTTTGCTTTAAAAAATAAGGATTTAAGTTCTTTAGTTAAAAATTCGTTAATATAAATAATTTCAGACCCTGAGAAACCTATGATACTGGCAGTTAAATCTTTGCTAAGTTTGGAAGCAAGTAGTAAGCGATCTCTTAAAAATTGAGAGGAGTATTGTACTATAATCGGATTATTCAAATTATTGTCTTTACGCTTTCCGTTACTACGATACGCCTTGATGATATCGCCATCTACCAAAGGTTGTTTAAAATGGTCGTGGATCTTACGAATAGTAGCCATAAGATTCTCGTCGCGTTGCTGTGGTATATTTCTAATTTCAAGAAATGAAGCTAGAGATCTTTGCTCAAGCAATCGAATACGATCTTTCATCTGTTCCATATCATTACTCATTTGGGTCTTTTCTAGTTCAAGCCTTTTTATGCGCATTTTATGCTCTTCGACAGTGGCAGCAAGTTTCTTGATTTGATCAAAACCTTGAATTAAAGTATTCACTGATCGATTGAATTCATCTTGCTTCAATTTAATAAAATCGATTTCCTTAGTCATGCGCTGCACCGCTGCCAAAAAATCAGAAGAATTCGTATCTTCGGAGCCACATACAGAAAATGAGTTGTTTCCATTAGCAATGCCGCAATTTAGACAGCGAAATCCAACTGCACCACTAACAATACTTGAGATTAAGTCCTTGGATAGTTTACAGCAGGAAGCGTGAATTTGTTTCTGGCAGTCAACGCATTGAAAACCAATATTTTTCTTGTTGAAAAAGGTTCCACATAGCATACATTTAGGCGCCATTGCGAATAGTGTATACTAAAACCAAGGTAATGAAGTGCAATAACGATTATGGAGTATAAAATGACTTGACAATCCGACTGGTCGAAAAAGTGCCCTGTGTGTGAGTCTCAGGTAGAGAAGCCCAGGTTTGCATATAATAACCCCACTTTCCACTTTCCCACTTTTAGATATAATTAAATATATTACTGAAATCTTTCTTACTTATTATGCTAATTGAAAGAGCACAATGGAAAATTGTACAGATGAATTACTTGTTGTTTGTTGTTGTACAGATAAATTACTTGTTGCTAGCATGATCCAGTCAAGAAGGACGGCAGGTTGGCAAAAACGCTAGTCAACGAATTTGCTGGTTTTCCACGGTAACCGCGACGCTGCTAAATTGTAGTC
>CAWUPM010000307.1:0-152889 GCA_963924295.1 Dioctria rufipes
AAATTTGCGGCAGTAAAAAATTATTTTTTGAAAATTTACTATAGAAAAGGCAATCCTCGGCGTATTTAAAATTTGCGACAGTAAAAAATTATTTTTTGGCAAATTCACTATAAAAAAGCAATCCTCGGCGTATTTAAAATTTGCGACAATAAAAAATATTATTTTGACAAATTCACTATTGAAAAGGCAATCCTCGGCGTATTTAAAATTTGCGACAGTAAAAAATTATTTTTTGAAAAATTCACTATAGAAGAGGCAATCCTCGACGTATTTAAAATTTGCTACAGTAAAAAATTATTTTTTGAAAAATTGACTATAGAAAAGGCAATCCTCGGCGTATTTAAAATTTGCGACAGTAAAAAACTATTTTTTGAAAAATTTACTATAGAAAAGGCAATCCTCGGCGTATTTAAAATTTGCGACAGTAAAAAATTATTTTTTGAAAAATTTACTATAGAAAAGGCAATCCTCGGCGTATTTAAAATTTGCGACAGTAAAAAATTATTTTTTGAAAAATTTACTATAGAAAAGGCAATCCTCGGCGTATTTAAAATTTGCGACAGTAAAAAAATATTATTTTGACAAATTCACTATAGAAAAGGCAATCCTCGGCGTATTTAAAATTTGCGACAGTAAAAAATTATTTTTTGAAAAATTTACTATAGAAAAGGCAATCCTCGGCGTATATAAAATTTGCGACAGTAAAAAAATATTATTTTGACAAATACACTATAAAAAGGGCAATCCTCGGCGTATTTAAAATTTGCGACAGTAAAAAATTATTTTTTGAAAAATTTACTATAGAAAAGGCAATCCTCGGCGTATTTAAAATTTGCGACAGTAAAAAATTATTTTTTGAAAAATTTACAATAGAAAGGGCAATGCTCTGCGTATTTAAAATTTGCGACAGTAAAAAATTATTTTTTGAAAAATTTACTATAGAAAAGGCATTCCTCGGCGTATTTAAAATTTGCGACAGTAAAAATTTATTTTTGACAAATTCACTATAGAAAAGGCAATCCTCGGCGTATTAAAAATTTGCGACCGTAAAAAATAATTTTTTGAGAAATTTAGTATAGAAAAGGCAATCCTCGGCGTATTTAAAACTTGCGACAGCAAAAATTATTTTTTGGCAAATTCACTATAGAAAAGGCAATCCTCGGCGTATTTAAAATTTGCGAAAGTAAAAAATATTATTTTGACCAATTCGCTATAGAAAAGGCAATCCTCGGCGTATTTAAAATTTGCGACAGTAAAAAATTATGTTTTGAAAAATTTACTATAGAAAAAGCAATCCTCGGCGTATTTAAAATTTGCGACAGCAAAAAATAATTTTTTGAAAAATTCACTATAGAAAAGGCAATCCTCGGTATATTTAAAATTTGCCACTGTAAAAATTTATTTTTTGACAAATTCACTATAGAAAAGGCAATCCTCGGTATATTTAAAATTTGCCACAGTAAAAATTTATTTTTTACAAATTCACTATAGAAAAGGCAATTCTCGGCGTATTTAAAATTTGCGACCGTAAAAAATATTATTTTGACAAATTCACTATAGAAAAGGCAATCCTCGGCGTATTTAAAATTTGCGACAGTAAAAAATTATTTTTTGAAAAATTTACTATAGAAAAGGCAATCCTCGGCGTATTTAAAATTTGCGACAGTAAAAAATTATTTTTTTGAAAAACTTACTACAGAAGGGCAATCCTCGGCGTATTTAAAATTTGCGACAGTAAAAAAATATTATTTTGACAAATTAACTATAGAAAAGGCAATCCTCGGCGTATTTAAAATTTGCGACAGTAAAAAATTATTTTTGACAAATTCACTATAGAAAAGGCAATCCTCGGCGTATTCAAAATTGGCGACAGTAAAAAATAGTATTTTGACAAATTCACTAAAGAAAAGGCAATCCTCGGCGTATTTAAAATTTGCGACAGTAAAAAATTATTTTTTGATAAATTTACTATAGAAAAGGCAATACTCGGCGTGTTTCAAATTTGCGACAGTAAAAAATTATTTTTTGAAAAATTTACTATAGAAAAGGCAATCCTCGGCGAATTTAAAATTTGCGACAGTAAAAAATTATTTTTTGAAAAAGTTACTATAGAAAAGGCAATCCTCGGCGTATTTAAAATTTGCGACAGTAAAAAATTATTTTTTGAAAAAGTTACTATAGAAAAGGCAATCCTCGGCGTATTTAAAATTTGCGACAGTAAAAAATTATTTTTTGAAAAATTTACTATAGAAAAGGCAATCCTCGGCGTATTTAAAATTTGCGACAGTAAAAAATTATTTTTTTGAAAAATTTACTATAGAAAAGGCAATCCTCGGCGTATTTAAAATTTGCGACAGTAAAAAATTATTTTTTGAAAAATTTACTATAGAAAAGGCAATCCTCGGCGTATTTAGAATTTGCGACAGTAAAAAATATTATTTTGACAAATTCACTATAGAAAAGGCAATCCTCGGCGTATTTAAAATTTGCGACAGTAAAAAAATTATTTTTTGAAAAATTTACTATAGAAAAGGCAATCCTCGGCGTATTTAAAATTTGCGACAGTAAAAAAATATTATTTTGACAAATTCACTATAAAAAAGGCAATCCTCGGCGTATTTAAAATTTGCGACAGTAAAAAATTATTTTTTGAAAAATTTACTATAGAAAAAGCAATCCTCGGCGTATTTAAAATTTGCGATAGTAAAAAATAATTTTTTGAAAAATTTACTATAGAAAAGGCAATCCTGGCGTATTTAAAATTTGCGACAGTAAAAAATTATTTTTTGAAAAATTTACTATAGAAAAGGCAATCCTCGGCGTATTTAAAATTTGCGACAGTAAAAAATTATTTTTTGAAAAATTTACTATAGAAAAGGCAATCCTCGGCGAATTTAAAATTTGCGACAGTAAAAAATTATTTTTTGAAAAAGTTACTATAGAAAAGGCAATCCTCGGCGTATTTAAAATTTGCGACAGTAAAAAATTATTTTTTGAAAAAGTTACTATAGAAAAGGCAATCCTCGGCGTATTTAAAATTTGCGACAGTAAAAAATTATTATTTGAAAAATTTACTATAGAAAAGGCAATCCTCGGCGTATTTAAAATTTGCGACAGTAAAAAATTATGTTTTGAAAAATTTACTATAGAAAAGGCAATCCTCGGCGTATTTAAAATTTGCGACAGCAAAAAATAATTTTTTGAAAAATTCACTATAGAAAAGGCAATCATCGGTATATTTAAAATTTGCCACTGTAAAAATTTATTTTTTGACAAATTCACTATAGAAAAGGCAATCCTCGGTATATTTAAAATTTGCCACAGTAAAATTTTTTTTTTGACAAATTCAATATAGAAAAGGCATATTTAAAATTTGCGACCGTAAAAAATATTATTTTGACAAATTCACTATAGAAAAGGCAATCCTCGACGTATTTAAAATTTGCGAGAGTAAAAAAATATTATTTTGACAAATACACTATAAAAAGGGCAATCCTCGGCGTATTTAAAATTTGCGACAGTAAAAAATTATTTTTTGAAAAATTTACTATAGAAAAGGCAATCCTCGGCGTATTTAAAATTTGCGACAGTAAAAAATTATTTTTGAAAAATTTACAATAGAAAGGGCAATGCTCTGCGTATTTAAAATTTGCGACAGTAAAAAATTATTTTTTGAAAAATTTACTATAGAAAAGGCATTCCTCGGCGTATTTAAAATTTGCGACAGTAAAAATTTATTTTTTGACAAATTCACTATAGAAAAGGCAATCCTCGGCGTATTAAAAATTTGCGACCGTAAAAAATAATTTTTTGAGAAATTTAGTATAGAAAAGGCAATCCTCGGCGTATTTAAAATTTGCGACAGCAAAAAATAATTTTTTGAAAAATTCACTATAGAAAAGGCAATCCTCGGTATATTTAAAATTTGCCACTGTAAAAATTTATTTTTTGACAAATTCACTATAGAAAAGGCAATCCTCGGTATATTTAAAATTTGCCACAGTAAAAATTTATTTTTTACAAATTCACTATAGAAAAGGCAATTCTCGGCGTATTTAAAATTTGCGACCGTAAAAAATATTATTTTGACAAATTCACTATAGAAAAGGCAATCCTCGGCGTATTTAAAATTTGCGACAGTAAAAAATTATTTTTTGAAAAATTTACTATAGAAAAGGCAATCCTCGGCGTATTTAAAATTTGCGACAGTAAAAAATTATTTTTTGAAAAACTTACTACAGAAGGGCAATCCTCGGCGTATTTAAAATTTGCGACAGTAAAAAAATATTATTTTGACAAATTAACTATAGAAAAGGCAATCCTCGGCGTATTTAAAATTTGCGACAGTAAAAAAATTATTTTTTGACAAATTCACTATAGAAAAGGCAATCCTCGGCGTATTCAAAATTGGCGACAGTAAAAAATAGTATTTTGACAAATTCACTAAAGAAAAGGCAATCCTCGGCGTATTTAAAATTTGCGACAGTAAAAAATTATTTTTTGATAAATTTACTATAGAAAAGGCAATACTCGGCGTGTTTCAAATTTTCGACAGTAAAAAATTATTTTTTGAAAAATTCACTATAGAAAATGCAATACTCGGCGTATTTAAAATTTGCGACAATAAAAAATATTATTTTGACAAATTCACTATTGAAAAGGCAATCCTCGGCGTATTTAAAATTTGCGACAGTAAAAAATTATTTTTTGAAAAATTTACTATAGAAGAGGCAATCCTCGGCGTATTTAAAATTTGCTACAGTAAAAAATTATTTTTTGAAAAATTTACTATATAAAAGGCAATCCTCGGCGTATTTAAAATTTGCGACAGTAAAAAATTATTTTTTGAAAAATTTACTATAGAAAAGGCAATCCTCGGCGTATTTAAAATTTGCGACAGTAAAAAATTATTTTTTTGAAAAATTTACTATAGAAAAGGCAATCCTCGGCGTATTTAAAATTTGCGACAGTAAAAAATTATTTTTTGAAAAATTTACTATAGAAAAGGCAATCCTCGGCGTATTTAGAATTTGCGACAGTAAAAAATATTATTTTGACAAATTCACTATAGAAAAGGCAATCCTCGGCGTATTTAAAATTTGCGACAGTAAAAAAATTATTTTTTGAAAAATTTACTATAGAAAAGGCAATCCTCGGCGTATTTAAAATTTGCGACAGTAAAAAAATATTATTTTGACAAATTCACTATAAAAAAGGCAATCCTCGGCGTATTTAAAATTTGCGACAGTAAAAAATTATTTTTTGAAAAATTTACTATAGAAAAAGCAATCCTCGGCGTATTTAAAATTTGCGATAGTAAAAAATAATTTTTTGAAAAATTTACTATAGAAAAGGCAATCCTGGCGTATTTAAAATTTGCGACAGTAAAAAATTATTTTTTGAAAAATTTACTATAGAAAAGGCAATCCTCGGCGTATTTAAAATTTGCGACAGTAAAAAATTATTTTTTGAAAAATTTACTATAGAAAAGGCAATCCTCGGCGAATTTAAAATTTGCGACAGTAAAAAATTATTTTTTGAAAAAGTTACTATAGAAAAGGCAATCCTCGGCGTATTTAAAATTTGCGACAGTAAAAAATTATTTTTTGAAAAAGTTACTATAGAAAAGGCAATCCTCGGCGTATTTAAAATTTGCGACAGTAAAAAATTATTATTTGAAAAATTTACTATAGAAAAGGCAATCCTCGGCGTATTTAAAATTTGCGACAGTAAAAAATTATGTTTTGAAAAATTTACTATAGAAAAGGCAATCCTCGGCGTATTTAAAATTTGCGACAGCAAAAAATAATTTTTGAAAAATTCACTATAGAAAAGGCAATCATCGGTATATTTAAAATTTGCCACTGTAAAAATTTATTTTTTGACAAATTCACTATAGAAAAGGCAATCCTCGGTATATTTAAAATTTGCCACAGTAAAATTTTTTTTTTTGACAAATTCAATATAGAAAAGGCATATTTAAAATTTGCGACCGTAAAAAATATTATTTTGACAAATTCACTATAGAAAAGGCAATCCTCGACGTATTTAAAATTTGCGAGAGTAAAAAATTATTTTTTGAAAAATTTACTATAGAAAAGGCAATCCTCGGCGTATTTAAAATTTTCGACAGCAAAAAATTATTATTTGAAAAATTTACTATAGAAAAGGCAATCCTCGGCGTATTCAAATTTGCGACAGTAAAAAATTATTTTTTGAAAAATTTACTATAGCAAAGGCAATCCTCGGCGCATTTAAAATTTGCGACAGTAAAAAATTATTTTTTGAAAAATTTACTGTAGAAAAGGCAATCCTCGGCGCATTTAAAATTTGCGACAGTAAAAAATTATTTTTTGAAAAATTTACTACAGAAAAGGCAATCCTCGGCGTATTTAAAATTTGCGACAGTAAAAAATTATTTTTTGAAAAATTTACTATAGAAAAGGCAATCCTCGGCGTATTTAAAATTTGCGACAGTAAAAAAATATTATTTTGACAAATTCACTATAGAAAAGGCAATCCTCAGCGTATTTAAAATTTGCGACAGTAAAAAATTATTTTTTGAAAAATTTACTGTAGAAAAGGCAATCCTCGGCGCATTTAAAATTTGCGACAGTAAAAAATTATTTTTTGAAAAATTCACTATAGAAAAGGCAATTATCGGTATATTTAAAATTTGCCACTGTAAAAATTTATTTTTTGACAAATTCACTATAGAAAAGGCAATCCTCGGCATATTTAAAATTTGCGACAGTAAAAAATTATTTTTTGAAAAATTTACTATAGAAAAGGTAATCCTCGGCGTATTTAAAATTTGCGACAGTAAAAAAATATTATTTTGACAAATTCACTATAGAAAAGGCAATCCTCAGCGTATTTAAAATTTGCGACAGTAAAAAATTATTTTTTGAAAAATTTACTGTAGAAAAGGCAATCCTCGGCGCATTTAAAATTTGCGACAGTAAAAAATTATTTTTTGACAAATTTACTATTGAAAAGGCAATCCTCGGCGTATTTAAAATTTGCGACAATAAAAAATATTATTTTGACAAATTCACTATTGAAAAGGCAATCCTCGGCGTATTTAAAATTTGCGACAGGAAAAAATTATTTTTTGAAAAATTTACTATAGAAGAGGCAATCCTCGGCGTATTTAAAATTTGCTACATTAAAAAATAATTTTTTGAAAATTGACTATAGAAAAGGCAATCCTCGGCGTATTTAAAATTTGCGACAGTAAAAAATTATTTTTTGAAAAATTTACTATAGAAAAGGCAATCCTCGGCGTATTTAAAATTTGCGACAGTAAAAAATTATTTTTTTGATAAATTTACTATAGAAAAGGCAATCCTCGGCGTATTTAAAATTTGCGACCGTAAAAAATATTATTTTGACAAATTCACTATAGAAAAGGCAATCCTCGGCGTATTAAAAATTTGCGACAGTAAAAAATTATTTTTTGAAAAATTTACTATAGAAAAGGCAATCCTCGGCGTATTTAAAATTTGCGACAGTAAAAAATTATTTTTTGAAAAATTTACTATAGAAAGGGCAATGCTCTGCGTATTTAAAATTTGCGACAGTAAAAAATTATTTTTTGAAAAATTTACTATAGAAAAGGCAATCCTCGGCGTATTTAAAATTTGCGACAGTAAAAAATTATTTTTTGAAAAATTTACTATAGAAAAGGCAATCCTCGGCGTATTTAAAATTTGCGAAAGTAAAAAATTATTTTTTGAAAAATTTACAATAGAAAAGGCAATCCTGGCGTATTTAAAATTTGCGACAGTAAAAAATTATTTTTTGAAAAATTTACTATAGAAAAGGCAATCCTCGGCGTATTTAAAATTTGCGAGAGTAAAAAATTATTTTTTGAAAAAGTTACTATAGAAAAGGCAATCCTCGGCGTATTTAAAATTTGCGACAGTAAAAATTTATTTTTTGACAAATTCACTATAGAAAAGGCAATCCTCGGCGTATTTAAAATTTGCGACCGTAAAAAATAAATTTTTGAGAAATTTACTATAGAAAAGGCAATCCTCGGAGTATTTAAAATTTGCGACAGTAAAAAATTATTTTTGAAAAATTTACTATAGAAAAGGCAAACCTCGGCGTATTTAAAATTTGCGACAGTAAAAATTTATTTTTTGACAAATTCACTATAGAAAAGGTAATCCTCGGCGTATTTAAAATTTGCTACGGTAAAAAATTATTTTTTGAAAAATTTACTATAGAAAAGGCAATACTCGGCGTATTTAAAATTTGCGACAGTAAAAAATTATTTTTTGAAAAATTTACTATATAAAAGGCAATCCTCGGCGTATTTAAAATTTGCGACAGTAAAAAATGATTTTTTGAAAAATTTACTATAGAAAAGGCAATCCTCGGCGTATTTAAAATTTGCGACAGTAAAAATTTATTTTTTGACAAATTCACTATAGAAATGGCAATCCTCGGCGTATTTAAAATTTGCGAGAGTAAAAAATTATATTTTTGAAAAATTTACTATAGAAAAGGCAATCCTCGGCGTATTTAAAATTTGCGACAGTAAAAAATTATTTTTTGAAAAATTTACTATAGAAAAGGCAATCCTCGGCGTATTTAAAATTTGCGAAAATAAAAAATTATTTTTTGAAAAATTTACAATAGAAAAGGCAATCCTGGCGTATTTAAAATTTGCGACAGTAAAAAATTATTTTTTGAAAAATTTACTATAGAAAAGGCAATCCTCGGCGTATTTAAAATTTGCGACAGTAAAAAATTATTTTTTGAAAAATTTACTATAGAAAAGGCAATCCTCGGCGTATTTAAAATTTGCGACAGCAAAAAATTATTTTTTGAAAAATTTACTATAGAAAAGGCAATCCTCGGCGTATTTAAAATTTGCGACAGTAAAAAATTATTTTTTGAAAAATTTACTATATAAAAGGCAATCCTCGGCGTATTTAAAATTTGCGACAGTAAAAAATTATTTTTTGAAAAATTTACTATAGAAAAGGCAATCCTCGGCGTATTTAAAATTTGCGAAAATAAAAAATTATTTTTTGAAAAATTTACAATAGAAAAGGCAATCCTGGCGTATTTAAAATTTGCGACAGTAAAAAATTATTTTTTGAAAAATTTACTATAGAAAAGGCAATCCTCGGCGTATTTAAAATTTGCGACAGTAAAAATTTATTTTTTGACAAATTCACTATAGAAAAGGTAATCCTCGGCGTATTTAAAATTTGCTACGGTAAAAAATTATTTTTTGAAAAATTTACTATAGAAAAGGCAATACTCGGCGTATTTAAAATTTGCGACAGTAAAAAATTATTTTTTGAAAAATTTACTATATAAAAGGCAATCCTCGGCGTATTTAAAATTTGCGACAGTAAAAAATGATTTTTTGAAAAATTTACTATAGAAAAGGCAATCCTCGGCGTATTTAAAATTTGCGACAGTAAAAATTTATTTTTTGACAAATTCACTATAGAAATGGCAATCCTCGGCGTATTTAAAATTTGCGAGAGTAAAAAATTATATTTTTGAAAAATTTACTATAGAAAAGGCAATCCTCGGCGTATTTAAAATTTGCGACAGTAAAAAATTATTTTTTGAAAAATTTACTATAGAAAAGGCAATCCTCGGCGTATTTAAAATTTGCGAAAATAAAAAATTATTTTTTGAAAAATTTACAATAGAAAAGGCAATCCTGGCGTATTTAAAATTTGCGACAGTAAAAAATTATTTTTTGAAAAATTTACTATAGAAAAGGCAATCCTCGGCGTATTTAAAATTTGCGACAGTAAAAAATTATTTTTGAAAAATTTACTATAGAAAAGGCAATCCTCGGCGTATTTAAAATTTGCGACAGCAAAAAATTATTTTTTGAAAAATTTACTATAGAAAAGGCAATCCTCGGCGTATTTAAAATTTGCGACAGTAAAAAATTATTTTTTGAAAAATTTACTATATAAAAGGCAATCCTCGGCGTATTTAAAATTTGCGACAGTAAAAATTTATTTTTTGACAAATTCACTATAGAAAAGGCAATCCTCGGCGTATTTAAAATTTGCGACCGTAAAAAATAAATTTTTGAGAAATTTACTATAGAAAAGGCAATCCTCGGAGTATTTAAAATTTGCGACAGTAAAAAATTATTTTTTGAAAAATTTACTATAGAAAAGGCAAACCTCGGCGTATTTAAAATTTGCGACAGTAAAAATTTATTTTTTGACAAATTCACTATAGAAAAGGTAATCCTCGGCGTATTTAAAATTTGCTACGGTAAAAAATTATTTTTTGAAAAATTTACTATAGAAAAGGCAATACTCGGCGTATTTAAAATTTGCGACAGTAAAAAATTATTTTTTGAAAAATTTACTATATAAAAGGCAATCCTCGGCGTATTTAAAATTTGCGACAGTAAAAAATGATTTTTTGAAAAATTTCCTATAGAAAAGGCAATCCTCGGCGTATTTAAAATTTGCGACAGTAAAAATTTATTTTTTGACAAATTCACTATAGAAATGGCAATCCTCGGCGTATTTAAAATTTGCGAGAGTAAAAAATTATATTTTTGAAAAATTTACTATAGAAAAGGCAATCCTCGGCGTATTTAAAATTTGCGACAGTAAAAAATTATTTTTTGAAAAATTTACTATAGAAAAGGCAATCCTCGGCGTATTTAAAATTTGCGAAAATAAAAAATTATTTTTTGAAAAATTTACAATAGAAAAGGCAATCCTGGCGTATTTAAAATTTGCGACAGTAAAAAATTATTTTTTGAAAAATTTACTATAGAAAAGGCAATCCTCGGCGTATTTAAAATTTGCGACAGTAAAAAATTATTTTTTGAAAAATTTACTATAGAAAAGGCAATCCTCGGCGTATTTAAAATTTGCGACAGCAAAAAATTATTTTTTGAAAAATTTACTATAGAAAAGGCAATCCTCGGCGTATTTAAAATTTGCGACAGTAAAAAATTATTTTTGAAAAATTTACTATATAAAAGGCAATCCTCGGCGTATTTAAAATTTGCGACAGTAAAAAATGATTTTTTGAAAAATTTACTATAGAAAAGGCAATCCTCGGCGTATTTAAAATTTGCTACAGTAAAAATTTATTTTTTGACAAATTCACTATAGAAATGGCAATCCTCGGCGTATTGAAAATTTGCGAGAGTAAAAAATTATATTTTTGAAAAATTTACTATAGAAAAGGCAATCCTCGGCGTATTTAAAATTTGCGACAGTAAAAAATTATTTTTTGAAAAATTTACTATAGAAAAGGCAATCCTCGGCGTATTTAAAATTTGCGATAGTAAAAAATAATTTTTTGAAAAATTTACTATAGAAAAGGCAATCCTGGCGTATTTAAAATTTGCGACAGTAAAAAATTATTTTTTGAAAAATTTACTATAGAAAAGGCAATCCTCGGCGTATTTAAAATAATTTGCGACAGTAAAAAATTATTTTTTGAAAAATTTAGGCAATCCTCGGCGAATTTAAAATTTGCGACAGTAAAAAAATTATTTTTTGAAAAAGTTACTATAGAAAAGGCAATCCTCGGCGTATTTAAAATTTGCGACAATAAAAAATTATTTTTTGAAAAAGTTACTATAGAAAAGGCAATCCTCGGAGTATTTAAAATTTGCGACAGTAAAAAATTATTATTTGAAAAATTTACTATGAAAAGGCAATCCTCGGCGTATTTAAAATTTGCGACAGTAAAAAATTATGTTTTGAAAAATTTACTATAGAAAAGGCAATCCTCGGCGTATTTAAAATTTGCGACAGCAAAAAATAATTTTTTGAAAAATTCACTATAGAAAAGGCAATCATCGGTATATTTAAAATTTGCCACTGTAAAAATTTATTTTTTGACAAATTCACTATAGAAAAGGCAATCCTCGGTATATTTAAAATTTGCCACAGTAAAATTTTTTTTTTGACAAATTCAATATAGAAAAGGCATATTTAAAATTTGCGACCGTAAAAAATATTACTTTGACAAATTCACTATAGAAAAGGCAATCCTCGACGTATTTAAAATTTGCGAGAGTAAAAAATTATTTTTTGAAAAATTTACTATAGAAAAGGCAATCCTCGGCGTATTTAAAATTTGCGACAGTAAAAAAATATTATTTTGACAAATTCACTATAGAAAAGGCAATCCTCCGCGTATTAAAAATTTGCGACAGTAAAAAATTATTTTTTGACAAATTTACTATAGAAAAGGCAATCCTCGGCGTATTTAAAATTTGCGACAGTAAAAAAATATTATTTTGACAAATTCACTATAGAAAAGGCAATCCTCAGCGTATTTAAAATTTGCGACATTAAAAAATTATTTTTTGAAAAATTTACTGTAGAAAAGGCAATCCTCGTCGCATTTAAAATTTGCGACAGTAAAAAATTATTTTTTGAAAAATTCACTATAGAAAAGGCAATCATCGGTATATTTAAAATTTGCCACTGTAAAAATTTATTTTTTGACAAATTCACTATAGAAAAGGCAATCCTCGGCATATTTAAAATTTGCGACAGTAAAAAATTATTTTTTGAAAAATTTGCTATAGAAAAGGCAATCCTCAGCGTATTTAAAATTTGCGACAGTAAAAAAATTTTATTTTGACAAATTCACTATAGAAAAGGCAATCCTCAGCGTATTTGAAATTTGCGACAGTAAAAAATTATTTTTTGAAAAATTTACTATAGAAAAGGCAATCCTCGGCGTATTTAAAATTTGCGACAGTAAAAAATTATTTTTTGAAAAATTTACTATAGAAAAGGCAATCCTCGGCGTATTTAAAATTTGCGGCAGTAAAAAATTATTTTTTGAAAAATTTACTATAGAAAAGGCAATCCTCGGCGTATTTAAAATTTGCGACAGTAAAAAATTATTTTTTGCCAAATTCACTATAGAAAAGGCAATCCTCGGCGTATTTAAAATTTGCGACAATAAAAAATATTATTTTGACAAATTCACTATTGAAAAGGCAATCCTCGGCGTATTTAAAATTTGCGACAGTAAAAAATTATTTTTTGAAAAATTTACTATAGAAGAGGCAATCCTCGGCGTATTTAAAATTTGCTACATTAAAAAATTATTTTTTGAAAAATTGACTATAGAAAAGGCAATCCTCGGCGTATTTAAAATTTGCGACAGTAAAAAATTATTTTTTGAAAAATTTACTATAGAAAAGGCAATCCTCGGCGTATTTAAAATTTGCGACAGTAAAAAATTATTTTTTTGAAAAATTTACTATAGAAAAGGCAATCCTCGGCGTATTTAAAATTTGCGACCGTAAAAAATATTATTTTGACAAATTCACTATAGAAAAGGCAATCCTCGGTGTATTAAAAATTTGCGACAGTAAAAAATTATTTTTTGAAAAATTTACTATAGAAAAGGCAATCCTCGGCGTATTTAAAATTTGCGACAGTAAAAAATTATTTTTTGAAAAATTTACTATAGAAAGGGCAATGCTCTGCGTATTTAAAATTTGCGACAGTAAAAAATTATTTTTTGAAATATTTACTATAGAAAAGGCAATCCTCGTCGTATTTAAAATTTGCGACAGTAAAAAATTATTTTTTGAAAAATTTACTATAGAAAAGGCAATCCTCGGCGTATTTAAAATTTGCGAAAGTAAAAAATTATTTTTTGAAAAATTTACAATAGAAAAGGCAATCCTGGCGTATTTAAAATTTGCGACAGTAAAAAATTATTTTTTGAAAAATTTACTATAGAAAAGGCAATCCTCGGCATATTTAAAATTTGCGACAGTAAAAAATTATTTTTTGAAAAAGTTACTATAGAAAAGGCAATCCTCGGCGTATTTAAAATTTGCGACAGTAAAAATTTATTTTTTGACAAATTCACTATAGAAAAGGCAATCCTCGGCGTATTTAAAATTTGCGACCGTAAAAAATAATTTTTTGAGAAATTTACTATAGAAAAGGCAATCCTCGGAGTATTTAAAATTTGCGACAGTAAAAAATTATTTTTTGAAAAATTTACTATAGAAAAGGCAAACCTCGGCGTATTTAAAATTTGCGACAGTAAAAATTTATTTTTTGACAAATTCACTATAGAAAAGGCAATCCTCGGCGTATTTAAAATTTGCGACTGTAAAAAATAATTTTTTGAGAAATTTACTATAGAAAAGGCAATCCTCGGAGTATTTAAAATTTGCGACAGTAAAAAATTATTTTTTGAAAAATTTACTATAGAAAAGGCAAACCTTGGCGTATTTAAAATTTGCGACAGTAAAAAATTATTTTTTGAAAGTTTAGTATAGAAAAGGCAATCCTCGGCGTATTTAAAATTTGCTACAGTAAAAAATTATTTTTTGAAAAATTTACTATAGAAAAGGCAATCCTCGGCGTATTTAAAATTTGCGACAGTAAAAAATTATTTTTTGAAAAATTTACTATATAAAAGGCAATCCTCGGCGTATTTAAAATTTGCGACAGCAAAAATGATTTTTTGAAAAATTTACTATAGAAAAGGCAATCCTCGGCGTATTTAAAATTTGCGACAGTAAAAATTTATTTTTTGACAAATTCACTATAGAAATGGCAATCCTCGGCGTATTTAAAATTTGCGAGAGTAAAAAATTATATTTTTGAAAAATTTACTATAGAAAAGGCAATCCTCGGCGTATTTAAAATTTGCGACAGTAAAAAATTATTTTTTGAAAAATTTACTATAGAAAAGGCAATCCTCGGCGTATTTAAAATTTGCGAAAGTAAAAAATTATTTTTTGAAAAATTTACAATAGAAAAGGCAATCCTGGCGTATTTAAAATTTGCGACAGTAAAAAATTATTTTTTGAAAAATTTACTATAGAAAAGGCAATCCTCGGCGTATTTAAAATTTGCGACAGTAAAAAATTATTTTTTGAAAAATTTACTATAGAAAAGGCAATCCTCGGCGAATTTAAAATTTGCGACAGTAAAAAATTATTTTTTGAAAACGTTACTATAGAAAAGGCAATCCTCGGCGTATTTAAAATTTGCGACAGTAAAAAATTATTTTTTGAAAAAGTTACTATAGAAAAGGCAATCCTCGGCGTATTTAAAATTTGCGACAGTAAAAAATTATTATTTGAAAAATTTACTATAGAAAAGGCAATCCTCGGCGTATTTAAAATTTGCGACAGTAAAAAATTATGTTTTGAAAAATTTACTATAGAAAAGGCAATCCTCGGCGTATTTAAAATTTGCGACAGCAAAAAATAATTTTTTGAAATATTCACTATAGAAAAGGCAATGTTAAACCAGCCAGCAAAGTCTCGAAAGCTGAAAGGAAGAGAAGAAAAGAAAAGAACCAGAAAACAAAAAAGAAAATGAAATTGGCACTTATCTAATAAGTAAATCCTGAAATGCATGAAGAGCTAGTTTCATTTTCACGTCCCAATGGTTCCAATAAGCCCTTCACTAGACCACAAGTATTCCCCGTATATATTTCCTTTCCCATTTGGCGAATAACTAAAATCAAAGAACGGAAATTAAGTAACATTTTAATAATAACTTTAGCCAATAAAACGATCAAATCGACAACATAAACAGAATTAATTTAATAAACATGATAATTCACTAATTTAACCTCACAATTACACATATTCAAATGTTAATAAAAAAATTCAAACACATAACATATATTAATCGTTAAACACTTAAAATAAATAACTTACTTACAATAAATCATCAAAAACACAAATATTTGATTAAATTAGACAGCAAATCACGAGTACGAACTTCAAACTTTAAATGCATTTGACAGCGCGAACTTTAATTATTTTTCGAGGGAAGTACATTGCCCTAAGAAATTTTTGTACGCGGAATTCAAAAATCGAAATAATTTAACGCGAAATTTAAGAAATAACGCGAAATTTAAGAAAAACTAATAATTTAATTTATACAATGGGTAAAAAAGAGACGAACAGATAAGAAAAAGAGACAATTTGAACAATTTCACGAAAATACACGAAGTACAAAAATCATGCGCAGTAAATTAGTACCGCCATAGATGTTTTCTATGTTTTCGACATTAGTTTTTTTATTCACCACAGCATTAAAAATGTCACTTCTGATAATTTGCTACAAATACGCAATAGCTGCACTTGAATTTATTAAATTATTTTATAAAAACAATGGTCGAAGCAAAGGAAACAACTTAATCAATTTATTTGTTAAATTTTTTTGAGTTTTATTAATTTTTATTTTTTTTACTGTGCAAACAGACGGGCAAGATTGGCATCACCAAGGAAAATGGCCGAACTGGGTCTATAAAAGTCCGAAGCAAGCTATACAAGCTCTCTTAGTTATTTGGTCAACGCAGCAAACAACATCACGATAACTTTAAAAGGACTCCAGTAATCTTTATTTAAAGTGGTTTGTACAAGAAAATAAAACAGAATTGGAATCGGTCAATGGTTTACACGTTGTCCGAAGATGATCTGTTCGTCGAAAATTTAGATTTAAGAAGTGAAGTGAAGTGTGAAATTAACTAGTTTAGAATTAAATTTAATTATAGGAATGTATACGCAGGAAAATTTTGTGTCATTAAAATTATAATAATGAAATGAAATCAAGGAATTTTTGCTAATTAATATACTTAGGAATTTTTGAATTTAGTTTAATAAGTGATAAAGGTTTTTTAATCGTGATTAAATTAAATATTTTTGCAAACGAAAATCCACATCTTTTTAATTATTTTCCCAAAGAATCTTTTCCCTTTTTCAGATCGAATGAAAGTTTTTTTTGGTTTTATTACAATATGATATTTTAACATGGTGGTTCCATCCAGGAATGTGAGAATCGTTTGCAAATTTAATTGATTAACTTTTCTTTCTATTGAAATATCGATTCGAGATCATATCTTTGTATTATTTTATGACGTATACATTCCTTTTAAGTGCGTTTTGGGTTACGGTATCATTAATTTCAGTTAGGTTTACGAATATCCTACGGTATCAGGCACCAGAAAAAGAAAACAGTTGGAATCAGTCAACGGTTTAAACGTCGTCTGAATATGATCTGTTAATCTAATTAATTTAATAAACAAGACGACATCAAGCTATTGGGTGGCATACAGCATTCATTGCATTTATTATTAATTGTAGATTGGGCAAGGAATATATTTATTTCAGAAAATTTAACATGGATAAATCAACAGAAGCCTTACTTGTGAAGCAAGTTGTACTACACGATAAGGTGACAAGTGCTATAGAAAATGGAAAAAAAACCAAAATAGAAAAAAGAACAGCAGGATTTTATAAGCAAAAACTAATTGATATACGGACTTTATGGCAAGAATTTTTGGCACAAGATAGAAGGCTCACAGAAACGATTCTTACGTTAGAAAAGAGTTGTGATCATGAGTACATAACAAAAAATAAGTTCGATCTCATTGAAGTGAAATATTCCGAGTATATGGGCGAGCTTGAAGATGGTTTGAAGGAGATATTTCCGGACGGTAACAAAACACTTACGCAACCAGAGCATAATTCAGCTCAGCTTCCCAAAATCACGTTACCTAAATTTAATGGAGAGTACAATTCGTGGAGATCCTTTTATGATCTTTTCACATCCCTTGTTCATGACAACTCAACCCTGCAGGCCGCCCAAAAGCTTCACTATCTGAAGGGATGTCTTACTGGCGACGCCGAACGTGTGTTAAGACATACTCCAATTACCAACCAAGATTATCTGCCAGCTTGGAGAAAGCTCAAAGAACGATATGAAAACACAAGAACTTTAGTCAACCATCAGCTTAAAATGTTATTAAGTCAACCTAAATTAACCACTGAAAGCGGAAAGAGTCTAAAGGTATTAGTAGATACTACGGAAGAATGCGTACAGCAACTTAAGGCATTGAAGGTAGATACCACTTCTTGGGACGCACTTTTGATATATTTAATTGTTCAGAAGCTACCTTTTGTAACGCTCCGACTCTGGGAAGAGGAATTTGGTGATAACCAAAATCTGCCAGAATTTAAGACATTTCTAGAATTTCTACATATAAGAATCCGAGTACTGGAATCAATAAGTAACACGATTAGTGCCAAGCCACCCGCATTCTCTAGTAAGAAAGAAACCACTCAAACATATCATACAATCAATAAGTCTGGGTGCCCTGCTTGCAATGGAAGGCATTATGTGGGAAATTGCACCATATTTCTCAACCTAGATACCACAGCTCGACGAAAATTGATCAAGACTGCAGGCAGATGTTTAAATTGTTTCTCAAGCAAACACGTCCTGAGTAAATGCCAAAACAAAAACAGGTGTAAGAAATGCCAAGAATTACACCATACTTCATTACATGTCACTGAACCATTTTCAACTTCGTTCAATCGATCAGAACAATTCGCATCGAGCACTGCTGCAGATCCACAAACAAACCAAACCCATAATGTGGATAAGACCAAAAATTTTTTAACAAGAGAAAATCACACAGCGTTACTTTCAACTGCGTTGATCGTAGCACAAGGCCACAATGGTCACTCATCAATTTTACGATGTTTATTGGATTCTGGATCTCAAACTTCCTTCATTACGGAAAATGCCTGCAAAAGGTTACAGATTCGTGGTACTCAGACATCAATTTCAATTTCCGGTTTGAACAAAAATCAAACAGCACTCGCTAAAAGACAAGTACGAATACAGTTAAGGTCTCTCAAATCAACCAGGCCAGTGGTGGAAACTGACATGCTCGTACTCAAAACGATAACTGATCTGCTGCCGCCCAAAGAGTATCTTAACAAAAACTGGGAACATTTACAAAACCTTGAGATGGCCGATCCACAATTTTGGAAGCCAGGGCCTATTGACGTTTTAATTGGAGCAGATATATACGGGCGAATACTTCGCGAAGGAATCAAACGAGGAAGAGAAGATGCTCCAGTGGCAATCAATACCATGTTTGGTTGGATAGTTTTGGGAAACACAGCAGCAACTTCACCTCATACACAAGTCAAAACGTTTGCAGTTACAGTCAACCCAGAAGACAATCTCAGTCTACAAATTCGAAAGTTTTGGGAAACAGAAGAGGTTTGTGAAACAAATATACAAAAACCGGAAGACAAAAGATGCCAAAGCTTATATGAAGAAACACATTGTCGTTTACCAACTGGACAGTATCAAGTCAAGCTGCCATTCATTAATGGAGATGCTCCAGTTTTAGGAGACTCTAGACACCTTGCTCTTAAACGTCTCCAATATCTGCAAAAACGGCTAGACAACAATCAACAATTGAAAAAGGATTATGAAACTTGCTTAGATGAATATTTGACGCTAGGTCACATGGAAGCATGCAACATGCCTACAGCAAGTGAAAGCCACTATTACATACCACATCATGCGGTTTTCAAACAAAGCACTACCACTAAACTGAGAGTTGTGTTCGATGCCTCTGCAAAAACGTCTAATGGTAAATCATTGAACGAGCAATTACTAGTCGGACCAACTTTACAGCCGAAATTATTTTCCACAATTTTGAATTGGAGAAAATACAGAGTCGCAATGACTGCTGATATTGAAAAGATGTACAGGATGATTTGGATGCATCCAGATCATCGTAAATTCCAACGCATAGTTTGGAGAGATCCAGTTACAAACCTTCCTCAAGACTATCAACTTAACACAGTGACATTTGGAACATCTTCAGCGCCTTACCTAGCCATCCGGACACTGCAACAATTAGCTTTAGATGAAAGAAAACAATGGCCATTAGCATCAAAGTCCGCAGTTACTGACTTTTATGTGGACGATTTGCTAACAGGAGCGGAAACAGTTCAAGAAGGTCAAGAGCTTCAAAGGCAATTTATCGAAATGCTTCGTAAGGGTGGATTCAAATTGCGAAAATGGGCAAGTAACGCACCCGAACTACTACAAAATGTTCCACTAGAGGATCGAGAGCTAAAGGGACCATTGGAATTTTCAGACAATGAAGCAATTAAGACCCTAGGAATTAGATGGTATCCTGGAAGAGATTATTTTACATATAAAATTAATCAAGAATTTAAACACGAGATCAGTACCAAACGTACCATCCTGTCCAAAATAGCTTCATTATACGACCCTTTAGGATGGATATCACCTGTCATAATTGTGGCGAAAATCCTAATTCAGACATTATGGATAACAGGGTGCGCATGGGATAGTAAGGTTTCGGACATCATCACCCAGCAATGGCAAACATTCAAGCAAGGGTTACTTGTCTTAGAGAAGCTAAGAATTCCACGATGGACTGGTTTCTCAATCCACAATCGGAGCCATCAGATTCACGGATTTTGTGATGCGTCAAGCAAGGCATATGCAGTTGCACTGTATTTGCGGTTCGAAGACAAAAATGGCACTATAGGATCAATACTATTAACATCTAAAACTAAGGTAGCTCCAGTTAAGCCAGTCACGCTACCACGCTTAGAGTTAAATGGCGCATTACTCTTAGCAAGGTTGCTGAAAAGTACAGTTAGTGATATGCAATTGCAGAACGTACCAATCTTTGCTTGGACGGATTCAACAATTACATTGCAATGGATACGCGAACACCCTGGGCGATGGAAAACGTACGTCGCGAATAGGGTGGTTGAGATTCAAGAGATTATACCGGCAGATTATTGGAATCACGTCCCAACCAATAAAAACCCTGCTGATGTTGCATCTCGCGGAATCTCCACTCATCAATTATTAGATTGCGGGCTATGGTACAATGGGTAAAAAAGAGACGAACAGATAAGAAAAAGAGACAATTTGAACAATTTCACGAAAATACACGAAGTACAAAAATCATGCGCAGTAAATTAGTACCGCCATAGATGTTTTCTATGTTTTCGACATTAGTTTTTTTATTCACCACAGCATTAAAAATGTCACTTCTGATAAAATTTGCTACAAATACGCAATAGCTGCACTTGAATTTATTAAATTATTTTATAAAAACAATGGTCGAAGCAAAGGAAACAACTTAATCAATTTATTTGTTAAATTTTTTTGAGTTTTATTAATTTTTATTTTTTTTACTGTGCAAACAGACGGGCAAGATTGGCATCACCAAGGAAAATGGCCGAACTGGGTCTATAAAAGTCCGAAGCAAGCTATACAAGCTCTCTTAGTTATTTGGTCAACGCAGCAAACAACATCACGATAACTTTAAAAGGACTCCAGTAATCTTTATTTAAAGTGGTTTGTACAAGAAAATAAAACAGAATTGGAATCGGTCAATGGTTTACACGTTGTCCGAATATGATCTGTTCGTCGAAAATTTAGATTTAAGAAGTGAAGTGAAGTGTGAAATTAACTAGTTTAGAATTAAATTTAATTATAGGAATGTATACGCAGGAAAATTTTGTGTCATTAAAATTATAATAATTAAATGAAATCAAGGAATTTTTGCTAATTAATATACTTAGGAATTTTTGAATTTAGTTTAATAAGTGATAAAGGTTTTTTAATCGTGATTAAATTAAATATTTTTGCAAACGAAAATCAACATCTTTTTAATTATTTTCCCAAAGAATCTTTTCCCTTTTTCAGATCGAATGAAAGTTTTTTTTGGTTTTATTACAATATGATATTTTAACAGGCAATCATCGGTATGTTTAAAATTTGCCACTGTAAAAATTTATTTTTTGACAAATTCACTATAGAAAAGGCAATCCTCGGTATATTTAAAATTTGCCACAGTAAAATTTTTTTTTTGACAAATTCAATAAAGAAAAGGCATATTTAAAATTTGCGACCGTAAAAAATATTATTTTGACAAATTCACTATAGAAAAGGCAATCCTCGACGTATTTAAAATTTGCGAGAGTAAAAAATTATTTTTTGAAAAATTTACTATGGAAAAGGCAATCCTCGGCGTATTTAAAATTTTCGACAGCAAAAAATTATTATTTGAAAAATTTACTATAGAAAAGGCAATCCTCGGCGTATTTAAAATTCGCGACAGTAAAAAATTATTTTTTGAAAAATTTACTATAGCAAAGGCAATCCTCGGCGCATTTAAAATTTGCGACAGTAAAAAATTATTTTTTGAAAAATTTACTGTAGAAAAGGCAATCCCCGGCGCATTTAAAATTTGCGACAGTAAAAAATTATTTTTTGAAAAATTTACTACAGAACAGGCAATCCTCGGCGTATTTAAAATTTGCGACAGTAAAAAATTATTTTTTGAAAAATTTACTATAGAAAAGGCAATCCTCGGCGTATTTAAAATTTGCGACAGTAAAAAATTATTTTTTGAAAAATTTACTATAGAAAAGGCAATACTCGGCGTATTTAAAATTTGCGACAGTAAAAAATTATTTTTTGAAAAATTCACTATAGAAAAGGCAATCATCAGTATATTTAAAATTTGCCACTGTAAAAATTTATTTTTTGACAAATTCACTATAGAAAAGGCAATCCTCGGCGTATTTAAAATTTGCGACAGTAAAAAATTATTTTTTGAAAAATTTACTATAGAAAAGGCAATCCTCGGCGTATTTAAAATTTGCGACAGTAAAAAAATATTATTTTGACAAATTCACTATAGAAAAGGCAATCCTCCGCGTATTAAAAATTTGCGACAGTAAAAAATTATTTTTTGACAAATTTACTATAGAAAAGGCAATCCTCGGCGTATTTAAAATTTGCGACAGTAAAAAAATATTATTTTGACAAATTCACTATAGAAAAGGCAATCCTCAGCGTATTTAAAATTTGCGACAGTAAAAAATTATTTTTTGAAAAATTTACTATAGAAAAGGCAATCCTAGGCGTATTTAAAATTTGCGACAGTAAAAAATTATTTTTTGAAAAATTTACTATAGAAAAGGCAATCCTCGGCGTATTTAAAATTTGCGGCAGTAAAAAATTATTTTTTGAAAAATTTACTATAGAAAAGGCAATCCTCGGCGTATTTAAAATTTGCGACAGTAAAAAATTATTTTTTGGCAAATTCACTATAGAAAAGGCAATCCTCGGCGTATTTAAAATTTGCGACAATAAAAAATATTATTTTGACAAATTCACTATTGAACAGGCAATCCTCGGCGTATTTAAAATTTGCGACAGTAAAAAATTATTTTTTGAAAAATTTATTATAGAAGAGGCAATCCCCGGCGTATTTAAAATTTGCTACAGTAAAAAATTATTTTTTGAAAAATTGACTATAGAAAAGGCTATCCTCGGCGTATTTAAAATTTGCGACAGCAAAAAATTATTTTTTGAAAAATTTACTATAGAAAAGGCAATCCTCGGCGTATTTAAAATTTGCGACAGTAAAAAATTATTTTTTTGAAAAATTTACTATAGAAAAGGCAATCCTCGGCGTATTTAAAATTTGCGACAGTAAAAAATTATTTTTTGAAAAATTTACTATAGAAAAGGCAATCCTCGGCGTATTTAAAATTTGCGACAGTAAAAAAATATTATTTTGACAAATTCACTATAGAAAAGGCAATCCTCAGCGTATTTAAAATTTGCGACAGTAAAAAATTATTTTTTGAAAAATTTACTATAGAAAAGGCAATCCTCGGCGTATTTAAAATTTGCGACAGTAAAAAATTATTTTTTGAAAAATTTACTATAGAAAAGGCAATCCTCGGCCTATTTAAAATTTGCGGCAGTAAAAAATTATTTTTTGAAAAATTTACTATAGAAAAGGCAATCCTCGGCGTATTTAAAATTTGCGACAGTAAAAAACTATTTTTTGGCAATTTCACTATAGAAAAGGCAATCCCCGGGGTATTTAAAATTTGCGACAGTAAAAAATTATTTTTTGAAAAATTCTTTATAGAAAAGGCAATCCTCGGCGTATTTAAAATTTGCGACAGTAAAAAATTATTTTTTGAAAAATTTACTATAGAAAAGGCAATCCTCGGCGTATTTAAAATTTGCGACAGTAAAAAAATATTATTTTGACAAATTCACTATAGAAAAGGCAATCCTCAGCGTATTTAAAATTTGCGACAGTAAGAAATTATTTTTTGAAAAATTTACTATAGAAAAGGCAATCCTCGGCGTATTTAAAATTTGCGACAGTAAAAAATTATTTTTTGACAAATTTACTATAGAAAAGGCAATCCTCGGCGTATTTAAAATTTGCGACAGTAAAAAAATATTATTTTGACAAATTCACTATAGAAAAGGCAATCCTCAGCGTATTTAAAATTTGCGACAGTAAAAAATTATTTTTTGAAAAATTTACTATAGAAAAGGCAATCCTCGGCGTATTTAAAATTTGCGACAGTAAAAAATTATTTTTTGAAAAATTTACTATAGAAAAGGCAATCCTCGGCGTATTTAAAACTTGCGACAGTAAAAAATTATGTTTTGAAAAATTTACTATAGAAAAGGCAATCCTCGGCGTACTTAAAATTTGCGACAGCAAAAAATAATTTTTTGAAAAATTCACTATAGAAAAGGCAATCATCGGTATATTTAAAATTTGCCACTGTAAAAATTTATTTTTTGACAAATTCACTATAGAAAAGGCAATCCTCGGTATATTTAAAATTTGCCACCGTAAAAATTTATTTTTTGACAAATTCACTATAGAAAAGGCAATTCTCGGCGTATTTAAAATTTGCGACCGTAAAAAATATTATTTTGACAAATTCACTATAGAAAAGGCAATCCTCGGCGTATTTAAAATTTGCGACAGTAAAAAATTATTTTTTGAAAAATTTACTATAGAAAAGGCAATCCTCGGCGTATTTAAAATTTGCGACAGTAAAAAAATATTATTTTGACAAATTCACTATAGAAAAGGCAATCCTCGGCGTATTTAAAATTTGCGACAGTAAAAAATTATTTTTTGACAAATTCACTATAGAAAAGGCAATCCTCGGCGAATTCAAAATTTGCAACAGTAAAAAATAGTATTTTGACAAATTCACTAAAGAAAAGGCAATCCTCGGCGTATTTAAAATTTGCGACAGTAAAAAATTATTTTTTGATAAATTTACTATAGAAAAGGCAATACTCGGCGTGTTTAAAATTTTCGATAGTAAAAAATTATTTTTTGATAAATTTACTATAGAAAAGGCAATACTCGGCGTGTTTAAAATTTTCGACAGTAAAAAATTATTTTTTGACAAATTCACTATAGAAAATGCAATCCTCGGCGTATTTAAAATTTGCGACAGTAAAAAATTATTTTTGAAAAATTTACTATAGAAAACGCAATCCTCGGCGTGTTTAAAATTTTCGACAGTAAAAAATTATTTTTTGACAAATTCACTATAGAAAATGCAATCCTCGGCGTATTTAAAATTTGCGACAGTAAAAAATGATTTTTTGAAAAATTTACTATAGAAAAGGCAATCCTCGGCGTATTTAAAATTTGCGACAGTAAAAAAATATTATTTTGACAAATTCACTATAGAAAAGGCAATCCTCGGCGTATTTAAAATTTGCGACAGTAAAAAATTATTTTTTGAAAAATTTACTATAGAAAAGGCAATCCTCGGCGTATTTAAAATTTGCAACAGCAAAAAATTATTTTTTGTAAAATTTACTATAGAAAATGCAATCCTCGGCGTATTTAAAATTTGCGACAGTAAAAAATTATTTTTTGAAAAATTTACAATAGAAAAGGCAATACTCGGCGTATTTAAAATTTGCGACAGTAAAAAATATTATTTTGACAAGTTCACTATAGAAAAGGCAATCCTCGGCGTATTTAAAACTTGCGACAGTAAAAAATTATGTTTTGAAAAATTTACTATAGAAAAGTCCATTATCGGCGTATTTAAAATTTGCGACAGCAAAAAATTATTTTTTGAAAAATTCACTATAGAAAAGGCAATCATCGGTATATTTAAAATTTGCCACTGTAAAAATTTATTTTTTGACAAATTCACTATAGAAAAGGCAATCCTCGGTATATTTAAAATTTGCCACAGTAAAAAGTTATTTTTTGACAAATTCACTAAGAAAAGGCAATTCTCGCCGTATTTAAAATTTGCGTCCGTAAAAAATATTATTTTGACAAATTCACTATAGAAAAGGCAATCCTCGGCGTATTTAAAATTTGCGACAGTAAAAAATTATTTTTTTCAAAATTTACTATAGAAAAGGCAATCCTCGGCCTATTTAAAATTTGCGACAGTAAAAAATTATTTTTTGAAAAACTTATCATAGGAAAGGCAATCCTCGGCGTATTTAAAATTTGCGACAGTAAAAAATTATTTTTTGAAAAATTTACTATAGAAAAGGCAATCCTCGGCGTATTTAAAATTTGCGACAGTAAAAAAATATTATTTTGACAAATTCACTATAGAAAAGGCAATCCTCGGCGTATTTAAAATTTGCGACAGTAAAAAATTATTTTTTGACAAATTCACTATAGAAAAGGCAATCCTCGGCGTATTCAAAATTTGCGACAGTAAAAAATAGTATTTTGACAAATTCACTAAAGAAAAGGCAATCCTCGGCGTATTTAAAATTTGCGACAGTAAAAAATTATTTTTTGATAAATTTACTATAGAAAAGGCAATACTCGGCGTGTTTAAAATTTTCGACAGTAAAAAATTATTTTTTGATAAATTTACTATAGAAAAGGCAATACTCGGCGTGTTTAAAATTTTCGACAGTAAAAAATTATTTTTTGACAAATTCACTATAGAAAATGCAATACTCGGCGTATTTAAAATTTGCGACAGTAAAAAATTATTTTTTGAAAAACTTACTATAGAAAAGGCAATCCTCGGCGTATTTAAAATTTGCGACAGTAAAAAATAATTTTTTGAAAAATTTACTATAGAAAAGGCACTCCTCGGCGTGTTTAAAATTTTCGACAGTAAAAAATTATTTTTTGACAAATTCACTATAGAAAATGCAATCCTCGGCGTATTTAAAATTTGCGACAGTATAAAATTATTTTTTGAAAAATTTACTATAGAAAAGGCAATCCTCGGCGTATTTAAAATTTGCGACAGTAAAAAAATATTATTTTGACAAATTCACTATAGAAAAGGCAATCCTCGGCGTATTAAAAATTTGCGACAGTAAAAAATTATTTTTTGACAAATTTACTATAGAAAAGGCAATCCTCGGCGTATTTAAAATTTGCGACAGTAAAAAATATTAATTTGACAAATTCACTATAGAAAAGGCAATCCTCAGCGTATTTAAAATTTGCGACAGTAAAAAATTATTTTTTGAAAAATTTACTATAGAAAAGGCAATCCTCGCCGTATTTAAAATTTGCGACAGTAAAAAATTATTTTTTGGCAAATTCACTATAGAAAAGGCAATCCTCGGCGTATTTAAAATTTGCGACAGTAAAAAATATTATTTTGACCAATTCGCTATAGAAAAGGCAATCCTCGGCGTATTTAAAATTTGCGACAGTAAAAAATTATGTTTTGAAAAATTTACTATAGAAAAAGCAATCCTCGGCGTATTTAAAATTTGCGACAGCAAAAAATAATTTTTTGAAAAATTCACTATAGAAAAGGCAATCATCAGTATATTTAAAATTTGCCACTGTAAAAATTTATTTTTTGACAAATTCACTATAGAAAAGGCAATCCTCGGTATATTTAAAATTTGCCACTGTAAAAATTTATTTTTTGACAAATTCACGATAGAAAAGGCAATCCTCGGTATATTTAAAATTTGCCACAGTAAAAATTTATTTTTTGACAAATTCACTATAGAAAAGGCAATTCTCGGCGTATTTAAAATTTGCGACCGTAAAAAATATTATTTTGACAAATTCACTATAGAAAAGGCAATCCTCGGCGTATTTAGAATTTGCGACAGTAAAAAATTATTTTTTGAAAAATTTACTATAGAAAAGGCAATCCTCGGCGTATTTAAAATTTGCGACATTAAAAAATTATTTTTTGAAAAACTTACTACAGAAGGGCAATCCTCGGCGTATTTAAAATTTGCGACAGTAAAAAATTATTTTTTGAAAAATTTACTATAGAAAAGGCAATCCTCGGCGTATTTAAATTTTGCGACAGTAAAAAATTATTTTTTGAAAAATTTACTACAGAAAAGGCAATCCTCGGCGTATTTAAAATTTGCGACAGTAAAAAATTATTTTTTGAAAAATTTACTATAGAAAAGGCAATCCTCGGTGTATTTAAAATTTGCGACAGTAAAAAAATATTTTTTTGACAAATTCACTATAGAAAAGGCAATCCTCGGCGTATTAAAAATTTGCGACCGTAAAAAATAATTTTTTGAGAAATTTACTATAGAAAAGGCAATCCTCGGAGTATTTAAAATTTGCGACAGTAAAAAATTATTTTTTGAAAAATTTACTATAGAAAAGGCAATCCTCGGCGTATTTAAAATTTGCGACAGTAAAAAATTATTTTTTGAAAAATTTACTATAGAAAAGGCACTCCTCGGCGTGTTTAAAATTTTCGACAGTAAAAAATTATTTTTTGACAAATTCACTATAGAAAATGCAATCCTCGGCGTATTTAAAATTTGCGACAGTATAAAATTATTTTTTCAAAAATTTACTATAGAAAAGGCAATCCTCGGCGTATTTAAAATTTGCGACAGTAAAAAAATATTATTTTGACAAATTCACTATAGAAAAGGCAATCCTCGGCGTATTAAAAATTTGCGACAGTAAAAAATTATTTTTTGACAAATTTACTATAGAAAAGGCAATCCTCGGCGTATTTAAAATTTGCGACAGTAAAAAAATATTATTTTGACAAATTCACTATAGAAAAGGCAATCCTCAGCGTATTTAAAATTTGCGACAGTAAAAAATTATTTTTTGAAAAATTTACAATAGAAAAGGCAATCCTCGGCGTATTTAAAATTTGCGACAGTAAAAAATTATTTTTTGAAAAATTTACTATAGAAAAGGCAATCCTCGGCTAATTTAAAATTTGCGGCAGTAAAAAATTATTTTTTGAAAAATTTACTATAGAAAAGGCAATCCTCGCCGTATTTAAAATTTGCGACAGTAAAAAATTATTTTTTGGCAAATTCACTATAGAAAAGGCAATCCTCGGCGTATTTAAAATTTGCGACAGTAAAAAATATTATTTTGACCAATTCGCTATAGAAAAGGCAATCCTCGGCGTATTTAAAATTTGCGACAGTAAAAAATTATGTTTTGAAAAATTTACTATAGAAAAAGCAATCCTCGGCGTATTTAAAATTTGCGACAGCAAAAAATAATTTTTTGAAAAATTCACTATAGAAAAGGCAATCATCAGTATATTTAAAATTTGCCACTGTAAAAATTTATTTTTTGACAAATTCACTATAGAAAAGGCAATCCTCGGTATATTTAAAATTTGCCACTGTAAAAATTTATTTTTTGACAAATTCACGATAGAAAAGGCAATCCTCGGTATATTTAAAATTTGCCACAGTAAAAATTTATTTTTTGACAAATTCACTATAGAAAAGGCAATTCTCGGCGTATTTAAAATTTGCGACCGTAAAAAATATTATTTTGACAAATTCACTATAGAAAAGGCAATCCTCGGCGTATTTAAAATTTGCGACAGTAAAAAATAGTATTTTGACAAATTCACTAAAGAAAAGGCAATCCTCGGCGTATTTAAAATTTGCGACAGAAAAAATTATTTTTTGATAAATTTACTATAGAAAAGGCAATACTCGGCGTGTTTAAAATTTTCGACAGTAAAAAATTATTTTTTGACAAATTCACTATAGAAAATGCAATACTCGGCGTATTTAAAATTTGCGACAATAAAAATATTATTTTGACAAATTCACTATTGAAAAGGCAATCCTCGGCGTATTTAAAATTTGCGACAGTAAAAAATTATTTTTTGAAAAATTTACTATAGAAGAGGCAATCCTCGGCGTATTTAAAATTTGCTACAGTAAAAAATTATTTTTTGAAAAATTTACTATAGAAAAGGCAATCCTCGGCGTATTTAAAATTTGCGACAGTAAAAAATTATTTTTTGAAAAATTTACTATAGAAAATGCAATCCTCGGCGTATTTAAAATTTGCGACAGTAAAAAATTATTTTTTTGACAAATTTACTATAGAAAAGGCAATCCTCGGCGTATTTAAAATTTGCGACAGTAAAAAATTATTTTTTGAAAAATTTACTATAGAAAAGGCAATCCTCGGTGTATTTAAAATTTGCGACAGTAAAAAAATATTATTTTGACAAATTCACTATAGAAAAGGCAATCCTCGGCGTATTTAAAATTTGCGACAGTAAAAAAAATATTTTTTGAAAAATTTACTATAGAAAAGGCAATCCTCGGCGTATTTAAAATTTGCGACAGTAAAAAAATACTATTTTGACAAATTCACTATAAAAAAGGCAATCCTCGGCGTATTTAAAATTTGCGACAGTAAAAAATTATTTTTTGAAAAATTTACTATAGAAAAGGCAATCCTCGGCGTATTTAAAATTTGCGACAGCAAAAATTTATTTTTTGACAAATTCACTATAGAAAAGGCAATCCTCGGCGTATTAAAAATTTGCGACCGTAAAAAATAATTTTTTGAGAAATTTACTATAGAAAAGGCAATCCTCGGAGTATTTAAAATTTGCGACAGTAAAAAATTATTTTTTGAAAAATTTACTATAGAAAAGGCAATCCTCGGCGTATTTAAAATTTGCGACAGTAAAAAATGATTTTTTGAAAAATTTAGTATAGAAAAGGCAATCCTCGGCGTATTTAAAATTTGCGACAGTAAAAAATTATTTTTTGAAAAATTTACTATAGAAAAGTCAATCCTCGGCGTATTTAAAATTTGCGACAGTAAAAAATTATTTTTTGAAAAATATACTATATAAAAGGCAATCCTCGGCGTATTTAAAATTTGCGACAGTAAAAAATGATTTTTTGAAAAATTTACTATAGAAAAGGCAATCCTCGGCGTATTTAAAATTTGCGACAGTAAAAATTTATTTTTTGACAAATTCACTATAGAAATGGCAATCCTCGGCGTATTTAAAATTTGCGAGAGTAAAAAATTATATTTTTGAAAAATTTACTATAGAAAAGGCAATCCTCGGTGTATTTAAAATTTGCGACAGTAAAAAATTATTTTTTGAAAAATTTACTATAGAAAAGGCAATCCTCGGCGTATTTAAATTTTGCGACAGTAAAAAATTATTTTTTGAAAAATTTACTACAGAAAAGGCAATCCTCGGCGTATTTAAAATTTGCGACAGTAAAAAATAATTTTTTGAAAAATTTACTATAGAAAAGGCAATACTCGGCGTATTTAAAATTTGCGACAGTAAAAAATTATTTTTTGAAAAATTTACTATAGAAAAGGCAATCCTCGGCGAATTTAAAATTTGCGACAGTAAAAAATTATTTTTTGAAAAAGTAACTATAGAAAAGGCAATCCTCGGCGTATTTAAAATTTGCGACAGTAAAAAATTATTTTTTGAAAAAGTTACTATAGAAAAGGCAATCCTCGGCGTATTTAAAATTTGCGACAGTAAAAAATTATTATTTGAAAAATTTACTATAGAAAAGGCAATCCTCGGCGTATTTAAAATTTGCGACAGTAAAAAATTATGTTTTGAAAAATTTACTATAGAAAAGGCAATCCTCGGCGTATTTAAAATTTGCGACAGCAAAAAATAATTTTTTGAAAAATTCACTATAGAAAAGGCAATCATCGGTATATTTAAAATTTGCCACTGTAAAAATTTATTTTTTGACAAATTCACTATAGAAAAGGCAATCCTCGGTATATTTAAAATTTGCCACGGTAAAAATTTTTTTTTTGACAAATTCAATATAGAAAAGGAATATTTAAAATTTGCGACCGTAAAAAATATTATTTTGACAAATTCACTATAGAAAAGGCAATCCTCGACGTATTTAAAATTTGCGAGAGTAAAAAATTATTTTTTGAAAAATTTACTATAGAAAAGGCAATCCTCGGCGTATTTAAAATTTTCGACAGCAAAAAATTATTATTTGAAAAATTTACTATAGAAAAGGCAATCCTCGGCGTATTTAAAATTTGCGACAGTAAAAAATTATTTTTTGAAAAATTTACTATAGCAAAGGCAATCCTCGGCACATTTAAAATTTGCGACAGTAAAAAATTATTTTTTGAAAAATTTACTGTAGAAACGGCAATCCTCGGCGCATTTAAAATTTGCGACAGTAAAAAATTATTTTTTGAAAAATTTACTATAGAAAAGGCAATCCTCGGCGTATTTAAAATTTGCGACAGTAAAAAATTATTTTTTGAAAAATTTACTATAGAAAAGGCAATCCTCGGCGTATTTAAAATTTGCGACAGTAAAAAATTATTTTTTGAAAAATTTACTATAGAAAAGGCAATACTCGGCGTATTTAAAATTTGCGACAGTAAAAAATTATTTTTTGAAAAATTCACTATAGAAAAGGCAATCATCGGTATATTTAAAATTTTCCACTGTAAAAATTTATTTTTTGACAAATTCACTATAGAAAAGGCAATCCTCGGCGTATTTAAAATTTGCGACAGTAAAAAATTATTTTTTGAAAAATTTACTATAGAAAAGGCAATCCTCGGCGTATTTAAAATTTGCGGCAGTAAAAAAATATTATTTTGACAAATTCACTATAGAAAACGCAATCCTCCGCGCATTAAAAATTTGCGACAGTAAAAAATTATTTTTTGAAAAATTTACTATAGAAAAGGCAATCCTCGGCGTATTTAAAATTAGCTACAGTAAAAAAATATTATTTTGACAAATTCACTATAGAAAAGGCAATCCTCAGCGTATTTAAAATTTGCGACAGTAAAAAATTATTTTTTGAAAAATTTACTATAGAAAAGGCAATCCTCGGCGTATTTAAAATTTGCGACAGTAAAAAATTATTTTTTGAAAAATTTACTATAGAAAAGGCAATCCTCGGCGTATTTAAAATTTGCGCCAGTAAAAAATTATTTTTTGAAAAATTTACTATAGAAAAGGCAATCCTCGGCGTATTTAAAATTTGCGACAGTAAAAAATTATTTTTTGGCAAATTCACTATAAAAAAGCAATCCTCGGCGTATTTAAAATTTGCGACAATAAAAAATATTATTTTGACAAATTCACTATTGAAAAGGCAATCCTCGGCGTATTTAAAATTTGCGACAGTAAAAAATTATTTTTTGAAAAATTCACTATAGAAGAGGCAATCCTCGGCGTATTTAAAATTTGCTACAGTAAAAAATTATTTTTTGAAAAATTGACTATAGAAAAGGCAATCCTCGGCGTATTTAAAATTTGCGACAGTAAAAAACTATTTTTTGAAAAATTTACTATAGAAAAGGCAATCCTCGGCGTATTTAAAATTTGCGACAGTAAAAAATTATTTTTTGAAAAATTTACTATAGAAAAGGCAATCCTCGGCGTATTTAAAATTTGCGACAGTAAAAAATTATTTCTTGAAAAATTTACTATAGAAAAGGCAATCCTCGGCGTATTTAAAATTTGCGACAGTAAAAAAATATTATTTTGACAAATTCACTATAGAAAAGGCAATCCTCGGCGTATTTAAAATTTGCGACAGTAAAAAATTATTTTTTGAAAAATTTACTATAGAAAAGGCAATCCTCGGCGTATATAAAATTTGCGGCAGTAAAAAAATATTATTTTGACAAATACACTATAAAAAGGGCAATCCTCGGCGTATTTAAAATTTGCGACAGTAAAAAATTATTTTTTGAAAAATTTACTATAGAAAAGGCAATCCTCGGCGTATTTAAAATTTGCGACAGTAAAAAATTATTTTTTGAAAAATTTACAATAGAAAGGGCAATGCTCTGCGTATTTAAAATTTGCGACAGTAAAAAATTATTTTTTGAAAAATTTACTATAGAAAAGGCATTCCTCGGCGTATTTAAAATTTGCGACAGTAAAAATTTATTTTTTGACAAATTCACTATAGAAAAGGCAATCCTCGGCGTATTAAAAATTTGCGACCGTAAAAAATAATTTTTTGAGAAATTTAGTATAGAAAAGGCAATCCTCGGCGTATTTAAAACTTGCGACAGCAAAAAATTATTTTTTGGCAAATTCACTATAGAAAAGGCAATCCTCGGCGTATTTAAAATTTGCGAAAGTAAAAAATATTATTTTGACCAATTCGCTATAGAAAAGGCAATCCTCGGCGTATTTAAAATTTGCGACAGTAAAAAATTATGTTTTGAAAAATTTACTATAGAAAAAGCAATCCTCGGCGTATTTAAAATTTGCGACAGCAAAAAATAATTTTTTGAAAAATTCACTATAGAAAAGGCAATCCTCGGTATATTTAAAATTTGCTACTGTAAAAATTTATTTTTTGACAAATTCACTATAGAAAAGGCAATCCTCGGTATATTTAAAATTTGCCACAGTAAAAATTTATTTTTTACAAATTCACTATAGAAAAGGCAATTCTCGGCGTATTTAAAATTTGCGACCGTAAAAAATATTATTTTGACAAATTCACTATAGAAAAGGCAATCCTCGGCGTATTTAAAATTTGCGACAGTAAAAAATTATTTTTTGAAAAATTTACTATAGAAAAGGCAATCCTCGGCGTATTTAAAATTTGCGACAGTAAAAAATTATTTTTTGAAAAACTTACTACAGAAGGGCAATCCTCGGCGTATTTAAAATTTGCGACAGTAAAAAAATATTATTTTGACAAATTAACTATAGAAAAGGCAATCCTCGGCGTATTTAAAATTTGCGACAGTAAAAAATTATTTTTTGACAAATTCACTATAGAAAAGGCAATCCTCGGCGTATTCAAAATTGGCGACAGTAAAAAATAGTATTTTGACAAATTCACTAAAGAAAAGGCAATCCTCGGCGTATTTAAAATTTGCGACAGTAAAAAATTATTTTTTGATAAATTTACTATAGAAAAGGCAATACTCGGCGTGTTTCAAATTTTCGACAGTAAAAAATTATTTTTTGAAAAATTCACTATAGAAAATGCAATACTCGGCGTATTTAAAATTTGCGACAATAAAAAATATTATTTTGACAAATTCACTATTGAAAAGGCAATCCTCGGCGTATTTAAAATTTGCGACAGTAAAAAATTATTTTTGAAAAATTTACTATAGAAGAGGCAATCCTCGGCGTATTTAAAATTTGCTACAGTAAAAAATTATTTTTTGAAAAATTTACTATATAAAAGGCAATCCTCGGCGTATTTAAAATTTGCGACAGTAAAAAATTATTTTTTGAAAAATTTACTATAGAAAAGGCAATCCTCGGCGTATTTAAAATTTGCGACAGTAAAAAATTATTTTTTTGAAAAATTTACTATAGAAAAGGCAATCCTCGGCGTATTTAAAATTTGCGACAGTAAAATATTATTTTTTGAAAAATTTACTATAGAAAAGGCAATCCTCGGCTTATTTAGAATTTGCGACAGTAAAAAATATTATTTTGACAAATTCACTATAGAAAAGGCAATCCTCGGCGTATTTAAAATTTGCGACAGTAAAAAAATTATTTTTTGAAAAATTTACTATAGAAAAGGCAATCCTCGGCGTATTTAAAATTTGCGACAGTAAAAAAATATTATTTTGACAAATTCACTATAAAAAAGGCAATCCTCGGCGTATTTAAAATTTGCGACAGTAAAAAATTATTTTTTGAAAAATTTACTATAGAAAAAGCAATCCTCGGCGTATTTAAAATTTGCGATAGTAAAAAATAATTTTTTGAAAAATTTACTATAGAAAAGGCAATCCTGGCGTATTTAAAATTTGCGACAGTAAAAAATTATTTTTTGAAAAATTTACTATAGAAAAGGCAATCCTCGGCGTATTTAAAATTTGCGACAGTAAAAAATTATTTTTTGAAAAATTTACTATAGAAAAGGCAATCCTCGGCGAATTTAAAATTTGCGACAGTAAAAAATTATTTTTTGAAAAAGTTACTATAGAAAAGGCAATCCTCGGCGTATTTAAAATTTGCGACAGTAAAAAATTATTTTTTGAAAAAGTTACTATAGAAAAGGCAATCCTCGGCGTATTTAAAATTTGCGACAGTAAAAAATTATTATTTGAAAAATTTACTATAGAAAAGGCAATCCTCGGCGTATTTAAAATTTGCGACAGTAAAAAATTATGTTTTGAAAAATTTACTATAGAAAAGGCAATCCTCGGCGTATTTAAAATTTGCGACAGCAAAAAATAATTTTTTGAAAAATTCACTATAGAAAAGGCAATCATCGGTATATTTAAAATTTGCCACTGTAAAAATTTATTTTTTGACAAATTCATACTATAGAAAAAGCAATCCTCGGCGTATTTAAAATTTGCGACAGCAAAAAATAATTTTTTGAAAAATTCACTATAGAAAAGGCAATCCTCGGTATATTTAAAATTTGCCACTGTAAAAATTTATTTTTTGACAAATTCACTATAGAAAAGGCAATCCTCGGTATATTTAAAATTTGCCACAGTAAAAATTTATTTTTTACAAATTCACTATAGAAAAGGCAATTCTCGGCGTATTTAAAATTTGCGACCGTAAAAAATATTATTTTGACAAATTCACTATAGAAAAGGCAATCCTCGGCGTATTTAAAATTTGCGACAGTAAAAAATTATTTTTTGAAAAATTTACTATAGAAAAGGCAATCCTCGGCGTATTTAAAATTTGCGACAGTAAAAAATTATTTTTTGAAAAACTTACTACAGAAGGGCAATCCTCGGCGTATTTAAAATTTGCGACAGTAAAAAAATATTATTTTGACAAATTAACTATAGAAAAGGCAATCCTCGGCGTATTTAAAATTTGCGACAGTAAAAAATTATTTTTTGACAAATTCACTATAGAAAAGGCAATCCTCGGCGTATTCAAAATTGGCGACAGTAAAAAATAGTATTTTGACAAATTCACTAAAGAAAAGGCAATCCTCGGCGTATTTAAAATTTGCGACAGTAAAAAATTATTTTTTGATAAATTTACTATAGAAAAGGCAATACTCGGCGTGTTTCAAATTTTCGACAGTAAAAAATTATTTTTTGAAAAATTCACTATAGAAAATGCAATACTCGGCGTATTTAAAATTTGCGACAATAAAAAATATTATTTTGACAAATTCACTATTGAAAAGGCAATCCTCGGCGTATTTAAAATTTGCGACAGTAAAAAATTATTTTTTGAAAAATTTACTATAGAAGAGGCAATCCTCGGCGTATTTAAAATTTGCTACAGTAAAAAATTATTTTTTGAAAAATTTACTATATAAAAGGCAATCCTCGGCGTATTTAAAATTTGCGACAGTAAAAAATTATTTTTTGAAAAATTTACTATAGAAAAGGCAATCCTCGGCGTATTTAAAATTTGCGACAGTAAAAAATTATTTTTTTGAAAAATTTACTATAGAAAAGGCAATCCTCGGCGTATTTAAAATTTGCGACAGTAAAAAATTATTTTTTGAAAAATTTACTATAGAAAAGGCAATCCTCGGCTTATTTAGAATTTGCGACAGTAAAAAATATTATTTTGACAAATTCACTATAGAAAAGGCAATCCTCGGCGTATTTAAAATTTGCGACAGTAAAAAAATTATTTTTTGAAAAATTTACTATAGAAAAGGCAATCCTCGGCGTATTTAAAATTTGCGACAGTAAAAAAATATTATTTTGACAAATTCACTATAAAAAAGGCAATCCTCGGCGTATTTAAAATTTGCGACAGTAAAAAATTATTTTTTGAAAAATTTACTATAGAAAAAGCAATCCTCGGCGTATTTAAAATTTGCGATAGTAAAAAATAATTTTTTGAAAAATTTACTATAGAAAAGGCAATCCTGGCGTATTTAAAATTTGCGACAGTAAAAAATTATTTTTTGAAAAATTTACTATAGAAAAGGCAATCCTCGGCGTATTTAAAATTTGCGACAGTAAAAAATTATTTTTTGAAAAATTTACTATAGAAAAGGCAATCCTCGGCGAATTTAAAATTTGCGACAGTAAAAAATTATTTTTTGAAAAAGTTACTATAGAAAAGGCAATCCTCGGCGTATTTAAAATTTGCGACAGTAAAAAATTATTTTTTGAAAAAGTTACTATAGAAAAGGCAATCCTCGGCGTATTTAAAATTTGCGACAGTAAAAAATTATTATTTGAAAAATTTACTATAGAAAAGGCAATCCTCGGCGTATTTAAAATTTGCGACAGTAAAAAATTATGTTTTGAAAAATTTACTATAGAAAAGGCAATCCTCGGCGTATTTAAAATTTGCGACAGCAAAAAATAATTTTTTGAAAAATTCACTATAGAAAAGGCAATCATCGGTATATTTAAAATTTGCCACTGTAAAAATTTATTTTTTGACAAATTCACTATAGAAAAGGCAATCCTCGGTATATTTAAAATTTGCCACAGTAAAATTTTTTTTTTTGACAAATTCAATATAGAAAAGGCATATTTAAAATTTGCGACCGTAAAAAATATTATTTTGACAAATTCACTATAGAAAAGGCAATCCTCGATGTATTTAAAATTTGCGAGAGTAAAAAAATATTATTTTGACAAATACACTATAAAAAGGGCAATCCTCGGCGTATTTAAAATTTGCGACAGTAAAAAATTATTTTTTGAAAAATTTACTATAGAAAAGGCAATCCTCGGCGTATTTAAAATTTGCGACAGTAAAAAATTATTTTTTGAAAAATTTACAATAGAAAGGGCAATGCTCTGCGTATTTAAAATTTGCGACAGTAAAAAATTATTTTTTGAAAAATTTACTATAGAAAAGGCATTCCTCGGCGTATTTAAAATTTGCGACAGTAAAAATTTATTTTTTGACAAATTCACTATAGAAAAGGCAATCCTCGGCGTATTAAAAATTTGCGACCGTAAAAAATAATTTTTTGAGAAATTTAGTATAGAAAAGGCAATCCTCGGCGTATTTAAAATTTGCGACAGCAAAAAATAATTTTTTGAAAAATTCACTATAGAAAAGGCAATCCTCGGTATATTTAAAATTTGCCACTGTAAAAATTTATTTTTTGACAAATTCACTATAGAAAAGGCAATCCTCGGTATATTTAAAATTTGCCACAGTAAAAATTTATTTTTTACAAATTCACTATAGAAAAGGCAATTCTCGGCGTATTTAAAATTTGCGACCGTAAAAAATATTATTTTGACAAATTCACTATAGAAAAGGCAATCCTCGGCGTATTTAAAATTTGCGACAGTAAAAAATTATTTTTTGAAAAATTTACTATAGAAAAGGCAATCCTCGGCGTATTTAAAATTTGCGACAGTAAAAAATTATTTTTTGACAAATTCACTATAGAAAAGGCAATCCTCGGCGTATTCAAAATTGGCGACAGTAAAAAATAGTATTTTGACAAATTCACTAAAGAAAAGGCAATCCTCGGCGTATTTAAAATTTGCGACAGTAAAAAATTATTTTTTGATAAATTTACTATAGAAAAGGCAATATTCGGCGTGTTTCAAATTTTCGACAGTAAAAAATTATTTTTTGAAAAATTCACTATAGAAAATGCAATACTCGGCGTATTTAAAATTTGCGACAATAAAAAATATTATTTTGACAAATTCACTATTGAAAAGGCAATCCTCGGCGTATTTAAAATTTGCGACAGTAAAAAATTATTTTTTGAAAAATTTACTATAGAAGAGGCAATCCTCGGCGTATTTAAAATTTGCTACAGTAAAAAATTATTTTTTGAAAAATTTACTATATAAAAGGCAATCCTCGGCGTATTTAAAATTTGCGACAGTAAAAAATTATTTTTTGAAAAATTTACTATAGAAAAGGCAATCCTCGGCGTATTTAAAATTTGCGACAGTAAAAAATTATTTTTTTGAAAAATTTACTATAGAAAAGGCAATCCTCGGCGTATTTAAAATTTGCGACAGTAAAAAATTATTTTTTGAAAAATTTACTATAGAAAAGGCAATCCTCGGCGTATTTAGAATTTGCGACAGTAAAAAATATTATTTTGACAAATTCACTATAGAAAAGGCAATCCTCGGCGTATTTAAAATTTGCGACAGTAAAAAAATTATTTTTTGAAAAATTTACTATAGAAAAGGCAATCCTCGGCGTATTTAAAATTTGCGACAGTAAAAAAATATTATTTTGACAAATTCACTATAAAAAAGGCAATCCTCGGCGTATTTAAAATTTGCGACAGTAAAAAATTATTTTTTGAAAAATTTACTATAGAAAAAGCAATCCTCGGCGTATTTAAAATTTGCGATAGTAAAAAATAATTTTTTGAAAAATTTACTATAGAAAAGGCAATCCTGGCGTATTTAAAATTTGCGACAGTAAAAAATTATTTTTTGAAAAATTTACTATAGAAAAGGCAATCCTCGGCGTATTTAAAATTTGCGACAGTAAAAAATTATTTTTTGAAAAATTTACTATAGAAAAGGCAATCCTCGGCGAATTTAAAATTTGCGACAGTAAAAAATTATTTTTTGAAAAAGTTACTATAGAAAAGGCAATCCTCGGCGTATTTAAAATTTGCGACAGTAAAAAATTATTTTTTGAAAAAGTTACTATAGAAAAGGCAATCCTCGGCGTATTTAAAATTTGCGACAGTAAAAAATTATTATTTGAAAAATTTACTATAGAAAAGGCAATCCTCGGCGTATTTAAAATTTGCGACAGTAAAAAATTATGTTTTGAAAAATTTACTATAGAAAAGGCAATCCTCGGCGTATTTAAAATTTGCGACAGCAAAAAATAATTTTTTGAAAAATTCACTATAGAAAAGGCAATCATCGGTATATTTAAAATTTGCCACTGTAAAAATTTATTTTTTGACAAATTCACTATAGAAAAGGCAATCCTCGGTATATTTAAAATTTGCCACAGTAAAATTTTTTTTTTTGACAAATTCAATATAGAAAAGGCATATTTAAAATTTGCGACCGTAAAAAATATTATTTTGACAAATTCACTATAGAAAAGGCAATCCTCGACGTATTTAAAATTTGCGAGAGTAAAAAATTATTTTTTGAAAAATTTACTATAGAAAAGGCAATCCTCGGCGTATTTAAAATTTTCGACAGCAAAAAATTATTATTTGAAAAATTTACTATAGAAAAGGCAATCCTCGGCGTATTTAAATTTGCGACAGTAAAAAATTATTTTTTGAAAAATTTACTATAGCAAAGGCAATCCTCGGCGCATTTAAAATTTGCGACAGTAAAAAATTATTTTTTGAAAAATTTACTGTAGAAAAGGCAATCCTCGGCGCATTTAAAATTTGCGACAGTAAAAAATTATTTTTTGAAAAATTTACTACAGAAAAGGCAATCCTCGGCGTATTTAAAATTTGCGACAGTAAAAAATTATTTTTTGAAAAATTCACTATAGAAAAGGCAATCCTCGGCGTATTAAAAATTTGCGACCGTAAAAAATAATTTTTTGAAAAATTCACTATAGAAAAGGCAATCATCGGTATATTTAAAATTTGCCACTGTAAAAATTTATTTTTTGACAAATTCACTATAGAAAAGGCAATCCTCGGTATATTTAAAATTTGCCACAGTAAAATTTTTTTTTTTGACAAATTCAATATAGAAAAGGCATATTTAAAATTTGCGACCGTAAAAAATATTATTTTGACAAATTCACTATAGAAAAGGCAATCCTCGACGTATTTAAAATTTGCGAGAGTAAAAAAATATTATTTTGACAAATACACTATAAAAAGGGCAATCCTCGGCGTATTTAAAATTTGCGACAGTAAAAAATTATTTTTTGAAAAATTTACTATAGAAAAGGCAATCCTCGGCGTATTTAAAATTTGCGACAGTAAAAAATTATTTTTTGAAAAATTTACAATAGAAAGGGCAATGCTCTGCGTATTTAAAATTTGCGACAGTAAAAAATTATTTTTTGAAAAATTTACTATAGAAAAGGCATTCCTCGGCGTATTTAAAATTTGCGACAGTAAAAATTTATTTTTTGACAAATTCACTATAGAAAAGGCAATCCTCGGCGTATTAAAAATTTGCGACCGTAAAAAATAATTTTTTGAGAAATTTAGTATAGAAAAGGCAATCCTCGGCGTATTTAAAATTTGCGACAGCAAAAAATAATTTTTTGAAAAATTCACTATAGAAAAGGCAATCCTCGGTATATTTAAAATTTGCCCCTGTAAAAATTTATTTTTTGACAAATTCACTATAGAAAAGGCAATCCTCGGTATATTTAAAATTTGCCACAGTAAAAATTTATTTTTTACAAATTCACTATAGAAAAGGCAATTCTCGGCGTATTTAAAATTTGCGACCGTAAAAAATATTATTTTGACAAATTCACTATAGAAAAGGCAATCCTCGGCGTATTTAAAATTTGCGACAGTAAAAAATTATTTTTTGAAAAATTTACTATAGAAAAGGCAATCCTCGGCGTATTTAAAATTTGCGACAGTAAAAAATTATTTTTTGAAAAACTTACTACAGAAGGGCAATCCTCGGCGTATTTAAAATTTGCGACAGTAAAAAAATATTATTTTGACAAATTAACTATAGAAAAGGCAATCCTCGGCGTATTTAAAATTTGCGACAGTAAAAAATTATTTTTTGACAAATTCACTATAGAAAAGGCAATCCTCGGCGTATTCAAAATTGGCGACAGTAAAAAATAGTATTTTGACAAATTCACTAAAGAAAAGGCAATCCTCGGCGTATTTAAAATTTGCGACAGTAAAAAATTATTTTTTGATAAATTTACTATAGAAAAGGCAATACTCGGCGTGTTTCAAATTTTCGACAGTAAAAAATTATTTTTTGAAAAATTCACTATAGAAAATGCAATACTCGGCGTATTTAAAATTTGCGACAATAAAAAATATTATTTTGACAAATTCACTATTGAAAAGGCAATCCTCGGCGTATTTAAAATTTGCGACAGTAAAAAATTATTTTTTGAAAAATTTACTATAGAAGAGGCAATCCTCGGCGTATTTAAAATTTGCTACAGTAAAAAATTATTTTTTGAAAAATTTACTATATAAAAGGCAATCCTCGGCGTATTTAAAATTTGCGACAGTAAAAAATTATTTTTTGAAAAATTTACTATAGAAAAGGCAATACTCGGCGTATTTAAAATTTGCGACAGTAAAAAATTATTTTTTTGAAAAATTTACTATAGAAAAGGCAATCCTCGGCGTATTTAAAATTTGCGACAGTAAAAAATTATTTTTTGAAAAATTTACTATAGAAAAGGCAATCCTCGGCGTATTTAGAATTTGCGACAGTAAAAAATATTATTTTGACAAATTCACTATAGAAAAGGCAATCCTCGGCGTATTTAAAATTTGCGACAGTAAAAAAATTATTTTTTGAAAAATTTACTATAGAAAAGGCAATCCTCGGCGTATTTAAAATTTGCGACAGTAAAAAAATATTATTTTGACAAATTCACTATAAAAAAGGCAATCCTCGGCGTATTTAAAATTTGCGACAGTAAAAAATTATTTTTTGAAAAATTTACTATAGAAAAAGCAATCCTCGGCGTATTTAAAATTTGCGATAGTAAAAAATAATTTTTTGAAAAATTTACTATAGAAAAGGCAATCCTGGCGTATTTAAAATTTGCGACAGTAAAAAATTATTTTTTGAAAAATTTACTATAGAAAAGGCAATCCTCGGCGTATTTAAAATTTGCGACAGTAAAAAATTATTTTTTGAAAAATTTACTATAGAAAAGGCAATCCTCGGCGAATTTAAAATTTGCGACAGTAAAAAATTATTTTTTGAAAAAGTTACTATAGAAAAGGCAATCCTCGGCGTATTTAAAATTTGCGACAGTAAAAAATTATTTTTTGAAAAAGTTACTATAGAAAAGGCAATCCTCGGCGTATTTAAAATTTGCGACAGTAAAAAATTATTATTTGAAAAATTTACTATAGAAAAGGCAATCCTCGGCGTATTTAAAATTTGCGACAGTAAAAAATTATGTTTTGAAAAATTTACTATAGAAAAGGCAATCCTCGGCGTATTTAAAATTTGCGACAGCAAAAAATAATTTTTTGAAAAATTCACTATAGAAAAGGCAATCATCGGTATATTTAAAATTTGCCACTGTAAAAATTTATTTTTTGACAAATTCACTATAGAAAAGGCAATCCTCGGTATATTTAAAATTTGCCACAGTAAAATTTTTTTTTTTGACAAATTCAATATAGAAAAGGCATATTTAAAATTTGCGACCGTAAAAAATATTATTTTGACAAATTCACTATAGAAAAGGCAATCCTCGACGTATTTAAAATTTGCGAGAGTAAAAAATTATTTTTTGAAAAATTTACTATAGAAAAGGCAATCCTCGGCGTATTTAAAATTTTCGACAGCAAAAAATTATTATTTGAAAAATTTACTATAGAAAAGGCAATCCTCGGCGTATTTAAATTTGCGACAGTAAAAAATTATTTTTTGAAAAATTTACTATAGCAAAGGCAATCCTCGGCGCATTTAAAATTTGCGACAGTAAAAAATTATTTTTTGAAAAATTTACTGTAGAAAAGGCAATCCTCGGCGCATTTAAAATTTGCGACAGTAAAAAATTATTTTTTGAAAAATTTACTACAGAAAAGGCAATCCTCGGCGTATTTAAAATTTGCGACAGTAAAAAATTATTTTTTGAAAAATTTACTATAGAAAAGGCAATCCTCGGCGTATTTAAAATTTGCGACAGTAAAAAAATATTATTTTGACAAATTCACTATAGAAAAGGCAATCCTCAGCGTATTTAAAATTTGCGACAGTAAAAAATTATTTTTTGAAAAATTTACTGTAGAAAAGGCAATCCTCGGCGCATTTAAAATTTGCGACAGTAAAAAATTATTTTTTGAAAAATTCACTATAGAAAAGGCAATTATCGGTATATTTAAAATTTGCCACTGTAAAAATTTATTTTTTGACAAATTCACTATAGAAAAGGCAATCCTCGGCATATTTAAAATTTGCGACAGTAAAAAATTATTTTTTGAAAAATTTACTATAGAAAAGGTAATCCTCGGCGTATTTAAAATTTGCGACAGTAAAAAAATATTATTTTGACAAATTCACTATAGAAAAGGCAATCCTCAGCGTATTTAAAATTTGCGACAGTAAAAAATTATTTTTTGAAAAATTTACTGTAGAAAAGGCAATCCTCGGCGCATTTAAAATTTGCGACAGTAAAAAATTATTTTTTGACAAATTTACTATTGAAAAGGCAATCCTCGGCGTATTTAAAATTTGCGACAATAAAAAATATTATTTTGACAAATTCACTATTGAAAAGGCAATCCTCGGCGTATTTAAAATTTGCGACAGGAAAAAATTATTTTTTGAAAAATTTACTATAGAAGAGGCAATCCTCGGCGTATTTAAAATTTGCTACATTAAAAAATAATTTTTTGAAAATTGACTATAGAAAAGGCAATCCTCGGCGTATTTAAAATTTGCGACAGTAAAAAATTATTTTTTGAAAAATTTACTATAGAAAAGGCAATCCTCGGCGTATTTAAAATTTGCGACAGTAAAAAATTATTTTTTTGAAAAATTTACTATAGAAAAGGCAATCCTCGGCGTATTTAAAATTTGCGACCGTAAAAAATATTATTTTGACAAATTCACTATAGAAAAGGCAATCCTCGGCGTATTAAAAATTTGCGACAGTAAAAAATTATTTTTTGAAAAATTTACTATAGAAAAGGCAATCCTCGGCGTATTTAAAATTTGCGACAGTAAAAAATTATTTTTTGAAAAATTTACTATAGAAAGGGCAATGCTCTGCGTATTTAAAATTTGCGACAGTAAAAAATTATTTTTTGAAAAATTTACTATAGAAAAGGCAATCCTCGGCGTATTTAAAATTTGCGACAGTAAAAAATTATTTTTTGAAAAATTTACTATAGAAAAGGCAATCCTCGGCGTATTTAAAATTTGCGAAAGTAAAAAATTATTTTTTGAAAAATTTACAATAGAAAAGGCAATCCTGGCGTATTTAAAATTTGCGACAGTAAAAAATTATTTTTTGAAAAATTTACTATAGAAAAGGCAATCCTCGGCGTATTTAAAATTTGCGAGAGTAAAAAATTATTTTTTGAAAAAGTTACTATAGAAAAGGCAATCCTCGGCGTATTTAAAATTTGCGACAGTAAAAATTTATTTTTTGACAAATTCACTATAGAAAAGGCAATCCTCGGCGTATTTAAAATTTGCGACCGTAAAAAATAAATTTTTGAGAAATTTACTATAGAAAAGGCAATCCTCGGAGTATTTAAAATTTGCGACAGTAAAAAATTATTTTTTGAAAAATTTACTATAGAAAAGGCAAACCTCGGCGTATTTAAAATTTGCGACAGTAAAAATTTATTTTTTGACAAATTCACTATAGAAAAGGTAATCCTCGGCGTATTTAAAATTTGCTACGGTAAAAAATTATTTTTTGAAAAATTTACTATAGAAAAGGCAATACTCGGCGTATTTAAAATTTGCGACAGTAAAAAATTATTTTTTGAAAAATTTACTATATAAAAGGCAATCCTCGGCGTATTTAAAATTTGCGACAGTAAAAAATGATTTTTTGAAAAATTTACTATAGAAAAGGCAATCCTCGGCGTATTTAAAATTTGCGACAGTAAAAATTTATTTTTTGACAAATTCACTATAGAAATGGCAATCCTCGGCGTATTTAAAATTTGCGAGAGTAAAAAATTATATTTTTGAAAAATTTACTATAGAAAAGGCAATCCTCGGCGTATTTAAAATTTGCGACAGTAAAAAATTATTTTTTGAAAAATTTACTATAGAAAAGGCAATCCTCGGCGTATTTAAAATTTGCGACAGTAAAAAATTATTTTTTGAAAAATTTACTATAGAAAGGGCAATGCTCTGCGTATTTAAAATTTGCGACAGTAAAAAATTATTTTTTGAAATATTTACTATACAAAAGGCAATCCTCGTCGTATTTAAAATTTGCGACAGTAAAAAATTATTTTTTGAAAAATTTACTATAGAAAAGGCAATCCTCGGCGTATTTAAAATTTGCGAAAGTAAAAAATTATTTTTTGAAAAATTTACAATAGAAAAGGCAATCCTGGCGTATTTAAAATTTGTGACAGTAAGAAATTATTTTTTGAAAAATTTACTATAGAAAAGGCAATCCTCGGCATATTTAAAATTTGCGACAGTAAAAAATTATTTTTTGAAAAAGTTACTATAGAAAAGGCAATCCTCGGCGTATTTAAAATTTGCGACAGTAAAAATTTATTTTTTGACAAATTCACTATAGAAAAGGCAATCCTCGGCGTATTTAAAATTTGCGACCGTAAAAAATAATTTTTTGAGAAATTTACTATAGAAAAGGCAATCCTCGGAGTATTTAAAATTTGCGACAGTAAAAAATTATTTTTTGAAAAATTTACTATAGAAAAGGCAAACCTCGGCGTATTTAAAATTTGCGACAGTAAAAATTTATTTTTTGACAAATTCACTATAGAAAAGGCAATCCTCGGCGTATTTAAAATTTGCGACTGTAAAAAATAATTTTTTGAGAAATTTACTATAGAAAAGGCAATCCTCGGAGTATTTAAAATTTGCGACAGTAAAAAATTATTTTTTGAAAAATTTACTATAGAAAAGGCAAACCTTGGCGTATTTAAAATTTGCGACAGTAAAAAATTATTTTTTGAAAGTTTAGTATAGAAAAGGCAATCCTCGGCGTATTTAAAATTTGCTACAGTAAAAAATTATTTTTTGAAAAATTTACTATAGAAAAGGCAATCCTCGGCGTATTTAAAATTTGCGACAGTAAAAAATTATTTTTTGAAAAATTTACTATATAAAAGGCAATCCTCGGCGTATTTAAAATTTGCGACAGCAAAAATGATTTTTTGAAAAATTTACTATAGAAAAGGCAATCCTCGGCGTATTTAAAATTTGCGACAGTAAAAATTTATTTTTTGACAAATTCACTATAGAAATGGCAATCCTCGGCGTATTTAAAATTTGCGAGAGTAAAAAATTATATTTTTGAAAAATTTACTATAGAAAAGGCAATCCTCGGCGTATTTAAAATTTGCGACAGTAAAAAATTATTTTTTGAAAAATTTACTATAGAAAAGGCAATCCTCGGCGTATTTAAAATTTGCGAAAGTAAAAAATTATTTTTTGAAAAATTTACAATAGAAAAGGCAATCCTGGCGTATTTAAAATTTGCGACAGTAAAAAATTATTTTTTGAAAAATTTACTATAGAAAAGGCAATCCTCGGCGTATTTAAAATTTGCGACAGTAAAAAATTATTTTTGAAAAATTTACTATAGAAAAGGCAATCCTCGGCGAATTTAAAATTTGCGACAGTAAAAAATTATTTTTTGAAAACGTTACTATAGAAAAGGCATCCTCGGCGTATTTAAAATTTGCGACAGTAAAAATTATTTTTTGAAAAAGTTACTATAGAAAAGGCAATCCTCGGCGTATTTAAAATTTGCGACAGTAAAAAATTATTATTTGAAAAATTTACTATAGAAAAGGCAATCCTCGGCGTATTTAAAATTTGCGACAGTAAAAAATTATGTTTTGAAAAATTTACTATAGAAAAGGCAATCCTCGGCGTATTTAAAATTTGCGACAGCAAAAAATAATTTTTTGAAATATTCACTATAGAAAAGGCAATGTTAAACCAGCCAGCAAAGTCTCGAAAGCTGAAAGGAAGAGAAGAAAAGAAAAGAACCAGAAAACAAAAAAGAAAATGAAATTGGCACTTATCTAATAAGTAAATCCTGAAATGCATGAAGAGCTAGTTTCATTTTCACGTCCCAATGGTTCCAATAAGCCCTTCACTAGACCACAAGTATTCCCCGTATATATTTCCTTTCCCATTTGGCGAATAACTAAAATCAAAGAACGGAAATTAAGTAACATTTTAATAATAACTTTAGCCAATAAAACGATCAAATCGACAACATAAACAGAATTAATTTAATAAACATGATAATTCACTAATTTAACCTCACAATTACACATATTCAAATGTTAATAAAAAAATTCAAACACATAACATATATTAATCGTTAAACACTTAAAATAAATAACTTACTTACAATAAATCATCAAAAACACAAATATTTGATTAAATTAGACAGCAAATCACGAGTACGAACTTCAAACTTTAAATGCATTTGACAGCGCGAACTTTAATTATTTTTCGAGGGAAGTACATTGCCCTAAGAAATTTTTGTACGCGGAATTCAAAAATCGAAATAATTTAACGCGAAATTTAAGAAATAACGCGAAATTTAAGAAAAACTAATAATTTAATTTATACAATGGGTAAAAAAGAGACGAACAGATAAGAAAAAGAGACAATTTGAACAATTTCACGAAAATACACGAAGTACAAAAATCATGCGCAGTAAATTAGTACCGCCATAGATGTTTTCTATGTTTTCGACATTAGTTTTTTTATTCACCACAGCATTAAAAATGTCACTTTTGATAAAATTTGCTACAAATACGCAATAGCTGCACTTGAATTTATTAAATTATTTTATAAAAACAATGGTCAAAGCAAAGGAAACAACTTAATCAATTTATTTGTTACATTTTTTTGAGTTTTATTAATTTTTATTTTTTTTACTGTCCAAACAGACGGCCAAGATTGGCATCACCAAGGAAAATGGCCGAACTGGGTCTATAAAAGTCCGAAGCAAGCTATACAAGCTCTCTTAGTTATTTGGTCAACGCAGCAAACAACATCACGATAACTTTAAAAGGACTCCAGTAATCTTTATTTAAAGTGGTTTGTACAAGAAAATAAAACAGAATTGGAATCGATCAATGGTTTACACGTTGTCCGAAGATGATTTGTTCGTCGAAAATTTAGATTTAAGAAGTGAAGTGAAGTGTGAAATTAACTAGTTTAGAATTAAATTTAATTATAGGAATGTATACGCAGGAAAATTTTGTGTCATTAAAATTATAATAATGAAATGAAATCAAGGAATTTTTGCTAATTAATATACTTAGGAATTTTTGAATTTAGTTTAATAAGTGATAAAGGTTTTTTAATCGTGATTAAATTAAATATTTTTGCAAACGAAAATCCACATCTTTTTAATTATTTTCCCAAAGAATCTTTTCCCTTTTTCAGATCGAATGAAAGTTTTTTTTGGTTTTATTACAATATGATATTTTAACATGGTGGTTCCATCCAGGAATGTGAGAATCGTTTGCAAATTTAATTGATTAACTTTTCTTTCTATTGAAATATCGATTCGAGATCATATCTTTGTATTATTTTATGACGTATACATTCCTTTTAAGTGCGTTTTGGGTTACGGTATCATTAATTTCAGTTAGGTTTACGAATATCCTACGGTATCAGGCACCAGAAAAAGAAAACAGTTGGAATCAGTCAACGGTTTAAACGTCGTCTGAATATGATCTGTTAATCTAATTAATTTAATAAACAAGACGACATCAAGCTATTGGGTGGCATACAGCATTCATTGCATTTATTATTAATTGTAGATTGGGCAAGGAATATATTTATTTCAGAAAATTTAACATGGATAAATCAACAGAAGCCTTACTTGTGAAGCAAGTTGTACTACACGATAAGGTGACAAGTGCTATAGAAAATGGAAAAAAAACCAAAATAGAAAAAAGAACAGCAGGATTTTATAAGCAAAAACTAATTGATATACGGACTTTATGGCAAGAATTTTTGGCACAAGATAGAAGGCTCACAGAAACGATTCTTACGTTAGAAAAGAGTTGTGATCATGAGTACATAACAAAAAATAAGTTCGATCTCATTGAAGTGAAATATTCCGAGTATATGGGCGAGCTTGAAGATGGTTTGAAGGAGATATTTCCGGACGGTAACAAAACACTTACGCAACCAGAGCATAATTCAGCTCAGCTTCCCAAAATCACGTTACCTAAATTTAATGGAGAGTACAATTCGTGGAGATCCTTTTATGATCTTTTCACATCCCTTGTTCATGACAACTCAACCCTGCAGGCCGCCCAAAAGCTTCACTATCTGAAGGGATGTCTTACTGGCGACGCCGAACGTGTGTTAAGACATACTCCAATTACCAACCAAGATTATCTGCCAGCTTGGAGAAAGCTCAAAGAACGATATGAAAACACAAGAACTTTAGTCAACCATCAGCTTAAAATGTTATTAAGTCAACCTAAATTAACCACTGAAAGCGGAAAGAGTCTAAAGGTATTAGTAGATACTACGGAAGAATGCGTACAGCAACTTAAGGCATTGAAGGTAGATACCACTTCTTGGGACGCACTTTTGATATATTTAATTGTTCAGAAGCTACCTTTTGTAACGCTCCGACTCTGGGAAGAGGAATTTGGTGATAACCAAAATCTGCCAGAATTTAAGACATTTCTAGAATTTCTACATATAAGAATCCGAGTACTGGAATCAATAAGTAACACGATTAGTGCCAAGCCACCCGCATTCTCTAGTAAGAAAGAAACCACTCAAACATATCATACAATCAATAAGTCTGGGTGCCCTGCTTGCAATGGAAGGCATTATGTGGGAAATTGCACCATATTTCTCAACCTAGATACCACAGCTCGACGAAAATTGATCAAGACTGCAGGCAGATGTTTAAATTGTTTCTCAAGCAAACACGTCCTGAGTAAATGCCAAAACAAAAACAGGTGTAAGAAATGCCAAGAATTACACCATACTTCATTACATGTCACTGAACCATTTTCAACTTCGTTCAATCGATCAGAACAATTCGCATCGAGCACTGCTGCAGATCCACAAACAAACCAAACCCATAATGTGGATAAGACCAAAAATTTTTTAACAAGAGAAAATCACACAGCGTTACTTTCAACTGCGTTGATCGTAGCACAAGGCCACAATGGTCACTCATCAATTTTACGATGTTTATTGGATTCTGGATCTCAAACTTCCTTCATTACGGAAAATGCCTGCAAAAGGTTACAGATTCGTGGTACTCAGACATCAATTTCAATTTCCGGTTTGAACAAAAATCAAACAGCACTCGCTAAAAGACAAGTACGAATACAGTTAAGGTCTCTCAAATCAACCAGGCCAGTGGTGGAAACTGACATGCTCGTACTCAAAACGATAACTGATCTGCTGCCGCCCAAAGAGTATCTTAACAAAAACTGGGAACATTTACAAAACCTTGAGATGGCCGATCCACAATTTTGGAAGCCAGGGCCTATTGACGTTTTAATTGGAGCAGATATATACGGGCGAATACTTCGCGAAGGAATCAAACGAGGAAGAGAAGATGCTCCAGTGGCAATCAATACCATGTTTGGTTGGATAGTTTTGGGAAACACAGCAGCAACTTCACCTCATACACAAGTCAAAACGTTTGCAGTTACAGTCAACCCAGAAGACAATCTCAGTCTACAAATTCGAAAGTTTTGGGAAACAGAAGAGGTTTGTGAAACAAATATACAAAAACCGGAAGACAAAAGATGCCAAAGCTTATATGAAGAAACACATTGTCGTTTACCAACTGGACAGTATCAAGTCAAGCTGCCATTCATTAATGGAGATGCTCCAGTTTTAGGAGACTCTAGACACCTTGCTCTTAAACGTCTCCAATATCTGCAAAAACGGCTAGACAACAATCAACAATTGAAAAAGGATTATGAAACTTGCTTAGATGAATATTTGACGCTAGGTCACATGGAAGCATGCAACATGCCTACAGCAAGTGAAAGCCACTATTACATACCACATCATGCGGTTTTCAAACAAAGCACTACCACTAAACTGAGAGTTGTGTTCGATGCCTCTGCAAAAACGTCTAATGGTAAATCATTGAACGAGCAATTACTAGTCGGACCAACTTTACAGCCGAAATTATTTTCCACAATTTTGAATTGGAGAAAATACAGAGTCGCAATGACTGCTGATATTGAAAAGATGTACAGGGTGATTTGGATGCATCCAGATCATCGTAAATTCCAACGCATAGTTTGGAGAGATCCAGTTACAAACCTTCCTCAAGACTATCAACTTAACACAGTGACATTTGGAACATCTTCAGCGCCTTACCTAGCCATCCGGACACTGCAACAATTAGCTTTAGATGAAAGAAAACAATGGCCATTAGCATCAAAGTCCGCAGTTACTGACTTTTATGTGGACGATTTGCTAACAGGAGCGGAAACAGTTCAAGAAGGTCAAGAGCTTCAAAGGCAATTTATCGAAATGCTTCGTAAGGGTGGATTCAAATTGCGAAAATGGGCAAGTAACGCACCCGAACTACTACAAAATGTTCCACTAGAGGATCGAGAGCTAAAGGGACCATTGGAATTTTCAGACAATGAAGCAATTAAGACCCTAGGAATTAGATGGTATCCTGGAAGAGATTATTTTACATATAAAATTAATCAAGAATTTAAACACGAGATCAGTACCAAACGTACCATCCTGTCCAAAATAGCTTCATTATACGACCCTTTAGGATGGATATCACCTGTCATAATTGTGGCGAAAATCCTAATTCAGACATTATGGATAACAGGGTGCGCATGGGATAGTAAGGTTTCGGACATCATCACCCAGCAATGGCAAACATTCAAGCAAGGGTTACTTGTCTTAGAGAAGCTAAGAATTCCACGATGGACTGGTTTCTCAATCCACAATCGGAGCCATCAGATTCACGGATTTTGTGATGCGTCAAGCAAGGCATATGCAGCTGCACTGTATTTGCGGTTCGAAGACAAAAATGGCACTATAGGATCAATACTATTAACATCTAAAACTAAGGTAGCTCCAGTTAAGCCAGTCACGCTACCACGCTTAGAGTTAAATGGCGCATTACTCTTAGCAAGGTTGCTGAAAAGTACAGTTAGTGATATGCAATTGCAGAACGTACCAATCTTTGCTTGGACGGATTCAACAATTACATTGCAATGGATACGCGAACACCCTGGGCGATGGAAAACGTACGTCGCGAATAGGGTGGTTGAGATTCAAGAGATTATACCGGCAGATTATTGGAATCACGTCCCAACCAATAAAAACCCTGCTGATGTTGCATCTCGCGGAATCTCCACTCATCAATTATTAGATTGCGGGCTATGGTACAATGGGTAAAAAAGAGACGAACAGATAAGAAAAAGAGACAATTTGAACAATTTCACGAAAATACACGAAGTACAAAAATCATGCGCAGTAAATTAGTACCGCCATAGATGTTTTCTATGTTTTCGACATTAGTTTTTTTATTCACCACAGCATTAAAAATGTCACTTCTGATAAAATTTGCTACAAATACGCAATAGCTGCACTTGAATTTATTAAATTATTTTATAAAAACAATGGTCGAAGCAAAGGAAACAACTTAATCAATTTATTTGTTAAATTTTTTTGAGTTTTATTAATTTTTATTTTTTTTACTGTGCAAACAGACGGGCAAGATTGGCATCACCAAGGAAAATGGCCGAACTGGGTCTATAAAAGTCCGAAGCAAGCTATACAAGCTCTCTTAGTTATTTGGTCAACGCAGCAAACAACATCACGATAACTTTAAAAGGACTCCAGTAATCTTTATTTAAAGTGGTTTGTACAAGAAAATAAAACAGAATTGGAATCGGTCAATGGTTTACACGTTGTCCGAAGATGATCTGTTCGTCGAAAATTTAGATTTAAGAAGTGAAGTGAAGTGTGAAATTAACTAGTTTAGAATTAAATTTAATTATAGGAATGTATACGCAGGAAAATTTTGTGTCATTAAAATTATAATAATTAAATGAAATCAAGGAATTTTTGCTAATTAATATACTTAGGAATTTTTGAATTTAGTTTAATAAGTGATAAAGGTTTTTTAATCGTGATTAAATTAAATATTTTTGCAAACGAAAATCAACATCTTTTTAATTATTTTCCCAAAGAATCTTTTCCCTTTTTCAGATCGAATGAAAGTTTTTTTTGGTTTTATTACAATATGATATTTTAACAGGCAATCATCGGTATGTTTAAAATTTGCCACTGTAAAAATTTATTTTTTGACAAATTCACTATAGAAAAGGCAATCCTCGGTATATTTAAAATTTGCCACAGTAAAATTTTTTTTTTGACAAATTCAATATAGAAAAGGCATATTTAAAATTTGCGACCGTAAAAAATATTATTTTGACAAATTCACTATAGAAAAGGCAATCCTCGACGTATTTAAAATTTGCGAGAGTAAAAAATTATTTTTTGAAAAATTTACTATGGAAAAGGCAATCCTCGGCGTATTTAAAATTTTCGACAGCAAAAAATTATTATTTGAAAAATTTACTATAGAAAAGGCAATCCTCGGCGTATTTAAAATTCGCGACAGTAAAAAATTATTTTTTGAAAAATTTACTATAGCAAAGGCAATCCTCGGCGCATTTAAAATTTGCGACAGTAAAAAATTATTTTTTGAAAAATTTACTGTAGAAAAGGCAATCCCCGGCGCATTTAAAATTTGCGACAGTAAAAAATTATTTTTTGAAAAATTTACTACAGAACAGGCAATCCTCGGCGTATTTAAAATTTGCGACAGTAAAAAATTATTTTTTGAAAAATTTACTATAGAAAAGGCAATCCTCGGCGTATTTAAAATTTGCGACAGTAAAAAATTATTTTTTGAAAAATTTACTATAGAAAAGGCAATACTCGGCGTATTTAAAATTTGCGACAGTAAAAAATTATTTTTTGAAAAATTCACTATAGAAAAGGCAATCATCAGTATATTTAAAATTTGCCACTGTAAAAATTTATTTTTTGACAAATTCACTATAGAAAAGGCAATCCTCGGCGTATTTAAAATTTGCGACAGTAAAAAATTATTTTTTGAAAAATTTACTATAGAAAAGGCAATCCTCGGCGTATTTAAAATTTGCGACAGTAAAAAAATATTATTTTGACAAATTCACTATAGAAAAGGCAATCCTCCGCGTATTAAAAATTTGCGACAGTAAAAAATAATTTTTTGAAAAATTTACTATAGAAAAGGCAATCCTCGGCGTATTTAAAATTTGCGGCAGTAAAAAATTATTTTTTGAAAAATTTACTATAGAAAAGGCAATCCTCGGCGTATTTAAAATTTGCGACAGTAAAAAATTATTTTTTGGCAAATTCACTATAGAAAAGGCAATCCTCGGCCTATTTAAAATTTGCGACAATAAAAAATATTATTTTGACAAATTCACTATTGAACAGGCAATCCTCGGCGTATTTAAAATTTGCGACAGTAAAAAATTATTTTTTGAAAAATTTATTATAGAAGAGGCAATCCCCGGCGTATTTAAAATTTGCTACAGTAAAAAATTATTTTTTGAAAAATTGACTATAGAAAAGGCTATCCTCGGCGTATTTAAAATTTGCGACAGCAAAAAATTATTTTTTGAAAAATTTACTATAGAAAAGGCAATCCTCGGCGTATTTAAAATTTGCGACAGTAAAAAATTATTTTTTTGAAAAATTTACTATAGAAAAGGCAATCCTCGGCGTATTTAAAATTTGCGACAGTAAAAAATTATTTTTGAAAAATTTACTATAGAAAAGGCAATCCTCGGCGTATTTAAAATTTGCGACAGTAAAAAAATATTATTTTGACAAATTCACTATAGAAAAGGCAATCCTCAGCGTATTTAAAATTTGCGACAGTAAAAAATTATTTTTTGAAAAATTTACTATAGAAAAGGCAATCCTCGGCGTATTTAAAATTTGCGACAGTAAAAAATTATTTTTGAAAAATTTACTATAGAAAAGGCAATCCTCGGCCTATTTAAAATTTGCGGCAGTAAAAAATTATTTTTTGAAAAATTTACTATAGAAAAGGCAATCCTCGGCGTATTTAAAATTTGCGACAGTAAAAAACTATTTTTTGGCAATTTCACTATAGAAAAGGCAATCCCCGGGGTATTTAAAATTTGCGACAGTAAAAAATTATTTTTTGAAAAATTCTTTATAGAAAAGGCAATCCTCGGCGTATTTAAAATTTGCGACAGTAAAAAATTATTTTTTGAAAAATTTACTATAGAAAAGGCAATCCTCGGCGTATTTAAAATTTGCGACAGTAAAAAAATATTATTTTGACAAATTCACTATAGAAAAGGCAATCCTCAGCGTATTTAAAATTTGCGACAGTAAGAAATTATTTTTTGAAAAATTTACTATAGAAAAGGCAATCCTCGGCGTATTTAAAATTTGCGACAGTAAAAAATTATTTTTTGACAAATTTACTATAGAAAAGGCAATCCTCGGCGTATTTAAAATTTGCGACAGTAAAAAAATATTATTTGACAAATTCACTATAGAAAAGGCAATCCTCAGCGTATTTAAAATTTGCGACAGTAAAAAATTATTTTTTTGAAAAATTTACTATAGAAAAGGCAATCCTCGGCGTATTTAAAATTTGCGACAGTAAAAAATTATTTTTGAAAAATTTACTATAGAAAAGGTAATCCTCGGCGTATTTAAAACTTGCGACAGTAAAAAATTATGTTTTGAAAAATTTACTATAGAAAAGGCAATCCTCGGCGTATTTAAAATTTGCGACAGCAAAAAATAATTTTTTGAAAAATTCACTATAGAAAAGGCAATCATCGGTATATTTAAAATTTGCCACTGTAAAAATTTATTTTTTGACAAATTCACTATAGAAAAGGCAATCCTCGGTATATTTAAAATTTGCCACCGTAAAAATTTATTTTTTGACAAATTCACTATAGAAAAGGCAATTCTCGGCGTATTTAAAATTTGCGACCGTAAAAAATATTATTTTGACAAATTCACTATAGAAAAGGCAATCCTCGGCGTATTTAAAATTTGCGACAGTAAAAAATTATTTTTTGAAAAATTTACTATAGAAAAGGCAATCCTCGGCGTATTTAAAATTTGCGACAGTAAAAAATTATTTTTTGAAAAATTTACTATAGAAAAGGCAATCCTCGGCGTATTTAAAATTTGCGGCAGTAAAAAATTATTTTTTGAAAAATTTACTATAGAAAAGGCAATCCTCGGCGTATTTAAAATTTGCGACAGTAAAAAATTATTTTTTGGCAAATTCACTATAGAAAAGGCAATCCTCGGCGTATTTAAAATTTGCGACAATAAAAAATATTATTTTGACAAATTCACTATTGAACAGGCAATCCTCGGCGTATTTAAAATTTGCGACAGTAAAAAATTATTTTTTGAAAAATTTATTATAGAAGAGGCAATCCCCGGCGTATTTAAAATTTGCTACAGTAAAAAATTATTTTTTGAAAAATTGACTATAGAAAAGGCTATCCTCGGCGTATTTAAAATTTGCGACAGCAAAAAATTATTTTTTGAAAAATTTACTATAGAAAAGGCAATCCTCGGCGTATTTAAAATTTGCGACAGTAAAAAATTATTTTTTGAAAAATTTACTATAGAAAAGGCAATCCTCGGCGTATTTAAAATTTGCGACAGTAAAAAATTATTTTTTGACAAATTCACTATAGAAAAGGCAATCCTCGACGAATTTAAAATTTGCGACAGTAAAAAATTATTTTTTGACAAATTCACTATAGAAAAGGCAATCCTGACGAATTTAAAATTTGCGACAGTAAAAAATTATTTTTTGACAAATTCACTATAGAAAAGGCAATCCTCGACGAGTTTAAAATTTGCGACAGTAAAAAATTATTTTTTGAAAAATTTACTATAGAAAAGGCAATCCTCGGCGTATTTAAAATTTGCGACAGTAAAAAAATATTATTTTGACAAATTCACTATAGAAAAGGCAATCCTCGGCGTATTTAAAATTTGCTACAGTAAAAAATTATTTTTTGAAAAATTGACTATAGAAAAGGCTATCCTCGGCGTATTTAAAATTTGCGACAGCAAAAAATTATTTTTTGAAAAATTTACTATAGAAAAGGCAATCCTCGGCGTATTTAAAATTTGCGACAGTAAAAAATTATTTTTTTGAAAAATTTACTATAGAAAAGGCAATCCTCGGCGTATTTAAAATTTGCGACAGTAAAAAATTATTTTTTGAAAAATTTACTATAGAAAAGGCAATCCTCGGCGTATTTAAAATTTGCGACAGTAAAAAAATATTATTTTGACAAATTCACTATAGAAAAGGCAATCCTCAGCGTATTTAAAATTTGCGACAGTAAAAAATTATTTTTTGAAAAATTTACTATAGAAAAGGCAATCCTCGGCGTATTTAAAATTTGCGACAGTAAAAAATTATTTTTTGAAAAATTTACTATAGAAAAGGCAATCCTCGGCCTATTTAAAATTTGCGGCAGTAAAAAATTATTTTTTGAAAAATTTACTATAGAAAAGGCAATCCTCGGCGTATTTAAAATTTGCGACAGTAAAAAACTATTTTTTGGCAATTTCACTATAGAAAAGGCAATCCCCGGGGTATTTAAAATTTGCGACAGTAAAAAATTATTTTTTGAAAAATTCTTTATAGGAAAGGCAATCCTCGGCGTATTTAAAATTTGCGACAGTAAAAAATTATTTTTTGAAAAATTTACTATAGAAAAGGCAATCCTCGGCGTATTTAAAATTTGCGACAGTAAAAAAATATTATTTTGACAAATTCACTATAGAAAAGGCAATCCTCAGCGTATTTAAAATTTGCGACAGTAAGAAATTATTTTTTGAAAAATTTACTATAGAAAAGGCAATCCTCGGCGTATTTAAAATTTGCGACAGTAAAAAATTATTTTTTGAAAAATTTACTATAGAAAAGGCAATCCTCGGCGTATTTAAAATTTGCGACAGTAAAAAAATATTATTTTGACAAATTCACTATAGAAAAGGCAATCCTCGGCGTATTTAAAATTTGCGACAGTAAAAAATTATTTTTTGAAAAATTTACTATAGAAAAGGCAATACTCGGCGTATTTAAAATTTGCGACAGTAAAAAATTATTTTTTGAAAAATTCACTATAGAAAAGGCAATCATCGGTATATTTAAAATTTGCCACTGTAAAAATTTATTTTTTGACAAACTCACTATAGAAAAGGCAATCCTCGGCGTATTTAAAATTTGCGACAGTAAAAAATTATTTTTTGAAAAATTTACTATAGAAAAGGCAATCCTCGGCGTATTTAAAATTTGCGACAGTAAAAAAATATTATTTTGACAAATTCACTATAGAAAAGGCAATCCTCAGCGTATTTAAAATTTGCGACAGTAAGAAATTATTTTTTGAAAAATTTACTATAGAAAAGGCAATCCTCGGCGTATTTAAAATTTGCGACAGTAAAAAATTATTTTTTGAAAAATTTACTATAGAAAAGGCAATCCTCGGCGTATTTAAAATTTGCGACAGTAAAAAATTATTTTTTGAAAAATTTACTATAGCAAAGGCAATCCTCGGCGCATTTAAAATTTGCGACAGTAAAAAATTATTTTTTGAAAAATTTACTGTAGAAAAGGCAATCCTCGGCGCATTTAAAATTTGCGACAGTAAAAAATTATTTTTTGAAAAATTTACTACAGAAAAGGCAATCCTCGGCGTATTTAAAATTTGCGACAGTAAAAAATTATTTTTTGAAAAATTTACTATAGAAAAGGCAATCCTCGGCGTATTTAAAATTTGCGACAGTAAAAAATTATTTTTTGAAAAATTTACTATAGAAAAGGCAATACTCGGCGTATTTAAAATTTGCGACAGTAAAAAATTATTTTTTGAAAAATTCACTATAGAAAAGGCAATCATCGGTATATTTAAAATTTGCCACTGTAAAAATTTATTTTTTGACAAATTCACTATAGAAAAGGCAATCCTCGGCGTATTTAAAATTTGCGACAGTAAAAAATTATTTTTTGAAAAATTTACTATAGAAAAGGCAATCCTCGGCGTATTTAAAATTTGCGACAGTAAAAAATTATTTTTTGAAAAATTTACTATAGCAAAGGCAATCCTCGGCGCATTTAAAATTTGCGACAGTAAAAAATTATTTTTTGAAAAATTTACTGTAGAAAAGGCAATCCTCGGCGCATTTAAAATTTGCGACAGTAAAAAATTATTTTTTGAAAAATTTACTACAGAAAAGGCAATCCTCGGCGTATTTAAAATTTGCGACAGTAAAAAATTATTTTTTGAAAAATTTACTATAGAAAAGGCAATCCTCGGCGTATTTAAAATTTGCGACAGTAAAAAATTATTTTTTGAAAATTTACTATAGAAAAGGCAATACTCGGCGTATTTAAAATTTGGGACAGTAAAAAATTATTTTTTGAAAAATTCACTATAGAAAAGGCAATCATCGGTATATTTAAAATTTGCCACTGTAAAAATTTATTTTTTGACAAATTCACTATAGAAAAGGCAATCCTCGGCGTATTTAAAATTTGCGACAGTAAAAAATTATTTTTTGACAAATTCACTATAGAAAAGGCAATCCTCCGCGTATTAAAAATTTGCGACAGTAAAAAATTATTTTTTGACAAATTTACTATAGAAAAGGCAATCCTCGGCGTATTTAAAATTTGCGACAGTAAAAAAATATTATTTTGACAAATTCACTATAGAAAAGGCAATCCTCAGCGTATTTAAAATTTGCGACAGTAAAAAATTATTTTTTGAAAAATTTACTATAGAAAAGGCAATCCTCGGCGTATTTAAAATTTGCGACAGTAAAAAATTATTTTTTGAAAAATTTACTATAGAAAAGGCAATCCTCGGCGTATTTAAAATTTGCGGCAGTAAAAAATTATTTTTTGAAAAATTTACTATAGAAAAGGCAATCCTCGGCGTATTTAAAATTTGCGACAGTAAAAAATTATTTTTTGGCAAATTCACTATAGAAAAGGCAATCCTCGGCGTATTTAAAATTTGCGACAATAAAAAATATTATTTTGACAAATTCACTATTGAAAAGGCAATCCTCGGCGTATTTAAAATTTGCGACAGTAAAAAATAATTTTTTGAAAAATTTACTATAGAAGAGGCAATCCTCGGCGTATTTAAAATTTGCTACAGTAAAAAATTATTTTTTGAAAAATTGACTATAGAAAAGGCAATCCTCGGCGTATTTAAAATTTGCGACAGTAAAAAATTATTTTTTGAAAAATTTACTATAGAAAAGGCAATCCTCGGCGTATTTAAAATTTGCGACAGTAAAAAATTATTTTTTTGAAAAATTTACTATAGAAAAGGCAATCCTCGGCGTATTTAAAATTTGCGACCGTAAAAAATATTATTTTGACAAATTCACTATAGAAAAGGCAATCCTCGGCGTATTAAAAATTTGCGGCAGTAAAAAATTATTTTTTGAAAAATTTACTATAGAAAAGGCAATCCTCGGCGTATTTAAAATTTGCGACAGTAAAAAATTATTTTTTGAAAAATTTACTATAGAAAGGGCAATGCTCTGCGTATTTAAAATTTGCGACAGTAAAAAATTATTTTTTGAAAAATTTACTATAGAAAAGGCAATCCTCGGCGTATTTAAAATTTGCGACAGAAAAAATTTATTTTTTGACAAATTCACTATAGAAAAGGCAATCCTCGGCGTATTAAAAATTTGCGACCGTAAAAAATAATTTTTTGAGAAATTTACTATAGAAAAGGCAATCCTCGGAGTATTTAAAATTTGCGACAGTAAAAAATTATTTTTTGAAAAATTTACTATAGAAAAGGCAAACCTCGGCGTATTTAAAATTTGCGACAGTAAAAAATGATTTTTTGAAAGTTTACTATAGAAAAGGCAATCCTCGGCGTATTTAAAATTTGCTACAGTAAAAAATTATTTTTTGAAAAATTTACTATAGAAAAGGCAATCCTCGGCGTATTTAAAATTTGCGACAGTAAAAAATTATTTTTTGAAAAATTTACTATATAAAAGGCAATCCTCGGCGTATTTAAAATTTGCGACAGTAAAAAATGATTTTTTGAAAAATTTTCTATAGAAAAGGCAATCCTCGGCGTATTTAAAATTTGCGACAGTAAAAATTTATTTTTTGACAAATTCACTATAGAAATGGCAATCCTCGGCGTATTTAAAATTTGCGAGAGTAAAAAATTATATTTTTGAAAAATTTACTATAGTAAAGGCAATCCTCGGCGTATTTAAAATTTGCGACAGTAAAAAATTATTTTTTGAAAAATTTACTATAGAAAAGGCAATCCTCGGCGTATTTAAAATTTGCGAAAGTAAAAAATTATTTTTTGAAAAATTTACTATAGAAAAGGCAATCCTGGCGTATTTAAAATTTGCGACAGTAAAAAATTATTTTTTGAAAAATTTACTATAGAAAAGGCAATCCTCGGCGTATTTAAAATTTGCGACAGTAAAAAATTATTTTTTGAAAAATTTACTATAGAAAAGGCAATCCTCGGCGAATTTAAAATTCGCGACAGTAAAAAATTATTTTTTGAAAAAGTTACTATAGAAAAGGCAATCCTCGGCGTATTTAAAATTTGCGACAGTAAAAAATAATTTTTTGAAAAAGTTACTATAGAAAAGGCAATCCTCGGCGTATTTAAAATTTGCGACAGTAAAAAATTATTATTTGAAAAATTTACTATAGAAAAGGCAATCCTCGGCGTATTTAAAATTTGCGACAGTAAAAAATTATGTTTTGAAAAATTTACAATAGAAAAGGCAATCCTCGGCGTATTTAAAATTTGCGACAGCAAAAAATAATTTTTTGAAAAATTCACTATAGAAAAGGCAATCATCGGTATATTTAAAATTTGCCACTGTAAAAATTTATTTTTTTGACAAATTCACTATAGAAAAGGCAATCCTCGGTATATTTAAAATTTACCACAGTAAAATTTTTTTTTTTGACAAATTCAATATAGAAAAGGCATATTTAAAATTTGCGACCGTAAAAAATATTATTTTGACAAATTCACTATAGAAAAGGCAATCCTCGACGAATTTAAAATTTGCGAGAGTAAAAAATTATTTTTTGAAAAATTTACTATAGAAAAGGCAATCCTCGGCGTATTTAAAATTTTCGACAGCAAAAAATTATTATTTGAAAAATTTACTATAGAAAAGGCAATCCTCGGCGTATTTAAAATTTGCGACAGTAAAAAATTATTTTTTGAAAAATTTACTATAGCAAAGGCAATCCTCGGCGCATTTAAAATTTGCGACAGTAAAAAATTATTTTTTGAAAAATTTACTGTAGAAAAGGCAATCCTCGGCGCATTTAAAATTTACGACAGTAAAAAATTATTTTTTGAAAAATTTACTACAGAAAAGGCAATCCTCGGCGTATTTAAAATTTAAGACAGTAAAAAATTATTTTTTGAAAAATTTACTATAGAAAAGGCAATACTCGGCGTATTTAAAATTTGCGACAGTAAAAAATTATTTTTTGAAAAATTTACTATAGAAAAGGCAATACTCGGCGTATTTAAAATTTGCGACAGTAAAAAATTATTTTTTGAAAAATTCACTATAGAAAAGGCAGTCATCAGTATATTTAAAATTTGCCACTGTAAAAATTTATTTTTTGACAAATTCACTATAGAAAAGGCAATCCTCGGCGTATTTAAAATTTGCGACAGTTAAAAATATTTTTTTTTGAAAAATTTACTATAGAAAAGGCAATCCTGGCGTATTTAAAATTTGCGACAGTAAAAAATTATTTTTTGAAAAATTTACTATAGAAAAGGCAATCCTCGGCGTATTTAAAATTTGCGACAGTAAAAAATTATTTTTTGAAAAATTTACTATAGAAAAGGCAATCCTCGGCGAATTTAAAATTTGCGACAGTAAAAAATTATGTTTTGAAAAATTTACTATAGAAAAGGCAATCCTCGGCGTATTTAAAATTTGCGACAGTAAAAAATAATTTTTTGAAAAAGTTACTATAGAAAAGGCAATCCTCGGCGTATTTAAAATTTGCGACAGTAAAAAATTATTATTTGAAAAATTTACTATAGAAAAGGCAATCCTCGGCGTATTTAAAATTTGCGACAGTAAAAAATTATGTTTTGAAAAATTTACTATAGAAAAGGCAATCCTCGGCGTATTTAAAATTTGCGACAGCAAAAAATTATTTTTTGAAAAATTCACTATAGAAAAGGCAATCCTCGGCGTATTTAAAATTTGCGACAGTAAAAATTTATTTTTTGACAAATTCACTATAGAAATGGCAATCCTCGGCGTATTTAAAATTTGCGAGAGTAAAAAATTATATTTTTGAAAAATTTACTATAGAAAAGGCAATCCTCGGCGTATTTAAAATTTGCGACAGTAAAAAATTATTTTTTGAAAAATTTACTATAGAAAAGGCAATCCTCGGCGTATTTAAAATTTGCGAAAGTAAAAAATTATTTTTTGAAAAATTTACTATAGAAAAGGCAATCCTCGGCGTATTTAAAATTTGCGACAGTAAAAAATTATTTTTTGAAAAATTTACTATAGAAAAGGCAATCCTCGGCGTATTTAAAATTTGCGAAAGTAAAAAATTATATTTTTGAAAAATTTACTATAGAAAAGGCAATCCTCGGCGTATTTAAAATTTGCGACAGTAAAAAATTATTTTTTGAAAAATTTACTATAGAAAAGGCAATCCTCGGCGTATTTAAAATTTGCGAAAGTAAAAAATTATTTTTTGAAAAATTTACTATAGAAAAGGCAATCCTGGCGTATTTAAAATTTGCGACAGTAAAAAATTATTTTTTGAAAAATTTACTATAGAAAAGGCAATCCTCGGCGTATTTAAAATTTGCGACAGTAAAAAATTATTTTTTGAAAAATTTACTATAGAAAAGGCAATCCTCGGCGAATTTAAAATTTGCGACAGTAAAAAATTATTTTTTGAAAAAGTTACTATAGAAAAGGCAATCCTCGGCGTATTTAAAATTTGCGACAGTAAAAAATAATTTTTTGAAAAAGTTACTATAGAAAAGGCAATCCTCGGCGTATTTAAAATTTGCGACAGTAAAAAATTATTATTTGAAAAATTTACTATAGAAAAGGCAATCCTCGGCGTATTTAAAATTTGCGACAGTAAAAAATTATGTTTTGAAAAATTTACTATAGAAAAGGCAATCCTCGGCGTATTTAAAATTTGCGACAGCAAAAAATAATTTTTTGAAAAATTCACTATAGAAAAGGCAATCATCGGTATATTTAAAATTTGCCACTGTAAAAATTTATTTTTTGACAAATTCACTATAGAAAAGGCAATCCTCGGTATATTTAAAATTTACCACAGTAAAATTTTTTTTTTTGACAAATTCAATATAGAAAAGGCATATTTAAAATTTGCGACCGTAAAAAATATTATTTTGACAAATTCACTATAGAAAAGGCAATCCTCGACGTATTTAAAATTTGCGAGAGTAAAAAATTATTTTTTGAAAAATTTACTATAGAAAAGGCAATCCTCGGCGTATTTAAAATTTTCGACAGCAAAAAAATTATTATTTGAAAAATTTACTATAGAAAAGGCAATCCTCGGCGTATTTAAAATTTGCGACAGTAAAAAATTATTTTTTGAAAAATTTACTATAGCAAAGGCAATCCTCGGCGCATTTAAAATTTGCGACAGTAAAAAATTATTTTTTGAAAAATTTACTGTAGAAAAGGCAATCCTCGGCGCATTAAAATTTACGACAGTAAAAAATTATTTTTTGAAAAATTTACTACAGAAAAGGCAATCCTCGGCGTATTTAAAATTTGCGACAGTAAAAAATTATTTTTTGAAAAATTTACTATAGAAAAGGCAATACTCGGCGTATTTAAAATTTGCGACAGTAAAAAATTATTTTTTGAAAAATTTACTATAGAAAAGGCAATACTCGGCGTATTTAAAATTTGCGACAGTAAAAAATAATTTTTTGAAAAATTCACTATAGAAAAGGCAGTCATCAGTATATTTAAAATTTGCCACTGTAAAAATTTATTTTTTGACAAATTCACTATAGAAAAGGCAATCCTCGGCGTATTTAAAATTTGCGACAGTAAAAAATTATTTTTTGAAAAATTTACTATAGAAAAGGCAATCCCCGGCGTATTTAAAATTTGCGACAGTAAAAAAATATTATTTTGACAAATTCACTATAGAAAAGGCAATCCTCCGCGTATTAAAAATTTGCGACAGTAAAAAATTATTTTTTGACAAATTTACTATAGAAAAAGGCAATCCTCGGCGTATTTAAAATTTGCGACAGTAAAAAAATATTATTTTGACAAATTCACTATAGAAAAGGCAATCCTCAGCGTATTTAAAATTTGCGACAGTAAAAATTATTTTTTGAAAAATTTACTATAGAAAAGGCAATCCTCGGCGTATTTAAAATTTGCGACAGTAAAAAATTATTTTTTGAAAAATTTACTATAGAAAAGGCAATCCTCGGCGTATTTAAAATTTGCGGCAGTAAAAAATTATTTTTTGAAAAATTTACTATAGAAAAGGCAATCCTCGGCGTATTTAAAATTTGCGACAGTAAAAAATTATTTTTTGGCAAATTCACTATAGAAAAGGCAATCCTCGGAGTATTTAAAATTTGCGACAGTAAAAAATTATTTTTTGAAAAATTTACTATAGAAAAGGCAAACCTCGGCGTATTTAAAATTTGCGACAGTAAAAAATGATTTTTTGAAAGTTTACTATAGAAAAGGCAATCCTCGGCGTATTTAAAATTTGCTACAGTAAAAAATTATTTTTTGAAAAATTTACTATAGAAAAGGCAATCCTCGGCGTATTTAAAATTTGCGACAGTAAAAAATTATTTTTTGAAAAATTTACTATATAAAAGGCAATCCTCGGCGTATTTAAAATTTGCGACAGTAAAAAATGATTTTTTGAAAAATTTACTATAGAAAAGGCAATCCTCGGCGTATTTAAAATTTGCGACAGTAAAAATTTATTTTTTGACAAATTCACTATAGAAATGGCAATCCTCGGCGTATTTAAAATTTGCGAGAGTAAAAAATTATATTTTTGAAAAATTTACTATAGAAAAGGCAATCCTCGTCGTATTTAAAATTTGCGACAGTAAAAAATTATTTTTTGAAAAATTTACTATAGAAAAGGCAATCCTCGGCGTATTTAAAATTTGCGAAAGTGAAAAATTATTTTTTGAAAAATTTACTATAGAAAAGGCAATCCTGGCGTATTTAAAATTTGCGACAGTAAAAAATTATTTTTTGAAAAATTTACTATAGAAAAGGCAATCCTTGGCGTATTTAAAATTTGCGACAGTAAAAAATTATTTTTTGAAAAATTTACTATAGAAAAGGCAATCCTCGGCGAATTTAAAATTTGCGACAGTAAAAAATTATTTTTTGAAAAAGTTACTATAGAAAAGGCAATCCTCGGCGTATTTAAAATTTGCGACAGTAAAAAATTATTTTTTGAAAAAGTTACTATAGAAAAGGCAATCCTCGGCGTATTTAAAATTTGCGACAGTAAAAAATTATTATTTGAAAAATTTACTATAGAAAAGGCAATCCTCGGCGTATTTAAAATTTGCGACAGTAAAAAATTATGTTTTGAAAAATTTTCTATAGAAAAGGCAATCCTCGGCGTATTTAAAATTTGCGACAGCAAAAAATAATTTTTTGAAAAATTCACTATAGAAAAGGCAATCATCGGTATATTTAAAATTTGCCACTGTAAAAATTTATTTTTTGACAAATTCACTATAGAAAAGGCAATCCTCGGTATATTTAAAATTTGCCTCAGTAAAATTTTTTTTTTTGACAAATTCAATAAAGAAAAGGAATATTTAAAATTTGCGACCGTAAAAAATATTATTTTGACAAATTCACTATAGGAAAGGCAATCCTCGACGTATTTAAAATTTGCGAGAGTAAAAAATTATTTTTTGAAAAATTTACTATAGAAAAGGCAATCCTCGGCGTATTTAAAATTTTCGACAGCAAAAAATTATTATTTGGAAAATTTACTATAGAAAAGGCAATCCTCGGCGTATTTAAAATTTGCGACAGTAAAAAATTATTTTTTGAAAAATTTACTATAGCAAAGGCAATCCTCGGCGCATTTAAAATTTGCGACAGTAAAAAATTATTTTTTGACAAATTTACTGTAGAAAAGGCAATCCTCGGCGCATTTAAAATTTGCGACAGTAAAAAATTATCTTTTGAAAAATTTACTACAGAAAAGGCAATCCTCGGCGTATTTAAAATTTGCGACAGTAAAAAATTATTTTTTGAAAAATTTACTATAGAAAAGGCAATCATCGGCGTATTTAAAATTTGCGACAGTAAAAAATTATTTTTTGAAAAATTTACTATAGAAAAGGCAATACTCGGCGTATTTAAAGTTTGCGACAGTAAAAAATTATTTTTTGAAAAATTCACTATAGAAAAGGCAATCATCAGTATATTTAAAATTTGCCACTGTAAAAATTTATTTTTTGACAAATTCACTATAGAAAAGGCAATCCTCGGCGTATTTAAAATTTGCGACAGTAAAAAATTATTTTTTGAAAAATTTACTATAGAAAAGGCAATCCTCGGCGTATTTAAAATTTGCAACAGTAAAAAAATATTATTTTGACAAATTCACTATAGAAAAGGCAATCCTCGGCGTATTTAAAATTTGCGACAGTAAAAAATTATTTTTTGACAAATTCATTATAGAAAAGGCAATACTCGGCGTATTCAAAATTTGCGACAGTAAAAAATAGTATTTTGACAAATTCACTAAAGAAAAGGCAATCCTCGGCGTATTTAAAATTTGCGACAGTAAAAAATTATTTTTTGATAAATTTACTATAGAAAAGGCAATACTCGGCGTGTTTAAAATTTTCGACAGTAAAAAATTATTTTTTGATAAATTTACTATAGAAAAGGCAATACTCGGCGTGTTTAAAATTTTCGACAGTAAAAAATTATTTTTTGACAAATTCACTATAGAAAATGCAATACTCGGCGTATTTAAAATTTGCGACAGTAAAAAATTATTTTTTGAAAAACTTACTATAGAAAAGGCAATCCTCGGCGTATTTAAAATTTGCGACAGTAAAAAATTATTTTTTGAAAAATTTACTATAGAAAAGGCAATCCTCGGCGTGTTTAAAATTTTCGACAGTAAAAAAATATTATTTTGACAAATTCACTATAGAAAAGGCAATCCTCGGCGTATTTAAAATTTGCGACAGTAAAAAATTATTTTTTGACAAATTCATTATAGAAAAGGCAATACTCGGCGTATTCAAAATTTGCGACAGTAAAAAATAGTATTTTGACAAATTCACTAAAGAAAAGGCAATCCTCGGCGTATTTAAAATTTGCGACAGTAAAAAATTATTTTTGATAAATTTACTATAGAAAAGGCAATACTCGGCGTGTTTAAAATTTTCGACAGTAAAAAATTATTTTTTGATAAATTTACTATAGAAAAGGCAATACTCGGCGTGTTTAAAATTTTCGACAGTAAAAAATTATTTTTTGACAAATTCACTATAGAAAATGCAATACTCGGCGTATTTAAAATTTGCGACAGTAAAAAATTATTTTTTGAAAAACTTACTATAGAAAAGGCAATCCTCGGCGTATTTAAAATTTGCGACAGTAAAAAATTATTTTTTGAAAAATTTACTATAGAAAGGGCAATGCTCTGCGTATTTAAAATTTGCGACAGTAAAAATTATTTTTTGAAAAATTTACTATAGAAAAGGCAATCCTCGGCGTATTAAAAATTTGCGACAGTAAAAATTTATTTTTTGACAAATTCACTATAGAAAAGGCAATCCTCGGCGTATTAAAAATTTGCGACCGTAAAAAATAATTTTTTGAGAAATTTACTATAGAAAAGGCAATCCTCGGCTTATTTAAAACTTGCGACAGTAAAAAATTATGTTTTGAAAAATTTACTATAGAAAAGGCAATCCTCGGCGAATTTAAAATTTGCGACAGCAAAAAATAATTTTTTGAAAAATTCACTATAGAAAAGGCAATCATCGGTATATTTAAAATTTGCCACTGTAAAAATTTATTTTTTGACAAATTCACTATAGAAAAGGCAATCCTCGGTATATTTAAAATTTGCCACAGTAAAAATTTATTTTTTGACAAATTCCCTATAGAAAAGGCAATTCTCGGCGTATTTAAAATTTGCGACCGTAAAAAATATTATTTTGACAAATTCACTATAGAAAAGGCAATCCTCGGCGTATTTAAAATTTGCGACAGTAAAAAATTATTTTTTGCAAAATTTACTATAGAAAAGGCAATCCTCGGCGTATTTAAAATTTGCGACAGTAAAAAATTATTTTTTGAAAAACTTATCATAGGAAAGGCAATCCTGGGCGTATTTAAAATTTGCGACAGTAAAAAATTATTTTTTGAAAAATTTACTATAGAAAAGGCAATCCTCGGCGTATTTAAAATTTGCGACAGTAAAAAAATATTATTTTGACAAATTCACTATAGAAAAGGCAATCGCAATCCTCGGCGTATTTAAAATTTGCGACAGTAAAAAATTATTTTTTGACAAATTCATTATAGAAAAGGCAATACTCGGCGTATTCAAAATTTGCGATAGTAAAAAATAGTATTTTGACAAATTCACTAAAGAAAAGGCAATCCTCGGCGTATTTAAAATTTGCGACAGTAAAAAATTATTTTTTGATAAATTTACTATAGAAAAGGCAATACTCGGCGTGTTTAAAATTTTCGACAGTAAAAAATTATTTTTTGATAAATTTACTATAGAAAAGGCAATACTCGGCGTGTTTAAAATTTTCGACAGTAAAAAATTATTTTTTGACAAATTCACTATAGAAAATGCAATACTCGGCGTATTTAAAATTTGCGACAGTAAAAAATTATTTTTTGAAAAACTTACTATAGAAAAGGGCAATCCTCGGCGTATTTAAAATTTGCGACAGTAAAAAATTATTTTTTGAAAAATTTACTATAGAAAAGGCAATCCTCGGCGTGTTTAAAATTTTCGACAGTAAAAAATTATTTTTTGACAAATTCACTATAGAAAATGCAATCCTCGGCGTATTAAAAATTGGGCGACCGTAAAAAATAATTTTTTGAGAATTTACTATAGAAAAGGCAATCCTCGGCGTATTTAAAACTTGCGACAGTAAAAAATTATGTTTTGAAAAATTTACTATAGAAAAGGCAATCCTCGGCGTATTTAAAATTTGCGACAGCAAAGAATAATTTTTTGAAAAATTCACTATAGAAAAGGCAATCCTCGGTATATTTAAAATTTGCCACAGTAAAAATTTATTTTTTTGACAAATTCACTATAGAAAAGGCAATTTTCGGCGTATTTAAAATTTGCGACCGTAAAAAATATTATTTTGACAAATTCACTATAGAAAAGGCAATCCTCGGCGTATTTAAAATTTGCGACAGTAAAAAATTATTTTTTGCAAAATTTACTATAGAAAAGGCAATCCTCGGCGTATTTAAAATTTGCGACAGTAAAAAATTATTTTTTGAAAAACTTATCATAGGAAAGGCAATCCTGGGCGTATTTAAAATTTGCGACAGTAAAAAATTATTTTTTGAAAAATTTACTATAGAAAAGGCAATCCTCGGCGTATTTAAAATTTGCGACAGTAAAAAAATATTATTTTGACAAATTCACTATAGAAAAGGCAATCCTCGGCGTATTTAAAATTTGCGACAGTAAAAAATTATTTTTTGACAAATTCATTATAGAAAAGGCAATACTCGGCGTATTCAAAATTTGCGACAGTAAAAAATAGTATTTTGACAAATTCACTAAAGAAAAGGCAATCCTCGGCGTATTTAAAATTTGCGACAGTAAAAAATTATTTTTTGATAAATTTACTATAGAAAAGGCAATACTCGGGGTGTTTAAAATTTTCGACAGTAAAAAATTATTTTTTGATAAATTTACTATAGAAAAGGCAATACTCGGCGTGTTTAAAATTTTCGAAAGTAAAAAATTATTTTTTGACAAATTCACTATAGAAAATGCAATACTCGGCGTATTTAAAATTTGCGACAGTAAAAAATTATTTTTTGAAAAACTTACTATAGAAAAGGCAATCCTCGGCGTATTTAAAATTTGCGACAGTAAAAAATAATTTTTTGAAAAATTTACTATAGAAAAGGCAATCCTCGGCGTGTTTAAAATTTTCGACAGTAAAAAATTATTTTTTGACAAATTCACTATAGAAAATGCAATCCTCGGCGTATTTAAAATTTGCGACAGTAAAAAATTATTTTTTGAAAAATTTACTATAGAAAAGGCAATCCTCGGCGTATTTAAAATTTGCGACAGTAAAAAAATATTATTTTGACAAATTCACTATAGAAAAGGCAATCCTCGGCGTATTTAAAATTTGCGACAGTAAAAAATTATTTTTTGAAAAATTTACTATAGAAAAGGCAATCCTCGGCGTATTTAAAATTTGCGACAGTAAAAAAATATTATTTTGACAAATTCACTATAGAAAAGGCAATCCTCAGCGTATTTAAAATTTGCGACAGTAAAAAATTATTTTTTGAAAAATTTACTATAGAAAAGGCAATCCTCGGCGTATTTAAAATTTGCGACAGTAAAAAATTATTTTTTGAAAAATTTACTATAGAAAAGGCAATCCTCGGCCTATTTAAAATTTGCGGCAGTAAAAAATTATTTTTTGAAAAATTTACTATAGAAAAGGCAATCCTCGGCGTATTTAAAATTTGCGACAGTAAAAAATTATTTTTTGGCAATTTCACTATAGAAAAGGCAATCCTCGGGGTATTTAAAATTTGCGACAGTAAAAAATTATTTTTTGAAAAATTCACTACAGAAAAGGCAATCCTCGGCGTATTTAAAATTTGCGACAGTAAAAAATTATTTTTTGAAAAATTTACTATAGAAAAGGCAATCCTCGGCGTATTTAAAATTTGCGACAGTAAAAAATTATTTTTTGAAAAATTTACTATAGAAAAGGCAATCCTCGGCGTATTTAAAATTTGCAACAGCAAAAAATTATTTTTTGAAAAATTTACTATAGAAAATGCAATCCTCGGCGTATTTAAAATTTGCGACAGTAAAAAATTATTTTTTGAAAAATTTACTATAGAAAAGGCAATACTCGGCGTATTTAAAATTTGCGACAGTAAAAAATATTATTTTGACAAGTTCACTATAGAAAAGGCAATCCTCGGCGTATTTAAAACTTGCGACAGTAAAAAATTATGTTTTGAAAAATTTACTATAGAAAAGGCCATCCTCGGCGTATTTAAAATTTGCGACAGCAAAAAATAATTTTTTTAAAAATTCACTATAGAAAAGGCAATCATCGGTATATTTAAAATTTGCCAATGTAAAAATTTATTGTTTGACAAATTCACTATAGAAAAGGCAATCCTCGGTATATTTAAAATTTGCCACAGTAAAAAGATATTTTTTGACAAAATGCAATCCTCGGCGTATTTAAAATTTGCGACAGTAAAAAATTATTTTTTGAAAAATTTACTATAGAAAAGGCAATACTCGGCGTATTTAAAATTTGCGACAGTAAAAAATATTATTTTGACAAGTTCACTATAGAAAAGGCATTCCTCGGCGTATTTAAAACTTGCGACAGTAAAAAATTATGTTTTGAAAAATTTACTATAGAAAAGGCCATCCTCGGCGTATTTAAAATTTGCGACAGCAAAAAATAATTTTTTGAAAAATTCACTATAGAAAAGGCAATCATCGGTATATTTAAAATTTGCCAATGTAAAAACTTATTTTTTGACAAATTCACTATAGAAAAGGCAATCCTCGGTATATTTAAAATTTGCCACAGTAAAAAGATATTTTTTGACAAATTCACTATAGAAAAGGCAATTCTCGGCGTATTTAAAATTTGCGACCGTAAAAAATATTATTTTGACAAATTCACTATAGAAAAGGCAATCCTCGGCGTATTTAAAATTTGCGACAGTAAAAAAATATTATTTTGACAAATTCACTATAGAAAAGGCAATCCTCGGCGTATTTAAAATTTGCGACAGTAAAAAATTATTTTTTGACAAATTCACTATAGAAAAGGCAATCCTCGGCGTATTCGAAATTTGCGACAGTAAAAAATAGTATTTTGACAAATTCACTAAAGAAAAGGCAATCCTCGGCGTATTTAAAATTTGCGACAGTAAAAAATTATTTTTTGATAAATTTACTATAGAAAAGGCAATACTCGGCGTGTCTAAAATTTTCGACAGTAAAAAATTATTTTTTGATAAATTTACTATAGAAAAGGCAATACTCGGCGTATTTAAAATTTTCGACAGTAAAAAATTATTTTTTGACAAATTCACTTTAGAAAATGCAATACTCGGCGTATTTAAAATTTGCGACAGTAAAAAATTATTTTTTGAAAAACTTACTATAGAAAAGGCAATCCTCGGCGTATTTAAAATTTGCGACAGTAAAAAATTATTTTTTGAAAAATTTACTATAGAAAAGGTACTCCTCGGCGTGTTTAAAATTTGCGACAGTAAAAAATTATTTTTTGAAAAATTTACTATAGAAAAGGCAATCCTCGGCGTATTTAAAATTTGCGGCAGTAAAAAATTATTTTTTGAAAAACTTATCATAGGAAAGGCAATCCTGGGCGTATTTAAAATTTGCGACAGTAAAAAATTATTTTTTGAAAAATTTACTATAGAAAAGGCAATCCTCGGCGTATTTAAAATTTGCGACAGTAAAAAAATATTATTTTGACAAATTCACTATAGAAAAGGCAATCCTCGGCGTATTTAAAATTTGCGACAGTAAAAAATTATTTTTTGACAAATTCATTATAGAAAAGGCAATACTCGGCGTATTCAAAATTTGCGACAGTAAAAAATAGTATTTTGACAAATTCACTAAAGAAAAGGCAATCCTCGGCGTATTTAAAATTTGCGACAGTAAAAAATTATTTTTTGATAAATTTACTATAGAAAAGGCAATACTCGGCGTGTCTAAAATTTTCGACAGTAAAAAATTATTTTTTGATAAATTTACTATAGAAAAGGCAATACTCGGCGTATTTAAAATTTTCGACAGTAAAAAATTATTTTTTGACAAATTCACTTTAGAAAATGCAATACTCGGCGTATTTAAAATTTGCGACAGTAAAAAATTATTTTTTGGCATATTCACTATAGGAAAGGCAATCCTCGGGGTATTTAAAATTTTCGACAGTAAAAAATTATTTTTTAACAAATTCACCATAGAAAAGGTAATCCTCGGTGTATTTAAAATTTGCGACAGTAAAAAATTATTTTTTGAAAAATTTACTATATTAAAGGCAATCCTCGGCGTATTTAAAATTTGCGACAGTAAAAAATTTTTTTTTGACAAAGTCACTATAGAAAAGGCAATCGTCGGCGTATTTAAAATTTGCGACCGTAAAAAATATTATTTTGACAAATTCACTATAGAAAAGGCAATCCTCGGCGTATTTAAAATTTGCGACAGTAAAAAATTATTTTTTGGCAAATTCACTATAGAAAAGGCAATCCACGGGGTATTTAAAATTTGCGATAGTAAAAAATTATTTTTTGAAAAATTTACTATAGAAAAGGCAATCCTCGGCGTATTTAAAATTTCCAACAGCAAAAAATTATTTTTTGAAAAATTTACTATAGAAAAGGCAATCCTCGGCGTATTTAAAATTTACGACAGTAAAAAATTATTTTTTGGCATATTCACTATAGGAAAGGCAATCCTCGGGGTATTTAAAATTTTCGACAGTAAAAAATTATTTTTTAACAAATTCACCATAGAAAAGGTAATCCTCGGTGTATTTAAAATTTGCGACAGTAAAAAATAATTTTTTGAAAAATTTACTATATTAAAGGCAAACCTCGGCGTATTTAAAATTTGCGACAGTAAAAAATTTTTTTTTGACAAAGTCACTATAGAAAAGGCAATCGTCGGCGTATTTAAAATTTGCGACCGTAAAAAATATTATTTTGACAAATTCACTATAGAAAAGGCAATCCTCGGCGTATTTAAAATTTGCGACAGTAAAAAATTATTTTTTGCAAAATTTACTATAGAAAAGGCAATCCTCGGCGTATTTAAAATTTGCGACAGTAAAAAATTATTTTTTGAAAAACTTATCATAGGAAAGGCAATCCTGGGCGTATTTAAAATTTGCGACAGTAAAAAATTATTTTTTGAAAAATTTACTATAGAAAAGGCAATCCTCGGCGTATTTAAAATTTGCGACAGTAAAAAAATATTATTTTGACAAATTCACTATAGAAAAGGCAATCCTCGGCGTATTTAAAATTTGCGACAGTAAAAAATTATTTTTTGACAAATTCATTATAGAAAAGGCAATACTCGGCGTATTCAAAATTTGCGACAGTAAAAAATAGTATTTTGACAAATTCACTAAAGAAAAGGCAATCCTCGGCGTATTTAAAATTTGCGACAGTAAAAAATTATTTTTTGATAAATTTACTATAGAAAAGGCAATACTCGGGGTGTTTAAAATTTTCGACAGTAAAAAATTATTTTTTGATAAATTTACTATAGAAAAGGCAATACTCGGCGTGTTTAAAATTTTCGAAAGTAAAAAATTATTTTTTGACAAATTCACTATAGAAAATGCAATACTCGGCGTATTTAAAATTTGCGACAGTAAAAAATTATTTTTTGAAAAACTTACTATAGAAAAGGCAATCCTCGGCGTATTTAAAATTTGCGACAGTAAAAAATAATTTTTTGAAAAATTTACTATAGAAAAGGCAATCCTCGGCGTGTTTAAAATTTTCGACAGTAAAAAATTATTTTTTGACAAATTCACTATAGAAAATGCAATCCTCGGCGTATTTAAAATTTGCGACAGTAAAAAATTATTTTTTGAAAAATTTACTATAGAAAAGGCAATCCTCGGCGTATTTAAAATTTGCGACAGTAAAAAATTATTTTTTGAAAAATTTACTATAGAAAAGGCAATCCTCGGCCTATTTAAAATTTGCGGCAGTAAAAAATTATTTTTTGAAAAATTTACTATAGAAAAGGCAATCCTCGGCGTATTTAAAATTTGCGACAGTAAAAAATTATTTTTTGGCAATTTCACTATAGAAAAGGCAATCCTCGGGGTATTTAAAATTTGCGACAGTAAAAAATTATTTTTTGAAAAATTCACTACAGAAAAGGCAATCCTCGGCGTATTTAAAATTTGCGACAGTAAAAAATTATTTTTTGAAAAATTTACTATAGAAAAGGCAATCCTCGGCGTATTTAAAATTTGCGACAGTAAAAAATTATTTTTTGAAAAATTTACTATAGAAAAGGCAATCCTCGGCGTATTTAAAATTTGCAACAGCAAAAAATTATTTTTTGAAAAATTTACTATAGAAAATGCAATCCTCGGCGTATTTAAAATTTGCGACAGTAAAAAATTATTTTTTGAAAAATTTACTATAGAAAAGGCAATCCTCGGCGTATTTAAAATTTGCGACAGTAAAAAAATATTATTTTGACAAATTCACTATAGAAAAGGCAATCCTCAGCGTATTTAAAATTTGCGACAGTAAAAAATTATTTTTTGAAAAATTTACTATAGAAAAGGCAATCCTCGGCGTATTTAAAATTTGCGACAGTAAAAAATTATTTTTTGAAAAATTTACTATAGAAAAGGCAATCCTCGGCCTATTTAAAATTTGCGGCAGTAAAAAATTATTTTTTGAAAAATTTACTATAGAAAAGGCAATCCTCGGCGTATTTAAAATTTGCGACAGTAAAAAATTATTTTTTGGCAATTTCACTATAGAAAAGGCAATCCTCGGGGTATTTAAAATTTGCGACAGTAAAAAATTATTTTTTGAAAAATTCACTACAGAAAAGGCAATCCTCGGCGTATTTAAAATTTGCGACAGTAAAAAATTATTTTTTGAAAAATTTACTATAGAAAAGGCAATCCTCGGCGTATTTAAAATTTGCGACAGTAAAAAATTATTTTTTGAAAAATTTACTATAGAAAAGGCAATCCTCGGCGTATTTAAAATTTGCAACAGCAAAAAATTATTTTTTGAAAAATTTACTATAGAAAATGCAATCCTCGGCGTATTTAAAATTTGCGACAGTAAAAAATTATTTTTTGAAAAATTTACTATAGAAAAGGCAATACTCGGCGTATTTAAAATTTGCGACAGTAAAAAATATTATTTTGACAAGTTCACTATAGAAAAGGCAATCCTCGGCGTATTTAAAACTTGCGACAGTAAAAAATTATGTTTTGAAAAATTTACTATAGAAAAGGCCATCCTCGGCGTATTTAAAATTTGCGACAGCAAAAAATAATTTTTTTAAAAATTCACTATAGAAAAGGCAATCATCGGTATATTTAAAATTTGCCAATGTAAAAATTTATTTTTTGACAAATTCACTATAGAAAAGGCAATCCTCGGTATATTTAAAATTTGCCACAGTAAAAAGATATTTTTTGACAAAATGCAATCCTCGGCGTATTTAAAATTTGCGACAGTAAAAAATTATTTTTTGAAAAATTTACTATAGAAAAGGCAATACTCGGCGTATTTAAAATTTGCGACAGTAAAAAATATTATTTTGACAAGTTCACTATAGAAAAGGCAATCCTCGGCGTATTTAAAACTTGCGACAGTAAAAAATTATGTTTTGAAAAATTTACTATAGAAAAGGCCATCCTCGGCGTATTTAAAATTTGCGACAGCAAAAAATAATTTTTTGAAAAATTCACTATAGAAAAGGCAATCATCGGTATATTTAAAATTTGCCAATGTAAAAACTTATTTTTTGACAAATTCACTATAGAAAAGGCAATCCTCGGTATATTTAAAATTTGCCACAGTAAAAAGATATTTTTTGACAAATTCACTATAGAAAAGGCAATTCTCGGCGTATTTAAAATTTGCGACCGTAAAAAATATTATTTTGACAAATTCACTATAGAAAAGGCAATCCTCGGCGTATTTAAAATTTGCGACAGTAAAAAATTATTTTTTGCAAAATTTACTATAGAAAAGGCAATCCTCGGCGTATTTAAAATTTGCGACAGTAAAAAATTATTTTTTGAAAAACTTATCATAGGAAAGGCAATCCTCGGCGTATTTAAAATTTGCGACAGTAAAAAATTATTTTTTGAAAAATTTACTATAGAAAAGGCAATCCTCGGCGTATTTAAAATTTGCGACAGTAAAAAAATATTATTTTGACAAATTCACTATAGAAAAGGCAATCCTCGGCGTATTTAAAATTTGCGACAGTAAAAAATTATTTTTTGACAAATTCACTATAGAAAAGGCAATCCTCGGCGTATTCAAAATTTGCGACAGTAAAAAATAGTATTTTGACAAATTCACTAAAGAAAAGGCAATCCTCGGCGTATTTAAAATTTGCGACAGTAAAAAATTATTTTTTGATAAATTTACTATAGAAAAGGCAATACTCGGCGTGTCTAAAATTTTCGACAGTAAAAAATTATTTTTTGATAAATTTACTATAGAAAAGGCAATACTCGGCGTATTTAAAATTTTCGACAGTAAAAAATTATTTTTTGACAAATTCACTTTAGAAAATGCAATACTCGGCGTATTTAAAATTTGCGACAGTAAAAAATTATTTTTTGAAAAACTTACTATAGAAAAGGCAATCCTCGGCGTATTTAAAATTTGCGACAGTAAAAAATAATTTTTTGAAAAATTTACTATAGAAAAGGTACTCCTCGGCGTGTTTAAAATTTGCGACAGTAAAAAATTATTTTTTGAAAAATTTACTATAGAAAAGGCAATCCTCGGCGTATTTAAAATTTGCGGCAGTAAAAAATTATTTTTTGAAAAATTTACTTAGAAAAGGCAATCCTCGGCGTATTTAAAATTTGCGACAGTAAAAAATTATTTTTTGGCAAATTCACTATAGAAAAGGCAATCCACGGGGTATTTAAAATTTGCGATAGTAAAAAATTATTTTTTGAAAAATTTACTATAGAAAAGGCAATCCTCGGCGTATTTAAAATTTCCAACAGCAAAAAATTATTTTTTGAAAAATTTACTATAGAAAAGGCAATCCTCGGCGTATTTAAAATTTACGACAGTAAAAAATTATTTTTTGGCATATTCACTATAGGAAAGGCAATCCTCGGGGTATTTAAAATTTTCGACAGTAAAAAATTATTTTTTAACAAATTCACCATAGAAAAGGTAATCCTCGGTGTATTTAAAATTTGCGACAGTAAAAAATTATTTTTTGAAAAATTTACTATATTAAAGGCAATCCTCGGCGTATTTAAAATTTGCGACAGTAAAAAATTTTTTTTTGACAAAGTCACTATAGAAAAGGCAATCGTCGGAGCATTTAAAATTTGCGACAGTAAAAAATATTATTTTGACAAATTCACTATAGAAAAAGCAATCCTCGGCGTATTTAAAATTTGCGACAGTAAAAAATTATTTTTTGAAAAATTTACTATAGAAAAGGCAATCCTCGGCGTATTTAAAATTTGCAACAGCAAAAAATTATTTTTTGAAAAATTTACTATAGAAAATGCAATCCTCGGCGTATTTAAAATTTGCGACAGTAAAAAATTATTTTTTGAAAAATTTACTATAGAAAAGGCAATACTCGGCGTATTTAAAATTTGCGACAGTAAAAAATATTATTTTGACAAGTTCACTATAGAAAAGGCAATCCTCGGCGTATTTAAAACTTGCGACAATAAAAAATTATGTTTTGAAAAATTTACTATAGAAAAGGCCATCCTCGGCGTATTTAAAATTTGCGACAGCAAAAAATAATTTTTTGAAAAATTCACTATAGAAAAGGCAATCATCGGTATATTTAAAATTTGCCAATGTAAAAATTTATTTTTTGACAAATTCACTATAGAAAAGGCAATCCTCGGTATATTTAAAATTTGCCACAGTAAAAAGATATTTTTTGACAAATTCACTATAGAAAAGGCAATTCTCGGCGTATTTAAAATTTGCGACCGTAAAAAATATTATTTTGACAAATTCACTATAGAAAAGGCAATCCTCGGCGTATTTAAAATTTGCGACAGTAAAAAATTATTTTTTGCAAAATTTACTATAGAAAAGGCAATCCTCGGCGTATTTAAAATTTGCGACAGTAAAAAATTATTTTTTGAAGAACTTATCATAGGAAAGGCAATCCTCGGCGTATTTAAAATTTGCGACAGTAAAAAATTATTTTTTTAAAAATTTACTATAGAAAAGGCAATCCTCGGCGTATTTAAAATTTGCGACAGTAAAAAAATATTTTTTTGACAAATTCACTATAGAAAAGGCAATCCTCGGCGTATTTAAAATTTGCGACAGTAAAAAATTATTTTTTGACAAATTCACTATAGAAAAGGCAATCCTCGGCGTATTCAAAATTTGCGACAGTAAAAAATAGTATTTTGACAAATTCACTAAAGAAAAGGCAATCCTCGGCGTATTTAAAATTTGCGACAGTAAAAAATTATTTTTTGATAAATTTACTATAGAAAAGGCAATACTCGGCGTGTTTAAAATTTTCGACAGTAAAAAATTATTTTTTGATAAATTTACTATAGAAAAGGCAATACTCGGCGTATTTAAAATTTTCGACAGTAAAAAATTATTTTTTGACAAATTCACTATAGAAAATGCAATACTCGGCGTATTTAAAATTTGCGACAGTAAAAAATTATTTTTTGAAAAACTTACTATAGAAAAGGCAATCCTCGGCGTATTTAAAATTTGCGACAGTAAAAAATTATTTTTTGAAAAATTTACTATAGAAAAGGTACTCCTCGGCGTGTTTAAAATTTTCGACAGTAAAAAATTATTTTTTGACAAATTCACTATAGAAAATGCAATCCTCGGCGTATTTAAAATTTGCGGCAGTAAAAAATTATTTTTTGAAAAATTTACTATAGAAAAGGCAATCCTCGGCGTATTTAAAATTTGCGACAGTAAAAAAATATTATTTTGACAAATTCACTATAGAAAAGGCAATCCTCGGCGTATTAAAAATTTGCGACTGTAAAAAATTATTTTTTGACAAATTTACTATAGAAAAGGCAATCCTCGGCGTATTTAAAATTTGCGACAGTAACAAAATATTATTTTGACAAATTCACTATAGAAAAGGCAATCCTCAGCGTATTTAAAATTTGCGACAGTAAAAAATTATTTTTTGAAAAATTTACTATAGAAAAGGCAATCCTCGGCGTATTTAAAATTTGCGACAGTAAAAAATTATTTTTTGAAAAATTTACTATAGAAAAGGCAATCCTCGGCGTATTTAAAATTTGCGGCAGTAAAAAATTATTTTTTGAAAAATTTACTATAGAAAAGGCAATCCTCGGCGTATTTAAAATTTGCGACAGTAAAAAATTATTTTTTGGCAAATTCACTATAGAAAAGGCAATCCTCGGCGTATTTAAAATTTGCGACAGTAAAAAATATTATTTTGACCAATTCGCTATAGAAAAGGCAATCCTCGGCGTGTTTAAAATTTGCGACAGTAAAAAATTATGTTTTGAAAAATTTACTATAGAAAAGGCAATCCTCGGCGTATTTAAGATTTGCGACAGCAAAAAATAATTTTTTTGAAAAATTCACTATAGAAAAGGCAATCATCAGTATATTTAAAATTTGCGCCTGTAAAAATTTATTTTTTGACAAAGTCACTATAGAAAAGGCAATCCTCGGTATATTTAAAATTTGCCACTGTAAAAATTTATTTTTTGACAAATTCACTATAGAAAAGGCAATCCTCGGTATATTTAAAATTTGCCACAGTAAAAATTTATTTTTTGACAAATTCACTATAGAAAAGGCAATTCTCGGCGTATTTAAAATTTGCGACCGTAAAAAATATTATTTTGACAAATTCACTATAGAAAAGGCAATCCTCGGCGTATTTAAAATTTGCGACAGTAAAAAAATATTATTTTGACAAATTCACTATAGAAAAGGCAATCCTAGGCGTATTTAAAATTTGCGACAGTAAAAAATTATTTTTTGACAAATTCACTATAGAAAAGGCAATCCTCGGCGTATTCAAAATTGGCGACAGTAAAAAATAGTATTTTGACAAATTCACTAAAGAAAAGGCAATCCACGGCGTATTTAAAATTTGCGACAGTAAAAAATTATTTTTTGATAAATTTACTATAGAAAAGGCAATACTCTTAGTGTTTAAAATTTTCGACAGTAAAAAATTATTTTTTGACAAATTCACTATAGAAAATGCAATACTCGGCGTATTTAAAATTTGCGACAATAAAAAATATTATTTTGACAAATTCACTATTGAAAAGGCAATCCTCGGCGTATTCAAAATTTGCGACAGTAAAAAATTATTTTTTGAAAAATTTACTATAGAAGAGGCAATCCTCGGCGCATTTAAAATTTGCTACAGTAAAAAATTATTTTTTGAAAAATTTACTATAGAAAAGGCAATCCTCGGCGTATTTAAAATTTGCGACAGTAAAAAATTATTTTTTGAAAAATTTACTATAGAAAAGGCAATCCTCGGCGTATTTAAAATTTGCGACAGTAAAAAATTATTTTTTGAAAAATTTACTATAGAAAAGGCAATACTCGGCGTATTTAAAATTTGCGACAGTAAAAAAATATTATTTTGACAAATTCACTATAAAAAAGGCAATCCTCGGCGTATTTAAAATTTGCGACAGTAAAAAATTATTTTTTGAAAAATTTACTATAGAAAGGGCAATGCTCTGCGTATTTAAAATTTGCGACAGTAAAAAATTATTTTTTGAAAAATTTACTATAGAAAAGGCAATCCTCGGCGTATTTAAAATTTGCGACAGCAAAAATTTATTTTTTGACAAATTCACTATAGAAAAGGCAATCCTCAGCGTATTTAAAATTTGCGACAGTAAAAAATTATTTTTTGAAAAATTTACTATAGAAAAGGCAATCCTCGGCGTATTTAAAATTTGCGACAGTAAAAAATTATTTTTTGAAAAATTTACTATAGAAAAGGCAATCCTCGGCGTATTTAAAATTTGCGGCAGTAAAAAATTATTTTTTGAAAAATTTACTATAGAAAAGGCAATCCTCGGCGTATTTAAAATTTGCGACAGTAAAAAATTATTTTTTGGCAAATTCACTATAGAAAAGGCAATCCTCGGCGTATTTAAAATTTGCGACAGTAAAAAATATTATTTTGACCAATTCGCTATAGAAAAGGCAATCCTCGGCGTATTTAAAATTTGCGACAGTAAAAAATTATGTTTTGAAAAATTTACTATAGAAAAGGCAATCCTCGGCGTATTTAAGATTTGCGACAGCAAAAAATAATTTTTTGAAAAATTCACTATAGAAAAGGCAATCATCAGTATATTTAAAATTTGCCCCTGTAAAAATTTATTTTTTGACAAAGTCACTATAGAAAAGGCAATCCTCGGTATATTTAAAATTTGCCACTGTAAAAATTTATTTTTTGACAAATTCACTATAGAAAAGGCAATCCTCGGTATATTTAAAATTTGCCACAGTAAAAATTTATTTTTTGACAAATTCACTATAGAAAAGGCAATTCTCGGCGTATTTAAAATTTGCGACCGTAAAAAATTTTATTTTGGCAAATTCACTATAGAAAAGGCAATCCTCGGCGTATTTAAAATTTGCGACAGTAAAAAAATATTATTTTGACAAATTCACTATAGAAAAGGCAATCCTAGGCGTATTTAAAATTTGCGATAGTAAAAAATTATTTTTTGACAAATTCACTATAGAAAAGGCAATCCTCGGCGTATTCAAAATTGGCGACAGTAAAAAATAGTATTTTAACAAATTCACTAAAGAAAAGGCAATCCTCGGAGTATTTAAAATTTGCGACAGTAAAAAATTATTTTTTGATAAATTTACTATAGAAAAGGCAATACTCGGCGTGTTTAAAATTTTCGACAGTAAAAAATTATTTTTTGGCAAATTCACTATAGAAAATGCAATACTCGGCGTATTTAAAATTTGCGACAATAAAAAATATTATTTTGACAAATTCACTATTGAAAAGGCAATCCTCGGCGTATTTAAAATTTGCGACAGTAAAAAATTATTTTTTGAAAAATTTACTATAGAAGAGGCAATCCTCGGCGTATTTAAAATTTGCGACAGTAAAAAATTATTTTTTGAAAAATTTACTATAGAAAAGGCAATCCTCGGCGTATTAAAAATTTGCGACCGTAAAAAATAATTTTTTGAGAAATTTACTATAGAAAAGGCAATCCTCGGCGTATTTAAAATTTGCGACAGTAAAAAATTATTTTTTGAAAAATTTACTATAGAAAAGGCAATCCTCGGCGTATTTAAAATTTGCGACAGTAAAAAATGATTTTTTGAAAAATTTACTATAGAAAATGCTATCCTCGGCGTATTTAAAATTTGCGACAGTAAAAAATTATTTTTTGAAAAATTTACTATAGAAAAGGCAATCCTCGGCGTATTTAAAATTTGCGACAGTAAAAATTTATTTTTTGACAAATTCACTATAGAAATGGCAATCCTCGGCGTATTTAAAATTTGCGAGAGTAAAAAATTATATTTTGAAAAATTTACTATAGAAAAGGCAATCCTCGGCGTATTTAAAATTTGCGGCAGTAAAAAATTATTTTTTGAAAAATTTACTATAGAAAAGGCAATCCTCGGCGTATTTAAAATTTGCGACAGTAAAAAATTATTATTTGAAAAATTTACTATAGAAAAGGCAATCCTCGGCGTATTTAAAATTTGCGACAGTAAAAAACTATTTTTTGAAAAATTTACTATAGAAAGGGCAATGCTCTGCGTATTTAAAATTTGCGACAGTAAAAAATTATTTTTTGAAAAATTTACTATAGAAAAGGCTATCCTCGGCGTATTTAAAATTTGCGACAGTAAAAATTTATTTTTTGACAAAATCACTATAGAAAAGGCAATCCTGGGCGTATTAAAAATTTGCGACCGTAAAAAATAATTTTTTGAGAAATTTACTATAGAAAAGGCAATCCTCGGCGTATTTAAAATTTGCGACAGTAAAAAATTATTTTTTGAAAAAATTAATATAGAAAAGGCAATCCTCGGCGTATTTAAAATTTGCGACAGTAAAAAATGATTTTTTGAAAAATTTACTATAGAAAAGGCAATCCTCGGCGTATTTAAAATTTGCGACAGTAAAAAATTATTTTTTGAAAAATTTACTATAGAAAAGGCAATCCTCGGCGTATTTAAAATTTGCGACAGTAAAAATTTATTTTTTGACAAATTCACTATAGAAATGGCAATCCTCGGCGTATTTAAAATTTGCGAGAGTAAAAAATTATATTTTTGAAAAATTTACTATAGAAAAGGCAATCCTCGGCGTATTTAAAATTTGCGGCAGTAAAAAATTATTTTTTGAAAAATTTACTATAGAAAAGGCAATCCTCGGCGTATTTAAAATTTGCGACAGTAAAAAATTATTTTTTGAAAAATTTACTATAGAAAAGGCAATCCTCGGCGTATTTAAAATTTGCGACAGTAAAAAATTATTTTTTGAAAATTTTACTAGAGAAAAGGCAATCCTAAGCGAATTTAAAATTTGCGACAGTAAAAAATTATTTTTTGAAAAAGTTACTATAGAAAAGGCAATCCTCGGCGTATTTAAAATTTGCGACAGTAAAAAATTATTATTTGAAAAATTTACTATAGAAAAGGCAATCCTCGGCGTGTTTAAAATTTGCGACAGTAAAAAATTACGTTTTGAAAAATTTACTATAGAAAAGGCAATCCTTGGCGTATTTAAAATTTGCGACAGCAAAAAATAATTTTTGAAAAATTCACTATAGAAAAGGCAATCATCGGTATATTTAAAATTTGCCACTGTAAAAATTTATTTTTTGACAAATTCACTATAGAAAAGGCAATCCTCGGTATATTTAAAATTTGCCACAGTAAAATTTTTTTTTTTTGACAAATTCAATATAGAAAAGGCATATTTAAAATTTGCGACCGTAAAAAATATTATTTTGACAAATTCACTATAGAAAAGGCAATCCTCGACGTATTTAAAATTTGCGAGAGTAAAAAATTATTTTTTGAAAAATTTACTATAGAAAAGGCAATCCTCGGCGTATTTAAAATTTTTGACAGCAAAAAATTATTATTTGAAAAATTTACTATAGAAAAGGCAATCCTCGGCGTATTTAAAATTTGGGACAGTAAAAAATTATTTTTTGAAAAATTTACTATAGCAAAGGCAATCCTCGGCGCATTTAAAATTTGCGACAATAAAAAATTATTTTTTGAAAAATTTACTGTAGAAAAGGCAATCCTCGGCGCATTTAAAATTTGCGACAGTAAAAAATTATTTTTTGAAAAATTTACTATAGAAAAGGCAATCCTCGGCGTATTTAAAATTTGCGACAGTAAAAAATTATTTTTGAAAAATTTACTATAGAAAAGGCAATCCTCGGCGTATTTAAAATTTGCGACAGTAAAAAATTATTTTTTGAAAAATTTACTATAGAAAAGGCAATCCTCGGCGTATTTAAAATTTGCGACAGTAAAAAATTATTTTTGGAAAAATTTACTATAGAAAAGGCAATCCTCGGCGTATTTAAAATTTGCGACAGTAAAAAATTATTATTTGAAAAATTCACTATAGAAAAGGCAATCCTCGGCGTATTTAAAATTTGCGACAACAAAAAATTATTTTTTGAAAAATTTACTATAGAAAAGGCAATCCTCGGCGTATTTAAAATTTGCGACAGTAAAAAATTATTTTTTGAAAAATTTACTATAGAAAAGGCAATCCTCGGCGTATTTAAAATTTGCGGCAGTAAAAAATTATTTTTTGAAAAATTTACTATAGAAAAGGCAATCCTCGGCGTATTTAAAATTTGCGGCAGTAAAAAATTATTTTTTGAAAAATTTACTATAGAAAAGGCAATCCTCGGCGTATTTAAAATTTGCGACAGTAAAAATTTATTTTTTGACAAATTCACTATAGAAAAGGCAATCCTCGGCGTATTTAAAATTTGCGACAGTAAAAAATATTATTTTGACCAATTCGCTATAGAAAAGGCAATCCTCGGCGTATTTAAAATTTGCGACAGTAAAAAATTATTTTTTGAAAAATTTACTATAGAAAAGGCAATCCTCGGCGTATTTAAAATTTGCGACAGTAAAAAATTATTATTTGAAAAATTTACTATAGAAAAGGCAATCCTCGGCGTATTTAAAATTTGCGACAGTAAAAAACTATTTTTTGAAAAATTTACTATAGAAAGGGCAATGCTCTGCGTATTTAAAATTTGCGACAGTAAAAAATTATTTTTTGAAAAATTTACTATAGAAAAGGCTATCCTCGGCGTATTTAAAATTTGCGACAGTAAAAATTTATTTTTTGACAAATTCACTATAGAAATGGCAATCCTCGGCGTATTTAAAATTTGCGAGAGTAAAAAATTATATTTTTGAAAAATTTACTATAGAAAAGGCAATCCTCGGCGTATTTAAAATTTGCGGCAGTAAAAAATTATTTTTTGAAAAATTTACTATAGAAAAGGCAATCCTCGGCGTATTTAAAATTTGCGACAGTAAAAAATATTATTTTGACCAATTCGCTATAGAAAAGGCAATCCTCGGCGTATTTAAAATTTGCGACAGTAAAAAATTATTTTTTGAAAAATTTACTATAGAAAAGGCAATCCTCGGCGTATTTAAAATTTGCGACAGTAAAAAATTATTATTTGAAAAATTTACTATAGAAAAGGCAATCCTCGGCGTATTTAAAATTTGCGACAGTAAAAAACTATTTTTTGAAAAATTTACTATAGAAAGGGCAATGCTCTGCGTATTTAAAATTTGCGACAGTAAAAAATTATTTTTTGAAAAATTTACTATAGAAAAGGCTATCCTCGGCGTATTTAAAATTTGCGACAGTAAAAATTTATTTTTTGACAAATTCACTATAGAAAAGGCAATCCTGGGCGTATTAAAAATTTGCGACCGTAAAAAATAATTTTTTGAGAAATTTACTATAGAAAAGGCAATCCTTGGCGTATTTAAAATTTGCGACAGCAAAAAATAATTTTTTGAAAAATTCACTATAGAAAAGGCAATCATCGGTATATTTAAAATTTGCCACTGTAAAAATTTATTTTTTGACAAATTCACTATAGAAAAGGCAATCCTCGGTATATTTAAAATTTGCCACAGTAAAATTTTTTTTTTTGACAAATTCAATATAGAAAAGGCATATTTAAAATTTGCGACCGTAAAAAATATTATTTTGACAAATTCACTATAGAAAAGGCAATCCTCGACGTATTTAAAATTTGCGAGAGTAAAAAATTATTTTTTGAAAAATTTACTATAGAAAAGGCAATCCTCGGCGTATTTAAAATTTTCGACAGCAAAAAATTATTATTTGAAAAATTTACTATAGAAAAGGCAATCCTCGGCGTATTTAAAATTTGGGACAGTAAAAAATTATTTTTTGAAAAATTTACTATAGCAAAGGCAATCCTCGGCGCATTTAAAATTTGCGACAGTAAAAAATTATTTTTTGAAAAATTTACTGTAGAAAAGGCAATCCTCGGCGCATTTAAAATTTGCGACAGTAAAAAATTATTTTTTGAAAAATTTACTATAGAAAAGGCAATCCTCGGCGTATTTAAAATTTGCGACAGTAAAAAATTATTTTTTGAAAAATTTACTATAGAAAAGGCAATCCTCGGCGTATTTAAAATTTGCGACAGTAAAGAATTATTTTTTGAAAAATTTACTATAGAAAAGGCAATCCTCGGCGTATTTAAAATTTGCGACAGTAAAAAATTATTTTTTGAAAAATTTACTATAGAAAAGGCAATCCTCGGCGTATTTAAAATTTGCGACAGTAAAGAATTATTTTTTGAAAAATTTACTATAGAAAAGGCAATACTCGGCGTATTTAAAATTTGCGACAGTAAAAAATTATTTTTTGAAAAATTTACTATAGAAAAGGCAATCCTCGGCGTATTTAAAATTTGCGACAGTAAAAAATTATTTTTTGAAAAATTTACTATAGAAAAGGCAATCCTCGGCGTATTTAAAATTTGCAACAGTAAAAAATTATTTTTGGAAAAATTTACTATAGAAAAGGCAATCCTCGGCGTATTTAAAATTTGCGACAGTAAAAAAATATTTTTTGAAAATTTACTATAGAAAAGGCAATCGTCGGCGTATTTAAAATTTGCGACAGTAAAAAAATATTTTTTGAAAAATTTACTATAGAAAAGGCAATCCTCGGCGTATTTAAAATTTGCGACAGTAAAAAATTATTTTTTGAAAAATTTACTATAGAAAAGGCAATACTCGGCGTATTTAAAATTTGCGACAGTAAAAAATTATTTTTTGAAAAATTTACTATAGAAAAGGCAATCCTCGGCGTATTTAAAATTTGCGACAGTAAAAAATTATTTTTTGAAAAATTTACTATAGAAAAGGCAATCCTCGGCGTATTTAAAATTTGCAACAGTAAAAAATTATTTTTGGAAAAATTTACTATAGAAAAGGCAATCCTCGGCGTATTTAAAATTTGGGACAGTAAAAAATTATTTTTTGACAAATTCACCATAGAAAAGGTAATCCTCGGCGTATTTAAAATTTGCGACAGTAAAAAATTATTTTTTGAAAAATTTACTATAGAAAAGGCAATCCTCGGCGTATTTAAAATTTGCGACAGTAAAAATTTATTTTTTGACAAATTCACTATAGAAAAGGCAATCCTCGGCGTATTTAAAATTTGCGACAGTAAAAAATATTATTTTGACCAATTCGCTATAGAAAAGGCAATCCTCGGCGTATTTAAAATTTGCGACAGTAAAAAATTATGTTTTGAAAAATTTACTGGAGAAAAGGCAATCCTCGGCGTATTTAAAATTTGCGGCAGTAAAAAATTATTTTTTGAAAAATTTACTATAGAAAAGGCAATCCTCGGCATATTTAAAATTTGCGACAGTAAAAAATTATTTTTTGAAAAATTTACTATAGAAAAGGCAATCCTCGGCGTATTTAAAATTTGCGACAGTAAAAAATTATTTTTTGAAAAATTTACTAGAGAAAAGGCAATCCTAAGCGTATTTAAAATTTGCGACAGTAAAAAATTATTTTTTGAAAAATTTACTATAGAAAAGGCAATCCTCGGCGTATTTAAAATTTGCGACAGTAAAAATTTATTTTTTGACAAATTCACTATAGAAATGGCAATCCTCGGCGTATTTGAAATTTGCGAGAGTAAAAAATTATATTTTTGAAAAATTTACTATAGAAAAGGCAATCCTCGGCGTATTTAAAATTTGCGGCAGTAAAAAATTATTTTTTGAAAAATTTACTATAGAAAAGGCAATCCTCGGCATATTTAAAATTTGCGACAGTAAAAAATTATTTTTTGAAAAATTTACTATAGAAAAGGCAATCCTCGGCGTATTTAAAATTTGCGACAGTAAAAAATTATTTTTTGAAAAATTTACTAGAGAAAAGGCAATCCTAAGCGTATTTAAAATTTGCGACAGTAAAAAATTATTTTTTGAAAAATTTACTATAGAAAAGGCAATCCTCGGCGAATTTAAAATTTGCGACAGTAAAAAATTATTTTTTGAATAAGTTACTATAGAAAAGGCAATCCTCGGCGTATTTAAAATTTGCGACAGTAAAAAATTATTTTTTGAAAAATTTACTATAGAAAAGGCAATTCCTCGGCGTATTTAAAATTTGCGACAGTAAAAAATTATTTTTTGAAAAACTACTACAGAAGGGCAATCCTCGGCGTATTTAAAATTTGCGACAGTAAAAAAATATTATTTTGACAAATTCACTATAGAAAAGGCAATCCTCGGCGTATTTAAAATTTGCGACAGTAAAAAATTATTTTTTGACAAATTCACTATAGACAAGGCAATCCTCGGCGTATTCAAAATTGGCGACAGTAAAAAATAGTATTTTGACAAATTCACTAAAGAAAAGTCAATCCCTCGGCGTATTTAAAATTTGCGACAGTAAAAAATTATTTTTGATAAATTTACTATATAAAAGGCAATACTCGCGTGTTTAAAATTTTCGACAGTAAAAAATTATTTTTTGACAAATTCACTATAGAAAATGCAATACTCGGCGTATTTAAAATTTGCGACAATAAAAAATATTATTTTGACAAATTCACTATTGAAAAAGGCAATCCTCGGCGTATTTAAAATTTGTGACAGTAAAAAATTATTTTTTGAAAAATTTACTATTGAAGAGGCAATCCTCGGCGTATTTAAAATTGCTACAGTAAAAAATTATTTTTTGAAAAATTTACTATAGAAAAGGCAATCCTCGGCGTATTTAAAATTTGCGAGAGTTAAAAATTATTTTTTTGAAAAATTACTATAGAAAAGGCAATCCTCGGCGTATTTAAAATTTGCGACAGTAAAAAATTATTTTTTGAAAAATTTTACTATAGAAAAGGCAATCCTCGGCGTATTTAAAATTTGCGACAGCAAAAAATAGTTTTTTGAAAAATTCACTATAGAAAAGGCAATCATCGGTATATTTAAAATTTGCCACTGTAAAAATTTATTTTTTGACAAATTCACTATAGAAAAGGCAATCCTCGGTATATTTAAAATTTGCCACAGTAAAATTTTTTTTTTTGACAAATTCAATATAGAAAAGGCATATTTAAAATTTGCGACCGTAAAAAATATTATTTTTGACAAATTCACTATAGAAAAGGCAATCCTCGACGTATTTAAAATTTGCGAGAGTAAAAATTATTTTTTGAAAATTTACTATAGAAAAGGCAATCCTCGGCGTATTTAAAATTTTCGACAGCAAAAAATTATTATTTGAAAAAATTTACTATAGAAAAGGCAATCCTCGGCGTATTTAAAATTTTCGACAGCAAAAAATTATTATTTGAAAAATTTACTATAGAAAAGGCAATCCTCGGCGTATTTAAAATTTGCGACAGTAAAAAATTATTTTTGAAAAATTTACTATAGCAAAGGCAATCCTCGGCGTATTTAAAATTTGCGACAGCAAAAAATAGTTTTTTGAAAAATTCACTATAGAAAAGGCAATCATCGGTATATTTAAAATTTGCCACTGTAAAAATTTATTTTTTGACAAATTCACTATAGAAAAGGCAATCCTCGGTATATTTAAAATTTGCCACAGTAAAAATTTTTTTTTTGACAAATTCAATATAGAAAAGGCGTATTTAAAATTGCGACAGTAAAAAATTATTTTTTGAAAAATTTACTATAGAAAAGGCAATCCTCGGCGTATTTAAAATTTGCGACAGTAAAAATTATTTTTTGAAAAATTACTATAGAAAAGGCAATCCTCGGCGTATTTAAAATTTGCGACAGCAAAAATAGTTTTTGAAAAATTCACTATAGAAAAGGCAATCATCGGTATATTTAAAATTTGCCACTGTAAAAAATTTATTTTTTGACAAATTCACTATAGAAAAGGCAATCCTCGGTATATTTAAAATTTGCCACAGCAAATTTTTTTTTTTGACAAATTCAATATAGAAAAGGCATATTTAAAATTTGCGACCGTAAAAAATATTATTTTGACAAATTCACTATAGAAAAGGCAATCCTCGACGTATTTAAAATTTGCGACAGTAAAAAATTATTTTTGGAAAAATTTACTATAGAAAAGGCAATCCTCGGCGTATTTAAAATTTGCGACAGTAAAATATTATTATTTTGAAAAATTCACTATAGAAAAGGCAATCCTCGGCGTATTTAAAAATTTGCGACAGTAAAAAATTATTTTTTGAAAAATTTACTATAGAAAAGACAATCCTCGGCGTATTTAAAATTTGCGACAGTAAAAAATTATTTTTTGGCAAATTCACTATAGAAAAGGCAATCCTCGGGGTATTTAAAATTTTCGACAGTAAAAAATTAATTTTTGACAAATTCACCATAGAAAAGGTAATCCTCAGCGTATTTAAAATTTGCGACAGTAAAAAATTATTTTTTGAAAAATTTACTATAGAAAAGGCAATCCTCGCGTATTTAAAATTTGCGACAGTAAAAATTTATTTTTTGACAAATTCACTATAGAAAAGGCAATCCTCGGCGTATTTAAAATTTGCGACAGTAAAAAATATTATTTTGACCAATTCGCTATAGAAAAGGCACTCCTCGGCGTATTTAAAATTTGCGACAGTAAAAAATTATGTTTTGAAAAATTTACTATAGAAAAGGCAATCCTCGCGTATTTAAAATTTGCGACAGCAAAAAATAATTTTTGAAAAATTCACTATAGAAAAGGCAATCATCAGTATATTTAAAATTTTCCACTGTAAAAATTAATTTTTTGACAAGTTCACTATAGAAAAGGCAATCCTCGGTATATTTAAAATTTGCCACTGTAAAAATTTATTTTTTGACAAATTCACTATAGAAAAGGCAATCCTCGGTATATTTAAAATTTGCCACAGTAAAAATTTATTTTTTGACAAATTCACTATAGAAAAGGCAATTCTAGGCGTATTTAAAATTTGCGACCGTAAAAAATATTATTTTGACAAATTCACTATTGAAAAGGCAATCCTCGGCGTATTTAAAATTGCGACAGTAAAAAATTATTTTTTGAAAAATTTACTATAGAAAAGGCAATCCTCGGCGTATTTAAAATTTGCGACAGTAAAAAATTATTTTTTGAAAAACTTACTACAGAAGGGCAATACTCGGCGTATTTAAAATTTGCGACAGTAAAAAAATATTATTTTGACAAATTCACTATAGAAAAGGCAATCCTCGGCATATTTAAAATTTGAGACAGTAAAAAATTATTTTTTGGCAAATCACTATAGAAAAAGGCAATCCTCGGGGTATTTAAAATTTTCGACAGTAAAAAATTATTTTTTGACAAATTCACCATAGAAAAGGTAATCCTCGGCGTATTTAAAATTTGCGACAGTAAAAATTATTTTTTGAAAAATTTACTATAGAAAAGGCAATCCTCGGCGTATTTAAAATTTGCGACAGTAAAAATTTATTTTTGACAAATTCACTATAGAAAAGGCAATCCTCGGCGTATTTAAAATTTGCGACAGTAAAAAATATTATTTTGACCAATTCGCTATAGAAAAGGCAATCCTCGGCGTATTTAAAATTTGCGACAGTAAAAAATTATGTTTTGAAAAATTTACTATAGAAAAGGCAATCCTCGGCGTATTTAAAATTTGCGACAGCAAAAAATAATTTTTTGAAAAATTCACTATAGAAAAGGCAATCATCAGTATATTTTAAAATTTGCCACTGTAAAAATTTATTTTTTGACAAATTCACTATAGAAAAGGCAATCCTCGGTATATTTAAAATTTGCCACTGTAAAAAATTTATTTGTTGACAAATTCACTATAGAAAAGGCAATCCTCGGTATATTTAAAATTTGCCACAGTAAAAATTTATTTTTTGACAAATTCACTATAGAAAAGGCAATTCTCGGCGTATTTAAAATTTGCGACAGTAAAAAATTATTTTTGAAAAACTTACTACAGAAGGGCAATCCTCGGCGTATTTAAAATTTGCGACAGTAAAAAATTATTATTTTGACAAATTCACTATAGAAAAGGCAATCCTCGGCGTATTTAAATTTGCGAGAGTAAAAAATTATTTTTTGAAAAATTTACTATAGAAAAGGCAATCCTCGGCGTATTTAAAATTTGCGACAGTAAAAAATTATTTTTTGAAAAATTTACTATAGAAAAGCAATCCTCGGCGTATTTAAAATTTGCGACAGTAAAAAATTATTTTTTGAAAAATTTACAATAGAAAAGGCAATACTCGGCGTATTTAAAATTTGCGACAGTAAAAAATTATTTTTGAAAAATTTACTATAGAAAAGGCAATCCTCGGCGTATTTAAAATTTGCGACAGTAAAAAATTATTTTTTGAAAAATTTACTATAGAAAAGGCAATCCTCGGCGTATTTAAAATTTGCGACAGTAAAAAATTATTTTTGGAAAAATTTACTATAGAAAAGGCAATCCTCGGCGTATTTAAAATTTGCGACAGTAAAGAATTATTATTTGAAAAATTCACTATAGAAAAGGCAATCCTCGGCGAATTTAAAATTTGCGACAGTAAAAAATTATTTTTTGGAAAATTTACTATAGAAAAGGCAATCCTCGGCGTATTTAAAATTTGCGACAGTAAAAAATTATTTTTTGAAAAATTTACTATAGAAAAGGCAATCCTCGGCGTATTTAAAATTTGCGGCAGTAAAAAATTATTATTTGAAAAATTTACTATAGGAAAAGGCAATCCTCGCGTATTTAAAATTTGCGACAGTAAAAATTATTTTTTGGCAAATTCACTATAGAAAAGGCAATCCTCGGGGTATTTAAAATTTTCGACAGTAAAAAATTATTTTTTGACAAATTCACCATAGAAAAGGTAATCCTCGGCGTATTAAAATTTGCGACAGTAAAAAATAATTTTTTGAAAAATTTACTATAGAAAAGGCAATCCTCGGCGTATTTAAAATTTGCGACAGTAAAAAATTTATTTTTTGACAAATTCACTATAGAAAAGGCAATCCTCGGCGTATTTAAAATTTGCGACAGTAAAAAATATTATTTTGACCAATTCGCTATAGAAAAGGCAATCCTCGGCGTATTTAAAATTTGCGACAGTAAAAAATTATGTTTTGAAAAATTTACTATAGAAAAGGCAATCCTCGGCGTATTTAAAATTTGCGACAGCAAAAAATAATTTTTTGAAAAATTCACTATAGAAAAGGCAATCATCAGTATATTTAAAATTTGCCACTATAAAAAATTAATTTTTTGAAAAATTCACTATAGAAAAGGCAATCATCAGTATATTTAAAATTTGCCACTGTAAAATTTATTTTTTGACAAATTCACTATAGAAAAGGCAATCCTCGGCGTATTAAAAATTTGCGACCAGTAAAAAATAATTTTTTGAGAAATTTACTATAGAAAAGGCAATCCTCGGCGTATTTAAATTTGCGACAGTAAAAAATTATTTTTGAAAAATTTACTATAGAAAAGGCAATCCTCGGCGTATTTAAAATTTGCGACAGTAAAAAATGGTTTTTTGAAAAATTTACTATAGAAAAGGCAATCCTCGGCGTATTTAAAATTTGCGACAGTAAAAAATTATTTTTTGAAAAATTTACTATAGTAAAGGCAATCCTCGGCGTATTTAAAATTTGCGACAGTAAAAATTTATTTTTTGACAAATTCACTATAGAAATGGCAATCCTCGGCGTATTTAAAATTTGCGAGAGTAAAAAATTATATTTTGAAAAATTTACTATAGAAAAGGCAATCCTCGGCGTATTTAAAATTGCGACAGTAAAGAATTATTATTTGAAAAATTCACTATAGAAAAGGCAATCCTCGGCGAATTTAAAATTTGCGACAGTAAAAAATTATTTTTTGAAAAATTTACTATAGAAAAGGCAATCCTCGGCGTATTTAAAATTTGCGACAGTAAAAATTATTTTTTGAAAAATTTACTATAGAAAAGCAATGCTCGGCGTATTAAAATTTGCGACAGTAAAAAATTATTTTTTGAAAAATTTACAATAGAAAAGGCAATCCTCGGCGTATTTAAATTTGCGACAGTAAAAAATTATTTTTTGAAAAATTTACTATAGAAAAGCAATGCTCGGCGTATTTAAAATTTGCGACAGTAAAAAATTATTTTTTGAAAAATTTACAATAGAAAAGGCAATACTCGGCGTATTTAAAATTTGCGACAGTAAAAAATTATTTTTGAAAAATTTACTATAGAAAAGGCAATCCTCGGCGTATTTAAAATTTGCGACAGTAAAAAATTATTTTTTGAAAAATTTACTATAGAAAAGGCAATCCTCGGCGTATTTAAAATTTGCGACAGTAAAAATTTATTTTTGACAAATTCACTATAGAAAAGGCAATCCTCGGGGTATTTAAAATTTTCGACAGTAAAAAATTATTTTTTGACAAATTCACCATAGAAAAGGTAATCCTCGGCGTTTTTAAAATTTGCGACAGTAAAAAATAATTTTTTGAAAAATTTACTATAGAAAAGGCAATCCTCGGCGTATTTAAAATTTGCGACAGTAAAAATTTATTTTTGACAAATTCACTATAGAAAAGGCAATCCTCGGCGTATTTAAAATTTGCGACAGTAAAAAAATATTATTTTGACCAATTCGCTATAGAAAAGGCAATCCTCGGCGTATTTAACATTTGCGACAGTAAAAAATTATGTTTTGAAAAATTTACTATAGAAGAAGGCAATCCTCGGCGTATTTAAAATTTGCGACAGCAAAAAATAATTTTTTGAAAAATTCACTATAGAAAAGGCAATCATCAGTATATTTAAAATTTGCCACTGTAAAAATTTATTTTTGACAAATTCACTATAGAAAAGGCAATCCTCGGCGTATTAAAAATTTGCGACCGTAAAAAATAATTTTTTGAGAAATTTACTATAGAAAAGGCAATCCTCGGCGTATTTAAAATTGCGACAGTAAAAAATTATTTTTTGAAAAATTTACTATAGAAAAGGCAATCCTCGGCGTATTTAAAATTTGCGACAGTAAAAAATGGGTTTTTTTGAAAAATTTACTATAGAAAAGGCAATCCTCGGCGTATTTAAAATTTGCGACAGTAAAAAATTATTTTTTGAAAAATTTACTATAGAAAAGGCAATCCTCGGCGTATTTAAAATTTGCGACAGTAAAAATTTATTTTTTGACAAATTCACTATAGAAATGGCAATCCTCGGCGTATTTAAAAATTGCGAGAGTAAAAAATTATATTTTTGAAAAATTTACTATAGAAAAGGCAATCCTCGGCGTATTTAAAATTTGCGGCAGTAAAAAATTATTTTTTGAAAAATTTACTATAGAAAAGGCAATCCTCGGCGTATTTAAAATTTGCGACAGTAAAAAATTATTTTTTGAAAAATTTTACTATAGAAAAGGCAATCCTCGGCGTATTTAAAATTTGCGACAGTAAAAAATTATTTTTTGAAAAATTTACTAGAGAAAAGGCAATCCTAAGCGTATTTAAAATTTGCGACAGTAAAAAAATTATTTTTTGAAAAATTTACTATAGAAAAGGCAATCCTCGGCGAATTTAAAATTTGCGACAGTAAAAAAATTATTTTTGAAAAAGTTACTATAGAAAAGGCAATCCTCGGCGTATTTAAAATTTGCGACAGTAAAAAATTATTTTTGAAAAAGTTACTATAGAAAAGGCAATCCTCGGCGTATTTAAAAATTTGCGACAGTAAAAAATTATTATTTGATAAATTTAATATAGAAAAGGCAATCCTCGCCGTATTTAAAATTTGCGACAGTAAAAAAATTACGTTTTGAAAAATTTACTATAGAAAAGGCAATCCTCGGCGTATTTAAAATTTGCGACTGCAAAAAATAATTTTTTGAAAAATTCACTATAGAAAAGGCAATCATCGGTATATTTAAAATTTGCCACTGTAAAAATTTATTTTTTGACAAATTCACTATAGAAAAGGCAATCCTCGGTATATTTAAAATTTGCCACAGTAAAATTTTTTTTGACAAATTCAATATAGAAAAGGCATATTTAAAATTTGCGACCGTAAAAAATATTATTTTGACAAATTCACTATAGAAAAGGCAATCCTCGTCGTATTTAAAATTTGCGAGAGTAAAAAATTATTTTTTGAAAACTTTACTATAGAAAAGGCAATCCTCGGCGTATTTAAAATTTTCGACAGCAAAAAATTATTATTTGAAAAATTTACTATAGAAAAGGCAATCCTCGGCGTATTTAAAATTTGCGACAGTAAAAAATAATTTTTTGAAAAATTTACTATAGCAAAGGCAATCCTCGGCGAATTTAAAATTTGCGACAGTAAAAAATTATTTTTTGAAAAATTTACTGTAGAAAAGGCAATCCTCGGCGCATTTAAAATTTGCGACAGTAAAAAATTATTTTTTGAAAAATTTACTATAGAAAAGGCAATCCTCGGCGTATTTAAAATTTGCGACAGTAAAAAATTATTTTTTGAAAAATTTACTATAGAAAAGGCAATCCTCGGCGTATTTAAAATTTGCGACAGTAAAAAATTATTTTTTGAAAAATTTACTATAGAAAAGGCAATACTCGGCGTATTTAAAATTTGCGACAGTAAAAAATTATTTTTTGAAAAATTTACTATAGAAAAGGCAATCCTCGGCGTATTTAAAATTTGCGACAGTAAAAAATTATTTTTTGAAAAATTTACTATAGAAAAGGCAATCCTCGGCGTATTTAAAATTTGCGACAGTAAAAAATTATTATTTGAAAAATTCACTATAGAAAAGGCAATCCTCGGAGTATTTAAAATTTGCGACAGTAAAAAATTATTTTTTGAAAAATTTACTATAGAAAAGGCAATCCTCGGCGTATTTAAAATTTGCGACAGTAAAAAATTATTTTTTGAAAAATTTACTATAGAAAAGGCAATCCTCGGCGTATTTAAAATTTGCGGCAGTAAAAAATTATTTTTTGAAAAATTTACTATAGAAAAGGCAATCCTCGGCGTATTTAAAATTTGCGACAGTAAAAAATTATTTTTTGGCAAATTCACTATAGAAAAGGCAATCCTCGGGGTATTTAAAATTTTCGAAAGTAAAAAATTATTTTTTGACAAATTCACCATAGAAAAGGTAATCCTGGGCGTATTTAAAATTTGCGACAGTAAAAAATTATTTTTTGAAAAATTTACTATAGAAAAGGCAATCCTCGGCGTATTTAAAATTTGCGACAGTAAAAATTTATTTTTTGACAAATTCACTATAGAAAAGGCAATCCTCGGCGTATTTAAAATTTGCGACAGTAAAAAATATTATTTTGACCAATTCGCTATAGAAAAGGCAATCCTCGGCGTATTTAAAATTTGCGACAGTAAAAAATTATGTTTTGAAAAATTTACTATAGAAAAGGCAATCCCCGGCGTATTTAAAATTTGCGACAGCAAAAAATAATTTTTTGAAAAATTCACTATAGAAAAGGCAATCATCAGTATATTTAAAATTTGCCACTGTAAAAATTTATTTTTTGACAAATTCACTATAGAAAAGGCAATCCTCGGCTTATTTAAAATTTGCCACTGTAAAAATTTATTTTTTGACAAATTCACTATAGAAAAGGCAATCCTCGGTATATTTAAAATTTGCCACAGTAAAAATTTATTTTTTGACAAATTCACTATAGAAAAGGCAATTCTAGGCGTATTTAAAATTTGCGACCGTAAAAAATATTATTTTGACAAATTTACTATAGAAAAGGCAATCCTCGGCGTATTTAAAATTTGCGACAGTAAAAAATTATTTTTTGAAAAATTTACTATAGAAAAGGCAATCCTCGGCGTATTTAAAATTTGCGACAGTAAAAAATTATTTTTTGAAAAACTTACTACAGAAGGGCAATACTCGGCGTATTTAAAATTTGCGACAGTAAAAAAATATTATTTTGACAAATTCACTATAGAAAAGGCAATCCTCGGCATATTTAAAATTTGCGACAGTAAAAAATTATTTTTTGGCAAATTCACTATAGAAAAGGCAATCCTCGGGGTATTTAAAATTTTCGACAGTAAAAAATTATTTTTTGACAAATTCAACATAGAAAAGGTAATCCTCGGCGAATTTAAAATTTGCGACAGTAAAATATCATTTTTTAAAAATTTACTATAGAAAAGGCAATCCTCGGCGTATTTAAAATTTGCGACAGTAAAAATTTATTTTTTGACAAATTCACTATAGAAAAGGCAATCCTCGGCGTATTTAAAATTTGCGACAGTAAAAAATTATGTTTTGAAAAATTTACTATAGAAAAGGCAATCCTCGGCGTATTTAAAATTTGCGACAGCAAAAAATAATTTTTTGAAAAATTCACTATAGAAAAGGCAGTCATCAGTATATTTAAAATTTGCCACTGTAAAAATTTATTTTTTGACAAATTCACTATAGAAAAGGCAATCCTCGGTATATGTAAAATTTGCCACTGTAAAAATTTATTTGTTGACAAATTCACTATAGAAAAGGCAATCCTCGGTATATTTAAAATTTGCCACAGTAAAAATTTATTTTTTGACAAATTCACTATAGAAAAGGCAATTCTCGGCGTATTTAAAATTTGCGACCGTAAAAAATATTATTTTGACAAATTCACTATAGAAAAGGCAATCCTCGGCGTATTTAAAATTTGCGACAGTAAAAAATTATTTTTTGAAAAATTTACTATAGAAAAGGCAATCCTCGGCGTATTTAAAATTTGCGACAGTAAACAATTATTTTTTGAAAAACTTACTACAGAAGGGCAATCCTCGGCGTATTTAAAATTTGCGACAGTAAAAAAATATTATTTTGACAAATTCACTATAGAAAAGGCAATCCTCGGCGTATTTAAAATTTGCGACAGTAAAAAATTATTTTTTGACAAATTCACTATAGAAAAGGCAATCCTCGGCGTATTCAAAATTGGCGACAGTAAAAATAGTATTTTGGCAAATTCAATAAAGAAAAAGCAATCCTCGGCGTATTTAAAATTTGCGACAATAAAAAACATTATTTTGACAAATTCACTATTGAAAAGGCAATCCTCGGCGTATTTAAAATTTGCGACAGTAAAAAATTATTTTTTGAAAAATTTACTATTGAAGAGGCAATCCTCGGCGTATTTAAAATTTGCTACAGTAAAAAATTATTTTTTGAAAAATTTACTATAGAAAAGGCAATCCTCGGCGTATTTAAAATTTGCGACAGTAAAAAATTATTTTTTTGAAAAATTTACTATAGAAAAGGCAATCCTCGGCGTATTTAAAATTTGCGACAGTAAAAAATTATTATTTTGACAAATTCACTATAGAAAAGGCAATCCTCGGCGTATTTAAAATTTGCGACAGTAAAAAATTATTTTTTGAAAAATTTACTATAGAAAAGGCAATCCTCGGCGTATTTAAAATTTGCGACAGTAAAAAAATATTTTTTGAAAAATTTACTATAGAAAAGGCAATCCCCGGCGTATTTAAAATTTGCGACAGTAAAAAATTATTTTTTGAAAAATTTACTATAGAAAAGGCAATACTCGGCGTATTTAAAATTTGCGACAGTAAAAAATTATTTTTTGAAAAATTTACTATAGAAAAGGCAATCCTCGGCGTATTTAAAATTTGCGACAGTAAAAAATTATTTTTTGAAAAATTTACTATAGAAAAGGCAATCCTCGGCGTATTTAAAATTTGCGACAGTAAAAAATTATTTTTGGAAAAATTTACTATAGAAAAGGCAATCCTCGGCGTATTTAAAATTTGCGACAGTAAAAAATTATTATTTGAAAAATTCACTATAGAAAAGGCAATCCTCGGCGTATTTAAAATTTGCGACAGTAAAAAATTATTTTTTGAAAAATTTACTATAGAAAAGGCAATCCTCGGCGTATTTAAAATTTGCGACAGTAAAAAATTATTTTTTGAAAAATTTACTATAGAAAAGGCAATCCTCGGCGTGTTTAAAATTTGCGGCAGTAAAAAATTATTTTTTGAAAAATTTACTATAGAAAAGGCAATCCTCGGCGTATTTAAAATTTGCGACAGTAAAAAATTATTTTTTGGCAAATTCACTATAGAAAAGGCAATCCTCGGGGCATTTAAAATTTTCGACAGTAAAAAATTATTTTTTGACAAATTCACCATAGAAAAGGTAATCCTCGGCGTATTTAAAATTTGCGACAGTAAAGAATTATTTTTTGAAAAATTTACTATAGAAAAGGCAATCCTCGGCGTATTTAAAATTTGCGACAGTAAAAATTTATTTTTTGACAAATTCACTATAGAAAAGGCAATCCTCGGCGTATTTAAAATTTGCGACAGTAAAAAATATTATTTTGACCAGTTCGCTATAGAAAAGGCAATCCTCGGCGTATTTAAAATTTGCGACAGTAAAAAATTATGTTTTGAAAAATTTACTATAGAAAAGGCAATCCTCGGCGTATATAAAATTTGCGACAGCAAAAAATAATTTTTTGAAAAATTCACTATAGAAAAGGCAATAATCAGTATATTTAAAATTTGCCACTGTAAAAATTTATTTTTTGACAAATTCACTATAGAAAAGGCAATCCTCGGCATATTTAAAATTTGTCACTGTAAAAATTTATTTTTTGACAAATTCACTATAGAAAAGGCAATCCTCGGTATATTTAAAATTTGCCACAGTAAAAATTTATTTTTTGACAAATTCACTATAGAAAAGGCAATTCTAGGCGTATTTAAAATTTGCGACCGTAAAAAATATTATTTTGACAAATTCACTATAGAAAAGGCAATCCTCGGCGTATTTAAAATTTGCGACAGTAAAAAATTATTTTTTGAAAAATTTACTATAGAAAAGGCAATCCTCGGCGTATTTAAAATTTGCGACAGTAAAAAATTATTTTTTGAAAAACTTACTACAGAAGGGCAATACTTGGCGTATTTAAAATTTGCGACAGTAAAAAAATATTGTTTTGACAAATTCACTATAGAAAAGGCAATGCTCGGCGTATTTAAAATTTGCGACAGTAAAAAATTATTTTTTGGCAAATTCACTATAGAAAAGGCAATCCTCGGGGTATTTAAAATTTTCGACAGTAAAAAATTATTTTTGGACAAATTCACCATAGAAAAGGCAATCATCAGTATATTTAAAATTTGCCACTGTAAAAATTTATTTTTTGAAAAATTTACTATAGAAAAGGCAATCCTCGGCGTATTTAAAATTTGCGACAGTAAAAATTTATTTTTTGACAAATTCACTATAGAAAAGGCAATCCTCGGCGTATTTAAAATTTGCGACAGTAAAAAATATTATTTTGACCAATTCGCTATAGAAAAGGCAATCCTCGGCGTATTTAAAATTTGCGACCGTAAAAAATTATGTTTTGAAAAATTTACTATAGAAAAGGCAATCCCCGGCGTATTTAAAATTTGCGACAGCAAAAATAATTTTTTGAAAAATTCACTATAGAAAAGGCAATCATCAGTATATTTAAAATTTGCCACTGTAAAAATTTATTTTTTGACAAATTCACTATAGAAAAGGCAATCCTCGGTATATTTAAAATTTGCCACTGTAAAAATTTATTTTTTGACAAATTCACTATAGAAAAGGCAATCCTCGGTATATTTAAAATTTGCCACAGTAAAAATTTATTTTTTGACAAATTCACTATAGAAAAGACAATTCTCGGCGTATTTAAAATTTGCGACCGTAAAAAATATTATTTTGACAAATTCACTATAGAAAAGGCAATCCTCGGCGTATTTAAAATTTGCGACAGTAAAAAATTCTTTTTTGAAAAATTTACTATAGAAAAGGCAATCCTCGGCGTATTTAAAATTTGCGACAGTAAAAAATTATTTTTTGAAAAACTTACTACAGAAGGGCAATCCTCGGCGTATTTAAAATTTGCGACAGTAAAAAAATATTATTTTGACAAATTCACTATAGAAAAGGCAATTCCCGGCGTATTTAAAATTTGCGACCGTAAAAAATATTATTTTGACAAATTCACTATAGAAAAGGCAATCCTCGGCGTATTTAAAATTTGCGACAGTAAAAAATTATTTTTTGAAAAATTTACTATAGAAAAGGCAATCCTCGGCGTATTTAAAATTTGCGACAGTAAAAAATTATTTTTTGAAAAACTTACTACAGAAGGGCAATCCTCGGCGTGTTTAAAATTTTCGACAGTAAAAAATTATTTTTTGACAAATTCGCTATAGAAAATGCAATACTCGGCGTATTTAAAATTTGCGACAATAAAAAATATTATTTTGACAAATTCACTATTGAAAAGGCAATCCTCGGCGTATTTAAAATTTGCGACAGTAAAAAATTATTTTTTGAAAAATTTACTATTGAAGAGGCAATCCACGGCGTATTTAAAATTTGCTACAGTAAAAAATTATTTTTTGAAAAATTTACTATAGAAAAGGCAATCCTCGGCGTATTTAAAATTTGCGACAGTAAAAAATTATTTTTGGAAAAATTTACTATAGAAAAGGCAATCCTCGGCGTATTTAAAATTTGCGACAGTAAAAAATTATTATTTGAAAAATTCACTATAGAAAAGGCAATCCTCGGCGTATTTAAAATTTGCGACAGTAAAAAATTATTATTTTGACAAATTCACTATAGAAAAGGCAATCCTCGGCGTATTTAAAATTTGCGACAGTAAAAAATTATTTTTTGAAAAATTTACTACAGAAAAGGCAATCCTCGGCGTATTTAAAATTTGCGACAGTAAAAAATTATTATTTTGACAAATTCACTATAGAAAAGGCAATCCTCGGCGTATTTAAAATTTGCGACAGTAAAAAATTATTTTTTGAAAAATTTACTATAGAAAAGGCAATCCTCGGCGTATTTAAAATTTGCGACAGTAAAAAATTATTTTTTGAAAATATACTATAGAAAAGGCAATACTCGGCGTATTTAAAATTTGCGACAGTAAAAAATTATTTTTTGAAAAATTTACTATAGAAAAGGCAATCCTCGGCGTATTTAAAATTTGCGACAGTAAAAAATTATTTTTGGAAAAATTTACTATAGAAAAGGCAATCCTCGGCGTATTTAAAATTTGCGACAGTAAAAAATTATTTTTGGAAAAATTTACTATAGAAAAGGCAATCCTCGGCGTATTTAAAATTTGCGACAGTAAAAAATTATTATTTGAAAAATTCACTATAGAAAAGGCAATCCTCGGCGTATTTAAAATTTGCGACAGTAAAAAATTATTTTTTGAAAAATTTACTATAGAAAAGGCAATCCTCGGCGTATTTAAAATTTGCGACAGTAAAAAATTATTTTTTGAAAAATTTACTATAGAAAAGGCAATCCTCGGCGTATTTAAAATTTGCAACAGTAAAAATTTATTTTTTGACAAATTCACTATAGAAAAGGCAATCCTCGGCGTATTTAAAATTTGCGACAGTAAAAAATATTATTTTGACCAATTCGCTATAGAAAAGGCAATCCTCGGCGTATTTAAAATTTGCGACAGTAAAAAATTATGTTTTGAAAAATTTACTATAGAAAAGGCAATCCTCGGCGTATTTAAAATTTGCGACAGCAAAAAATAATTTTTTGAAAAATTAACTATAGAAAAGGCACTCATCAGTATATTTAAAATTTGCCACTGTAAAAATTTATTTTTTGACAAATTCACTATAGAAAAGGCAATCCTCGGTATATTTAAAATTTGCCACTGTAAAAATTTATTTTTTGACAAATTCACTATAGAAAAGGGAATCCTCGGTATATTTAAAATTTGCCACAGTAAAAATTTATTTTTTGACAAATTCACTATAGAAAAGGCAATTCTCGGCGTATTTAAAATTTGCGACCGTAAAAAATATTATTTTGACAAATTCACTATAGAAAAGGCAATCCTCGGCGTATTTAAAATTTGTGACAGTAAAAAATTATTTTTTGAAAAATTTACTATAGAAGAGGCAATCCTCGGCGTATTTAAAATTTGCGACAGTAAAAAATTATTTTTTGAAAAATTTACTATAGAAAAGGCACTCCGCGGCGTGTTTAAAATTTTCGACAGTAAAAAATTATTTTTTGACAAATTCACTATAGAAAATGCAATCCTCGGCGTATTTAAAATTTGCGACAGTAAAAAATTATTTTGTGAAAAATTTACTATAGAAAAGGCAATCCTCGGCGTATTTAAAATTTGCGACAGTAAAAAAATATTATTTTGACAAATTCACTATAGAAAAGGCAATCCTCGGCGTATTAAAAATTTGCGACAGTAAAAAATTATTTTTTGACAAATTTACTATAGAAAAGGCAATCCTCGGCGTATTTAAAATTTGCGACAGTAAAAAATATTATTTGGACAAATTCACTATAGAAAAGGCAATCCTCAGGGTATTTAAAATTTGCAACAGTAAAAAATTATTTTTTGAAAAATTTACTATAGAAAAGGCAATCCTCGGCGTATTTAAAATTTGCGACAGTAAAAAATTATTTTTTTGAAAAATTTACTTAGAAAAGGCAATCCTCGGCGTATTTAAAATTTGCGACAGTAAAAAATTATTTTTTGAAAAATTTACTATAGAAAAGGCAATCCTCGGCGTATTTACAATTAGCGACAGTAAAAAAATATTATTTTGACAAATTCACTATAGAAAAGGCAATCCTCGGCGTATTTAAAATTTGCGACAGTAAAAAATAATTTTTTGAAAAATTTACTATAGAAAAGGCAATCCTCGGCGTATTTAAAATTTGCGACAGTAAAAAAATAATATTTTGACAAATTCACTATAGAAAAGACAATCCTCGGCGTATTTAAAATTTGCGACAGTAAAAATTTATTTTTTGACAAATTCACTATAGAAAAGGCAATCCTCAGCGTATTAAAAATTTGCGACCGTAAAAAATAATTTTTTGAGAAATTTACTATAGAAAAGGCAATCCTCGGCGTATTTAAAATTTGCGACAGTAAAAAATTATTTTTTGAAAAATTTACTATAGAAAAGGCAATCCTCGGCGTATTTAAAATTTGCGACAGTAAAAAATGATTTTTGGAAAAATTTACTATAGAAAGGGCAATCCTCGGCGTATTTGATATTTGCGACAGTAAAAAATTATTTTGTGAAAAATTTACTATAGAAAAGGCAATCCTCGCCGTATTTAAAATTTGCGACAATAAAAATTTATTTTTTGACAAATTCACTATAGAAATGGCAATCCTCGGCGTATTTAAAATTTTCGAGAGAAATAATTATATTTTTGAAAAATTTACTATAGAAAAGGCAATCCTCGGCGTATTTAAAATTTGCGACAGTAAAAAAATATTATTTTGACAAATTCACTATAGAAAAGGCAATCCTCGGCGTATTTAAAATTTGCGACAGTAAAAAATAATTTTTTGAAAAATTTACTATAGAAAAGGCAATCCTCGGCGTATTTAAAATTTGCGACAGTAAAAAAATAATATTTTGACAAATTCACTATAGAAAAGACAATCCTCGGCGTATTTAAAATTTGCGACAGTAAAAATTTATTTTTTGACAAATTCACTATAGAAAAGGCAATCCTCAGCGTATTAAAAATTTGCGACCGTAAAAAATAATTTTTTGAGAAATTTACTATAGAAAAGGCAATCCTCGGCGTATTTAAAATTTGCGACAGCAAAAAATAATTTTTTGAAAAATTCACTATAGAAAAGGCAATCCTCGGCGTATTTAAAATTTGCGACAGCAAAAAATAATTTTTTGAAAAATTCACTATAGAAAAGGCAATCATCGGTATATTTAAAATTTGCCACTGTAAAAATTTATTTTTTGACAAATTCACTATAGAAAAGGCAATCCTCGGTATATTTAAAATTTGCCACAGTAAATTTTTTTTTTTTTGACAAATTCAATATAGAAAAGGCATATTTAAAATTTGCGACCGTAAAAAATACTATTTTGACAAATTCACTATAGAAAAGGCAATCCTCGACGTACTTAAAATTTGCGAGAGTAAAAAATTATTTTTTGAAAAATTTACTATAGAAAAGGCAATCCTCGGCGTATTTAAAATTTTCGACAGCAAAAAATTATTATTTGAAAAATTTACTATAGAAAAGGCAATCCTCGGCGTATTTAAAATTTGCGACAGTAAAAAATTATTTTTTGAAAAATTTACTATAGCAAAGGCAATCCTCGGCGCATTTAAAATTTGCGACAGTAAAAAATTATTTTTTGAAAAATTTACTGTAGAAAAGGCAATCCTCGGCGTATTTAAAATTTGCAACAGTAAAAAATTATTTTTTGAAAAATTTACTATAGAAAAGGCAATACTCGGCGTATTTAAAATTTGCGACAGTAAAAATTGTTTTTTGAAAAATTTACTATAGAAAAGGCAATCCTCGGCGTATTTAAAATTTGCGACAGTAAAAAATTATTTTTTGAAAAATTTACTATAGAAAAGGCAATCCTCGGCGTATTTAAAATTTGCGACAGTAAAAAATTATTTTTGGAAAAATTTACTATAGAAAAGGCAATCCTCGACGTATTTAAAATTTGCGACAATAAAAAATTATTATTTGAAAAATTCACTATAGAAAAGGCAATCCTCGGCGTATTTAAAATTTGCGACAGTAAAAAATTATTTTTTGAAAAATTTACTATAGAAAAGGCAATCCTCGGCGTATTTAAAATTTGCGACAGTAATAAATTATTTTTTGAAAAATTTACTATAGAAAAGGCACTCCTCGGCGTGTTTAAAATTTTCGACAGTAAAAAATTATTTTTTGACAAATTCACTATAGAAAATGCAATCCTCGGCGTATTTAAAATTTGCGACAGTAAAAAATTATTTTTTTGAAAAATTTACTATAGAAAAGGCAATCCTCGGCGTATTTAAAATTTGCGACAGTAAAAAAATATTATTTTGACAAATTCACTATAGAAAAGGCAATCCTCGGCGTATTAAAAATTTGCGACAGTAAAAAATTATTTTTTCACAAATTTACTATAGAAAAGGCAATCCTCGGCGTATTTAAAATTTGCGACAGTAAAAAAATATTATTTGGACAAATTCACTATAGAAAAGGCAATCCTCAGCGTATTTAAAATTTGCGACAGTAAAAAATTATTTTTTGAAAAATTTACTATAGAAAAGGCAATCCTCGGCGTATTTAAAATTTGCGACAGTACAAAATTATTTTTTGAAAAATTTACTATAGAAAAGGCAATCCTCGGTGTATTTAAAATTTGCGGCAGTAAAAAATTATTTTTTGAAAAATTTACTATAGAAAAGGCAATCCTCGGCGTATTTAAAATTTGCGACAGTAAAAAATTATTTTTTGGCAAATTCACTATAGAAAAGGCAATCCCCGGGGTATTTAGTATTTTCGACAGTAAAATATTATTTTTTGACAAATTCACCATAGAAAAGGTAATCCTCGGCGTATTTAAAATTTGCGACAGTAAAAAATTATTTTTTGAAAAATTTACTATAGAAAAGGCAATCCTCGGCGTATTTAAAATTTGCGACAGTAAAAATTTATTTTTTGACAAATTCACTATAGAAAAGGCAATCCTCGGCGTATTTAAAATTTGCGACAGTAAAAAATATTATTTTGACCAATTCGCTATAGAAAAGGCAATCCTCGGCGTATTTAAAATTTGCGACAGTAAAAAATTATGTTTTGAAAAATTTACTATAGAAAAGGCAATCCTCGGCGTATTTAAAATTTGCGACAGCAAAAATAATTTTTTGAAAAATTCACTATAGAAAAGGCAATCATCAGTATATTTAAAATTTGCCACTGTAAAAATTTATTTTTTGACAAATTCACTATAGAAAAGGCAATCCTCGGAATATTTAAAATTTGGCACTGCAAAAATTTATTTTTTGACAAATTCACTATAGAAAAGGCAATCCTCGGTATATATAAAATTTGCCACAGTAAAAATTTATTTTTTGACAAATTCACTATAGAAAAGGCAATTCTCGGCGTATTTAAAATTTGCGACCGTAAAAATATCATTTTGACAAATTCACTATAGAAAAGGCAATCCTCGGCGTATTTAAAATTTGCGACAGTAAAAAATTATTTTTTGAAAAATTTACTATAGAAAAGGCAATCCTCGGCGTATTTAAAATTTGCGACAGTAAAAAATTATTTTTTGAAAAACTTACTACAGAAGGGCAATCCTCGGCGTATTTAAAATTTGCGACAGTAAAAAAATATTATTTTGACAAATTCACTATAGAAAAGGCAATCCTCGGCGTATTTAAAATTTGCGACAGTAAAAAATTATTTTTTGACAAATTCACTATAGAAAAGGCAATCCTCGGCGTATTCAAAATTGGCGACAGTAAAAAATAGTATTTTGACAAATTCACTAAAGAAAAGGCAATCCTCGGCGTATTTAAAATTTGCGACAGTAAAAAATTATTTTGTGATAAATTTACTATAGAAAAGGCAATACTCGGCGTGTTTAAAATTTTCGACAGTAAAAAATTATTTTTTGACAAATTCACTATAGAAAATGCAATACTTGGCGTATTTAAAATTTGCGAAAATAAAAAATATAATTTTGACAAATTCACTATTGAAAAGGCAATCCTCGGCGTATTTAAAATTTGCGACAGTAAAAAATTATTTTTTGAAAAATTTACTATAGAAGAGGCAATCCTCGGCGTATTTAAAATTTGCTACAGTAAAAAATTATTTTTTGAAAAATTTACTATAGAAAAGGCAATCCTCGGCGTATTTAAAATTTGCGACAGTAAAAAATTATTTTTTGAAAAATTTACTATAGAAAAGGCAATCCTCGGCGTATTTAAAATTTGCGATAGTAAAAAATTATTTTTTTGAAAAATTTACTATAGAAAAGGCAATCCTCGGCGTATTTAAAATTTGCGACAGTAAAAAATTATTTTTTGAAAAATTTACTATAGAAAAGGCAATCCTCGGCGTATTTAAAATTTGCGACAGTAAAAAAATATTATTTTGACAAATTCACTATAGAAAAGGCAATCCTCGGCGTATTTAAAATTTGCGACAGTAAAAAATTATTTTTTGAAAAATTTACTATAGAAAAGGCAATCCTCGGCGTATTTAAAATTTGCGACAGTAAAAAAATATTATTTTGACAAATTCACTATAGAAAAGGCAATCCTCGGCGTATTTAAAATTTGCGACAGTAAAAAATTATTTTCTGAAAAATTTACTATAGGAAAGGCAATCCTCGGCGTATTTAAAATTTGCGACAGTAAAAAATTATTTTTTGAAAAATTTACTATAGAAAGGGCAATGGCTGCGTATTTAAAATTTGCGACAGTAAAAAATTATTTTTTGAAAAATTTACTATAGAAAAGGCAATCCTCGGCGTATTTACAATTAGCGACAGTAAAAAAATATTATTTTGACAAATTCACTATAGAAAAGGCAATCCTCGGCGTATTTAAAATTTGCGACAGTAAAAAATTATTTTTTGAAAAATTTACTATAGAAAAGGCAATCCTCGGCGTATTTAAAATTTGCGACAGTAAAAAAATAATATTTTGACAAATTCACTATAGAAAAGACAATCCTCGGCGTATTTAAAATTTGCGACAGTAAAAATTTATTTTTTGACAAATTCACTATAGAAAAGGCAATCCTCAGCGTATTAAAAATTTGCGACCGTAAAAAATAATTTTTTGAGAAATTTACTATAGAAAAGGCAATCCTCGGCGTATTTAAAATTTGCGACAGTAAAAAATTATTTTTTGAAAAATTTACTATAGAAAATGCAATCCTCGGCGTATTTAAAATTTGCGACAGTAAAAAATGATTTTTGGAAAAATTTACTATAGAAAAGGCAATCCTCGGCGTATTTAATATTTGCGACAGTAAAAAATTCTTTTTTGAAAAATTTACTATAGAAAAGGCAATCCTCGCCGTATTTAAAATTTGCGACAATAAAAATTTATTTTTTGACAAATTCACTATAGAAATGGCAATCCTCGGCGTATTTAAAATTTTCGAGAGAAAAAATTATATTTTTGAAAAATTTACTATAGAAAAGGCAATCCTCGGCGTATTTAAAATTTGCGACAGTAAAAAATTATTTTTTGAAAAATTTACTATAGAAAAGGCAATCCTCGGCGTATTTAAAATTTGCGAGAGTAAAAAATTATTATTTGAAAAATTTACTATAGCAAAGGCAATCCTCGGCGTATTTAAAATTTGCGACAGTAAAAAATTATGTTTTGAAAAATTTACTATAGAAAAGGCAATCCTCGGCGTATTTAAAATTTGCGACAGCAAAAAATAATTTTTTGAAAAATTCACTATAGAAAAGGCAATCATCGGTATATTTAAAATTTGCCACTGTAAAAATTTATTTTTTGACAAATTCACTATAGAAAAGGCAATCCTCGGTATATTTAAAATTTGCCACAGTAAATTTTTTTTTTTGACAAATTCAATATAGAAAAGGCATATTTAAAATTTGCGACCGTAAAAAATACTATTTTGACAAATTCACTATAGAAAAGGCAATCCTCGACGTATTTAAAATTTGCGAGAGTAAAAAATTATTTTTTGAAAAATTTACTATAGAAAAGGCAATCCTCGGCGTATTTAAAATTTTCGACAGCAAAAAATTATTATTTGAAAAATTTACTATAGAAAAGGCAATCCTCGGCGTATTTAAAATTTGCGACAGTAAAAAATTATTTTTTGAAAAATTTACTATAGCAAAGGCAATCCTCGGCGCATTTAAAATTTGCGACAGTAAAAAATTATTTTTTGAAAAATTTACTGTAGAAAAGGCAATCTTCGGCGTATTTAAAATTTGCAACAGTAAAAAATTATTTTTTGAAAAATTTACTATAGAAAAGGCAATACTCGGCGTATTTAAAATTTGCGACAGTAAAAAATTGTTTTTTGAAAAATTTACTATAGAAAAGGCAATCCTCGGCGTATTTAAAATTTGCGACAGTAAAAAATTATTTTTTGAAAAATTTACTATAGAAAAGGCAATCCTCGGCGTATTTAAAATTTGCGACAGTAAAAAATTATTTTTGGAAAAATTTACTATAGAAAAGGCAATCCTCGACGTATTTAAAATTTGCGACAATAAAAAATTATTATTTGAAAAATTCACTATAGAAAAGGCAATCCTCGGCGTATTTAAAATTTGCGACAGTAAAAAATTATTTTTTGAAAAATTTACTATAGAAAAGGCAATCCTCGGCGTATTTAAAATTTGCGACAGTAATAAATTATTTTTTGAAAAATTTACTATAGAAAAGGCACTCCTCGGCGTGTTTAAAATTTTCGACAGTAAAAAATTATTTTTTGACAAATTCACTATAGAAAATGCAATCCTCGGCGTATTTAAAATTTGCGACAGTAAAAAATTATTTTTTTGAAAAATTTACTACAGAAAAGGCAATCCTCGGCGTATTTAAAATTTGCGACAGTAAAAAAATATTATTTTGACAAATTCACTATAGAAAAGGCAATCCTCGGCGTATTAAAAATTTGCGACAGTAAAAAATTATTTTTTGACAAATTTACTATAGAAAAGGCAATCCTCGGCGTATTTAAAATTTGCTACAGTAAAAAAATATTATTTGGACAAATTCACTATAGAAAAGGCAATCCTCAGCGTATTTAAAATTTGCGACAGTAAAAAATTATTTTTTGAAAAATTTACTATAGAAAAGGCAATCCTCGGCGTATTTAAAATTTGCGACAGTAAAAAATTATTTTTGAAAAATTTACTATAGAAAAGGCAATCCTCGGTGTATTTAAAATTTGCGGCAGTAAAAAATTATTTTTTGAAAAATTTACTATAGAAAAGGCAATCCTCGGCGTATTTAAAATTTGCGACAGTAAAAAATTATTTTTTGACAAATTCACTATAGAAAAGGCAATCCTCGACGTATTTAAAATTTGCGAGAGTAAAAAATTATTTTTTGAAAAATTTACTATAGAAAAGGCAATCCTCGGCGTATTTAAAATTTTCGACAGCAAAAAATTATTATTTGAAAAATTTACTATAGAAAAGGCAATCCTCGGCGTATTTAAAATTTGCGACAGTAAAAAATTATTTTTTGAAAAATTTACTATAGCAAAGGCAATCCTCGGCGCATTTAAAATTTGCGACAGTAAAAAATTATTTTTTGAAAAATTTACTGTAGAAAAGGCAATCTTCGGCGTATTTAAAATTTGCAACAGTAAAAAATTATTTTTTGAAAAATTTACTATAGAAAAGGCAATACTCGGCGTATTTAAAATTTGCGACAGTAAAAAATTGTTTTTTGAAAAATTTACTATAGAAAAGGCAATCCTCGGCGTATTTAAAATTTGCGACAGTAAAAAATTATTTTTTGAAAAATTTACTATAGAAAAGGCAATCCTCGGCGTATTTAAAATTTGCGACAGTAAAAAATTATTTTTGGAAAAATTTACTATAGAAAAGGCAATCCTCGACGTATTTAAAATTTGCGACAATAAAAAATTATTATTTGAAAAATTCACTATAGAAAAGGCAATCCTCGGCGTATTTAAAATTTGCGACAGTAAAAAATTATTTTTTGAAAAATTTACTATAGAAAAGGCAATCCTCGGCGTATTTAAAATTTGCGACAGTAATAAATTATTTTTTGAAAAATTTACTATAGAAAAGGCACTCCTCGGCGTGTTTAAAATTTTCGACAGTAAAAAATTATTTTTTGACAAATTCACTATAGAAAATGCAATCCTCGGCGTATTTAAAATTTGCGACAGTAAAAAATTATTTTTTTGAAAAATTTACTACAGAAAAGGCAATCCTCGGCGTATTTAAAATTTGCGACAGTAAAAAAATATTATTTTGACAAATTCACTATAGAAAAGGCAATCCTCGGCGTATTAAAAATTTGCGACAGTAAAAAATTATTTTTTGACAAATTTACTATAGAAAAGGCAATCCTCGGCGTATTTAAAATTTGCTACAGTAAAAAAATATTATTTGGACAAATTCACTATAGAAAAGGCAATCCTCAGCGTATTTAAAATTTGCGACAGTAAAAAATTATTTTTTGAAAAATTTACTATAGAAAAGGCAATCCTCGGCGTATTTAAAATTTGCGACAGTAAAAAATTATTTTTTGAAAAATTTACTATAGAAAAGGCAATCCTCGGTGTATTTAAAATTTGCGGCAGTAAAAAATTATTTTTTGAAAAATTTACTATAGAAAAGGCAATCCTCGGCGTATTTAAAATTTGCGACAGTAAAAAATTATTTTTTGGCAAATTCACTATAGAAAAGGCAATCCCCGGGGTATTTAGTATTTTCGACAGTAAAATATTATTTTTTGACAAATTCACCATAGAAAAGCTAATCCTCGGCGTATTTAAAATTTGCGACAGTAAAAAATTATTTTTTGAAAAATTTACTATAGAAAAGGCAATCCTCGGCGTATTTAAAATTTGCGACAGTAAAAATTTATTTTTTGACAAATTCACTATAGAAAAGGCAATCCTCGGCGTATTTAAAATTTGCGACAGTAAAAAATATTATTTTGACCAATTCGCTATAGAAAAGGCAATCCTCGGCGTATTTAAAATTTGCGACAGTAAAAAATTATGTTTTGAAAAATTTACTATAGAAAAGGCAATCCTCGGCGTATTTAAAATTTGCGACAGCAAAAAATAATTTTTTGAAAAATTCACTATAGAAAAGGCAATCATCAGTATATTTAAAATTTGCCACTGTAAAAATTTATTTTTTGACAAATTCACTATAGAAAAGGCAATCCTCGGAATATTTAAATTTGGCACTGTAAAAATTTATTTTTTGACAAATTCACTATAGAAAAGGCAATCCTCGGTATATATAAAATTTGCCACAGTAAAAATTTATTTTTTGACAATTCACTATAGAAAAGGCAATTCTCGGCGTATTTAAAATTTGCGACCGTAAAAATATCATTTTGACAAATTCACTATAGAAAAGGCAATCCTCGGCGTATTTAAAATTTGCGACAGTAAAAAATTATTTTTTGAAAAATTTACTATAGAAAAGGCAATCCTCGGCGTATTTAAAATTTGCGACAGTAAAAAATTATTTTTTGAAAAACTTACTACAGAAGGGCAATCCTCGGCGTATTTAAAATTTGCGACAGTAAAAAAATATTATTTTGACAAATTCACTATAGAAAAGGCAATCCTCGGCGTATTTAAAATTTGCGACAGTAAAAAATTGTTTTTTGACAAATTCACTATAGAAAAGGCAATCCTCGGCGTATTCAAAATTGGCGACAGTAAAAAATAGTATTTTGACAAATTCACTAAAGAAAAGGCAATCCTCGGCGTATTTAAAATTTGCGACAGTAAAAAATTATTTTTTGATAAATTTACTATAGAAAAGGCAATACTCGGCGTGTTTAAAATTTTCGACAGTAAAAAATTATTTTTTGACAAATTCACTATAGAAAATGCAATACTCGGCGTATTTAAAAATTGCGAAAATAAAAAATATAATTTTGACAAATTCACTATTGAAAAGGCAATCCTCGGCGTATTTAAAATTTGCGACAGTAAAAAATTATTTTTGAAAAATTTACTATAGAAGAGGCAATCCTCGGCGTATTTAAAATTTGCTACAGTAAAAATTATTTTTTGAAAAATTTACTATAGAAAAGGCAATCCTCGGCGTATTTAAAATTTGCGACAGTAAAAAATTATTTTTTGAAAAATTTACTATAGAAAAGGCAATCCTCGGCGTATTTAAAATTTGCGATAGTAAAAAATTATTTTTTTGAAAAATTTACTATAGAAAAGGCAATCCTCGGCGTATTTAAAATTTGCGACAGTAAAAAATTATTTTTTGAAAAATTTACTATAGAAAAGGCAATCCTCGGCGTATTTAAAATTTGCGACAGTAAAAAAATATATTTTGACAAATTCACTATAGAAAAGGCAATCCTCGGCGTATTTAAAATTTGCGACAGTAAAAAATTATTTTTTGAAAAATTTACTATAGAAAAGGCAATCCTCGGCGTATTTAAAATTTGCGACAGTAAAAAATATTATTTTGACAAATTCACTATAGAAAAGGCAATCCTCGGCGTATTTAAAATTTGCGACAGTAAAAAATTATTTTTTGAAAAATTTACTATAGGAAAGGCAATCCTCGGCGTATTTAAAATTTGCGACAGTAAAAAATTATTTTTTGAAAAATTTACTATAGAAAGGGCAATGGTCTGCGTATTTAAAATTTGCGACAGTAAAAAATAATTTTTTGAAATAATTTTTTGAAAAATTTACTATAGAAAAAGCAATCCTCGGCGTATTTAAAATTTGCGACAGTAAAAATTTATTTTTTGACAAATTCACTATAGAAAAGGCAATCCTCGGCGTATTAAAAATTTGCGACCGTAAAAAATAATTTTTTGAGAAATTTACTATAGAAAAGCAATCCTCGGCGTATTTAAAATTTGCGACAGTAAAAAATTATTTTTTGAAAAATTGACTATAGAAAAGGCAATCCTCGGCGTATTTAAAATTTGCGACAGTAAAAAATAATTTTTGGAAAAATTTACTATAGAAAAGGCAATCCTCGGCGTATTTAAAATTTGCGACAGTAAAAAATTATTTTTTGAAAAATTTACTATAGAAAAGGCAATCCTCGGCGTATTTAAAATTTGCGACAGTAAAAATTTATTTTTTGAAAAATTCACTATAGAAAAGACAATCCTCGGCGTATTAAAAATTTGCGACCGTAAAAAATAATTTTTTGACAAATTCACTATAGAAATGGCAATCCTCGGCGTATTTAAAATTTGCGAGAGTAAAAAATTATATTTTTGAAAAATTTACTATAGAAAAGGCAATCCTCGGCGTATTTAAAATTTGCGACAGTAAAAAATATTTTTTTGAAAAATTTACTATAGAAAAGGCAATCAATCCTCGCCGTATTTAAGATTTGCGACAGTAAAAAATTATTTTTTGAAAAATTTACTATAGAAAAGGCAATCCTCGGCGTATTTAAAATTTGCGACAGTAAAAAATCATTTTTTGAAAAATTTACTATAGAAAAGGCAATCCTCGGCGTATTTAAAATTTGCGACAGTAAAAAAATAATTTTTTGAAAAATTTACTATAGAAAAGGCAATCCTCGGCGTATTTAAAATTTGCGACAGTAAAAAATTATTTTTTGAAAAATTTACTTTAGAAAAGGCAATCCTCGGCGAATTTAAAATTTGCGACAGTAAAAAATTATTTTTTGAAAAAGTTACTATAGAAAAGGCAATCCTCGGCGTATTTAAAATTTGCGACAGTAAAAAATTATTTTTTGAAAAAGTTACTATAGAAAAGGCAATCCTCGGCGTATTTAAAATTTGCCACAGTAAAAAATTATTATTTGAAAAATTTACTATAGAAAAGGCAATCCTCGGCGTATTTAAAATTTGCGACAGTAAAAAATTATGTTTTGAAAAATTTACTATAGAAAAGGCAATCCTCGGCGTATTTAAAATTTGCGACAGCAAAAAATAATTTTTTCAAAAATTCACTATAGAAAAGGCAATCATCGGTATATTTAAAATTTGCCACTGTAAAAATTTATTTTTTGACAAATTCACTATAGAAAAGGCAATCCTCGGTATATTTAAAATTTGCCACAGTAAAAATTTTTTTTTGACAAATTCAATATAGAAAAGGCATATTTAAAATTTGCGACCGTAAAAAATATTATTTTGACAAATTCACTATAGAAAAGGCAATCCTCGACGTATTTAAAATTTGCGAGAGTAAAAAATTATTTTTTGAAAAATTTACTATAGAAAAGGCAATCCTCGGCGTATTTAAAATTTTCGACAGCAAAAAATTATTATTTGAAAAATTTACTACAGAAAAGGCAATCCTAGGCGTATTTAAAATTTGCGACAGTAAAAAATTATTTTTTGAAAAATTTACTATAGCAAAGGCAATCCTCGGCGCATTTAAAATTTGCGACAGTAAAAAATTATTTTTTGAAAAATTTACTGTAGAAAAGGCAATCCTCGGCGCATTTAAAATTTGCGACAGTAAAAAATTATTTTTTGAAAAATTTACTATAGAAAAGGCAATCCTCGGCGTATTTAAAATTTGCGACAGTAAAAAATTATTTTTTGAAAAATTTACTATAGAAAAGGCAATCCTCGGCGCATTTAAAATTTGCGACAGTAAAAAATTATTTTTTGAAAAATTTACTATAGAAAAGGCAATACTCGGCGTATTTAAAATTTGCGACAGTAAAAAATATTTTTTGAAAAATTTACTATAGAAAAGGCAATTCTCGGCGTATTTAAAAGTTGCGACAGTAAAAAATTATTTTTCGAAAAATTTACTATAGAAAAGGCAATCCTCGGCGTATTTAAAATTTGCGACAGTAAAAAATTATTTTTGGAAAAATTTACTATAGAAAGGGCAATCCTCGGCGCATTTAAAATTTGCGACAGTAAAAAATTATTATTTGAAAAATTCACTATAGAAAAGGCAATCCTCGGCGTATTTAAAATTTGCGACAGTAAAAAATTATTTTTTGAAAAATTTACTATAGAAAAGGCAATCCTCGGCGTATTTAAAATTTGCGACAGTAAAAAATTATTTTTTGAAAAATTTACTATAGAAAAGGCAATCCTCGGCGTATTTAAAATTTGCGACAGTAAAAAAATATTATTTTGACAAATTCACTATAGAAAAGGCAATCCTCGGCGTATTTAAAATTTGCGACAGTAAAAAATTAGTTTTTGAAAAATTTTCTATAGAAAAGGCAATCCTCGGCGTATTTAAAATTTGCGACAGTAAAAAATTATTTTTTGAAAAATTTACTATAGAAAAGGCAATCCTCGGCGTATTTAAAATTTGCGACAGTAAAAAATTATTTTTTGAAAAATTTACTATAGAAAAGGCAATCCTCGGCGTATTTAAAATTTTCGACAGTAAAAAATTATTTTTTGAAAAATTTACTATAGAAAAGGCAATCCTCGGCGTATTTAAAATTTGCGACAGTAAAAAATTATTTTTTGAAAAATTTACTATAGAAAAGGCAATCCTCGGCGTATTTAAAATTTGCGACAGTAAAAAAATATTATTTTGACAAATTCACTATAGAAAAGGCAATCCTCGGCGTATTTAAAATTTGCGACAGTAAAAAATTATTTTTTGAAAAATTTACTATAGAAAAGGCAATCCTCGGCGTATTTAAAATTTGCGACAGTAAAAAATTATTTTTTGACAAAGTCACCATAGAAAAGGTAATCCTCGGCGTATTTAAAATTTGCGACAGTAAAAAATTAGTTTTTGAAAAATTTTCTATAGAAAAGGCAATCCTCGGCGTATTTAAAATTTGCGACAGTAAAAAATTATTTTTTGAAAAATTTACTATAGAAAAGGCAATCCTCGGCGTATTTAAAATTTGCGACAGTAAAAAATTATTTTTTGAAAAATTTACTATAGAAAAGGCAATCCTCGGCGTATTTAAAATTTGCGACAGTAAAAAATTATTTTTTGAAAAATTTACTATAGAAAAGGCAATCCTCGGCGTATTTAAAATTTTCGACAGTAAAAAATTATTTTTTGACAAAGTCACCATAGAAAAGGTAATCCTCGGCGTATTTAAAATTTGCGACAGTAAAAAATTAGTTTTTGAAAAATTTTCTATAGAAAAGGCAATCCTCGGCGTATTTAAAATTTGCGACAGTAAAAAATTATTTTTTGAAAAATTTACTATAGAAAAGGCAATCCTCGGCGTATTTAAAATTTGCGACAGTAAAAAATTATTTTTTGAAAAATTTACTATAGAAAAGGCAATCCTCGGCGTATTTAAAATTTTCGACAGTAAAAAATTATTTTTTGAAAAATTTACTATAGAAAAGGCAATCCTCGGCGTATTTAAAATTTGCGACAGTAAAAAATTATTTTTTGAAAAATTTACTATAGAAAAGGCAATCCTCGGCGTATTTAAAATTTGCGACAGTAAAAAAATATTATTTTGACAAATTCACTATAGAAAAGGCAATCCTCGGCGTATTTAAAATTTGCGACAGTAAAAAATTATTTTTTGAAAAATTTACTATAGAAAAGGCAATCCTCGGCGTATTTAAAATTTTCGACAGTAAAAAATTATTTTTTGAAAAATTTACTATAGAAAAGGCAATCCTCGGCGTATTTAAAATTTTCGACAGTAAAAAATTATTTTTTGAAAAATTTACTATAGAAAAGGCAATCCTCGGCGTATTTAAAATTTGCGACAGTAAAAAATTATTTTTTGAAAAATTTACTATAGAAAAGGCAATCCTCGGCGTATTTAAAATTTGCGACAGTAAAAAAATATTATTTTGACAAATTCACTATAGAAAAGGCAATCCTCGGCGTATTTAAAATTTGCGACAGTAAAAAATTATTTTTTGAAAAATTTACTATAGAAAAGGCAATCCTCGGCGTATTTAAAATTTTCGACAGTAAAAAATTATTTTTTGACAAAGTCACCATAGAAAAGGTAATCCTCGGCGTATTTAAAATTTGCGACAGTAAAAAATTAGTTTTTGAAAAATTTTCTATAGAAAAGGCAATCCTCGGCGTATTTAAAATTTGCGACAGTAAAAAATTATTTTTTGAAAAATTTACTATAGAAAAGGCAATCCTCGGCGTATTTAAAATTTGCGACAGTAAAAAATTATTTTTTGAAAAATTTACTATAGAAAAGGCAATCCTCGGCGTATTTAAAATTTGCGACAGTAAAAAATTATTTTTTGAAAAATTTACTATAGAAAAGGCAATCCTCGGCGTATTTAAAATTTGCGACAGTAAAAAAATATTATTTTGACAAATTCACTATAGAAAAGGCAATCCTCGGCGTATTTAAAATTTGCGACAGTAAAAAATTATTTTTTGAAAAATTTACTATAGAAAAGGCAATCCTCGGCGTATTTAAAATTTGCGACAGTAAAAAATGATTTTTGGAAAAATTTACTATAGAAAAGGCAATCCTCGGCGTATTTAAAATTTGCGACAGTAAAAAATTATTTTGTGAAAAATTTACTATAGAAAAGGCAATCCTCGGCGTATTTAAAATTTGCGACAGTAAAAATTTATTTTTTGACAAATTCACTATAGAAATGGCAATCCTCGGCGTATTTAAAATTTTCGAGAGTAAAAAATTATATTTTTGAAAAATTTACTATAGAAAAGGCAATCCTCGGCATATTTAAAATTTGCGACAGTAAAAAATTATTTTTTGAAAAATTTACTATAGAAAAGGCAATCCTCGGCGTATTTAAAATTTGCGACAGTAAAAAATTATTTTTTGAAAAATTTACTATAGAAAAGGCAATCCTCGGCGAATTTAAAATTTGCGACAGTAAAAAATTATTTTTTGAAAAATTTACTATAGGAAAGGCAATCCTCGGCGTATTTAAAATTTGCGACAGTAAAAAATTATTTTTTGAAAAATTTACTATAGAAAAGGCAATCCTCGGCGTATTTAAAATTTGCGACAGTAAAAAATTATTTTGTGAAAAATTTACTATAGAAAAGGCAATCCTCGGCGTATTTAAAATTTGCGACAGTAAAAAACTATTATTTTGACAAATTCACTATAGAAAAGGCAATCCTCGGCGTATTTAAAATTTGCGACAGTAAAAAATTATTTTTTGAAAAATTTACTATAGAAAAGGCAATCCTCGGCGTATTTAAAATTTGCGACAGTAAGAAATGATTTTTGGATAAATTTACTATAGAAAAGGCAATCCTCGGCGTATTTAAAATTTGCGACAGTAAAAAATTATTTTGTGAAAAATTTACTATAGAAAAGGCAATCCTCGGCGTATTTAAAATTTGCGACAGTAAAAATTTATTTTTTGACAAATTCACTATAGAAATGGCAATCCTCGGCGTATTTAAAATTTTCGAGAGTAAAAAATTATATTTTTGAAAAATTTACTATAGAAAAGGCAATCCTCGGCGTATTTAAAATTTGCGACAGTAAAAAATTATTTTTTGAAAAATTTACTATAGAAAAGGCAATCCTCGGCGTATTTAAAATTTGCGACAGTAAAAAATTATTTTTTGAAAAATTTACTATAGAAAAGGCAATCCTCGGCGAATTTAAAATTTGCGACAGTAAAAAATTATTTTTTGAAAAATTTACTATAGGAAAGGCAATCCTCGGCGTATTTAAAATTTGCGACAGTACAAAATTATTATTTGAAAAATTTACTATAGAAAAGGCAATCCTCGGCGTATTTAAAATTTGCGACAGTAAAAAATTATGTTTTGAAAAATTTACTATAGAAAAGGCAATCCTCGGCGTATTTAAAATTTGCGACAGCAAAAAATAATTTTTTGAAAAATTCACTATAGAAAAGGCAATCATCGGTATATTTAAAATTTGCCACTGTAAAAATTCATTTTTTTGACAAATTCACTATAGAAAAGGCAATCCTCGGTATATTTAAAATTTGCCACAGTAAATTTTTTTTTTTTTTACAAATTCAATATAGAAAAGGCATATTTAAAATTTGCGACCGTAAAAAATACTATTTTGACAAATTCACTATAGAAAAGGCAATCCTCGACGTATTTAAAATTTGCGTGAGTAAAAAATTATTTTTTGGAAAATTTACTATAGAAAAGGCAATCCTCGGCGTATTTAAAATTTTCGACAGCAACAAATTATTATTTGAAAAATTTACTATAGAAAAGGCAATCCTCGGCGTATTTAAAATTTGCGACAGTAAAAAATTATTTTTTGAAAAATTTACTATAGCAAAGGCAATCCTCTTCGCATTTAAAATTTGCGACAGTAAAAAATTATTTTTTGAAAAATTTACTGTAGAAAAGGCAATCCTCGGCGCATTTAAAATTTGCGACAGTAAAAAATTATTTTTTGAAAAATTTACTGTAGAAAAGGCAATCCTCGGCGTATTTAAAATTTGCGACAGTAAAAAATTATTTTTTGAAAAATTTACTGTAGAAAAGGCAATCCTCGGCGCATTTAAAATTTGCGACAGTAAAAAATTATTTTTTGAAAAATTTACTATAGAAAAGGCAATCCTCGGCGTATTTAAAATTTGCGACAGTTAAAAAATTATTTTTTGAAAAATTTACTATAGAAAAGGCAATCCTCGGCGCATTTAAAATTTGCGACAGTAAAAAATTATTTTTTGAAAAATTTACTATAGAAAAGGCAATACTCGGCGTATTTAAAATTTGCGACAGTAAAAAATATTTTTTGAACAATTTACTATAGAAAAGGCAATCCTCGGCGTATTTAAAAGTTGCGACAGTAAAAAATTATTTTTCGAAAAATTTACTATAGAAAAGGCAATCCTCGGCGTATTTAAAATTTGCGACAGTAAAAAATTATTTTTGGAAAAATTTACTATAGAAAAGGCAATCCTCGGCGTATTTAAAATTTGCGACAGTAAAAAATTATTATTTGAAAAATTCACTATAGAAAAGGCAATCCTCGGCGTATTTAAAATTTGCGACAGTAAAAAATTATTTTTTGAAAAATTTACTATAGAAAAGGCAATCCTCGGCGTATTAAAAATTTGCGACCGTAAAAAATAATTTCTTGAGAAATTTACTATAGAAAAGGCAATCCTCGGTATATTTAAAATTTTCGACAGTAAAAAATTATTTTTTGGCAAATTCACTATAGAAAAGGCAATCCTCGGGGTATTTAAAATTTTCGACAGTAAAAAATTATTTTTTGACAAAGTCACCATAGAAAAGGTAATCCTCGGCGTATTTAAAATTTGCGACAGTAAAAAATTAGTTTTTGAAAAATTTTCTATAGAAAAGGCAATCCTCGGCGTATTTAAAATTTGCGACAGTAAAAAATTATTTTTTGAAAAATTTACTATAGAAAAGGCAATCCTCGGCGTATTTAAAATTTGCGACAGTAAAAAATTATTTTTTGAAAAATTTACTAAAGAAAAGGCAATCCTCGGCGTATTTAAAATTTGCGACAGTAAAAAATTATTTTTTGAAAAATTTACTATAGAAAAGGCAATCCTCGGCGTATTTAAAATTTGCGACAGTAAAAAATTATTTTTTGAAAAAGTTACTATAGAAAAGGCAATCCTCGGTGTATTTAAAAGTTGCGACAGTAAAAAATTACTTTTTGAAAAATTTACTATAGAAAAGGCAATCCTCGGCGTATTTAAAATTTGCGACAGTAAAAAATTATTTTTTGAAAAATTTACTATAGAAAAGGCAATCCTCGGCGTATTTAAAATTTGCGACAGTAAAAAATTATTTTTTGAAAAATTTACTATAGAAAAGGCAATCCTCGGCGTATTTAAAATTTGCGACAGTAAAAAATTATTTTTTGAAAAATTTACTATAGAAAAGGCAATCCTCGGCGTATTAAAAATTTGCGACCGTAAAAAATAATTTCTTGAGAAATTTACTATAGAAAAGGCAATCCTCGGTATATTTAAAATTTGCGACAGTAAAAAATTATTTTTTGGCAAATTCACTATAGAAAAGGCAATCCTCGGCGTATTTAAAATTTGCGACAGTAAAAAATTATTTTTTTGAAAAATTTACTATAGAAAAGGCAATCCTCGTCGTATTTAAAATTTGCGACAGTAAAAAATTATTTTTTGAAAAATTTACTATAGAAAAGGCAATCCTCGGCGTATTTAAAATTTGCGACAGTAAAAAATTATTTTTTGAAAAATTTACTATAGAAAAGGCAATCCTCGTCGTATTTAAAATTTGCGACAGTAAAAAATTATTTTTTGAAAAATTTACTATAGAAAAGGCAATCCTCGGCGTATTTAAAATTTGCGACAGTAAAAAAATATTATTTTGACAAATTCACTATAGAAAAGGCAATCCTCGGCGTATTTAAAATTTGCGACAGTAAAAAATTATTTTTTGAAAAATTTACTATAGGAAAGGCAATCCTCGTCGTATTTAAAATTTGCGACAGTAAAAAATTATTTTTTGAAAAATTTACTATAGAAAAGGCAATCCTCGGCGTATTTAAAATTTGCGACAGTAAAAAATTATTTTTTTGAAAAATTTACTATAGAAAAGGCAATCCTCGGCGTATTTAAAATTTGCGACAGTAAAAAATTATTTTTTGAAAAATTTACTATAGAAAAGGCAATCCTCGGCGTATTTAAAATTTGCGACAGTAAAAAAATATTATTTTGACAAATTCACTATAGAAAAGGCAATCCTCGGCGTATTTAAAATTTGCGACAGTAAAAAATTATTTTTTGAAAAATTTACTATAGAAAAGGCAATCCTCGGCGTATTTAAAATTTGCGACAGTAAAAAATGATTTTTGGAAAAATTTACTATAGAAAAGGCAATCCTCGGCGTATTTAAAATTTGCGACAGTAAAAAATTATTTTGTGAAAAATTTACTATAGAAAAGGCAATCCTCGGCGTATTTAAAATTTGCGACAGTAAAAATTTATTTTTTGACAAATTCACTATAGAAATGGCAATCCTCGGCGTATTTAAAATTTTCGAGAGTAAAAAATTATATTTTTGAAAAATTTACTATAGAAAAGGCAATCCTCGGCGTATTTAAAATTTGCGACAGTAAAAAATTATTTTTTGAAAAATTTACTATAGAAAAGGCAATCCTCGGCGTATTTAAAATTTGCGACAGTAAAAAATTATTTTTTGAAAAATTTACTATAGAAAAGGCAATCCTCGGCGAATTTAAAATTTGCGACAGTAAAAAATTATTTTTTGAAAAATTTACTATAGAAAAGGCAATCCTCGGCGTATTTAAAATTTGCGACAGTAAAAAATTATTTTTTGAAAAATTTACTATAGAAAAGGCAATCCTCGGCGTATTTAAAATTTGCGACAGTAAAAAATTATTATTTGAAAAATTTACTATAGAAAAGGCAATCCTCGGCGTATTTAAAATTTGCGACAGTAAAAAATTATGTTTTGAAAAATTTACTATAGAAAAGGCAATCCTCGGCGTATTTAAAATTTGCGACAGCAAAAAATAATTTTTTGAAAAATTCACTATAGAAAAGGCAATCATCGGTATATTTAAAATTTGCCACTGTAAAAATTCATTTTTTGACAAATTCACTATAGAAAAGGCAATCCTCGGTATATTTAAAAATTTGCCACAGTAAATTTTTTTTTTTTTGACAAATTCAATATATAAAAGGCATATTTAAAATTTGCGACCGTAAAAAATACTATTTTGACAAATTCACTATAGAAAAGGCAATCCTCGACGTATTTAAAATTTGCGTGAGTAAAAAATTATTTTTTTGAAAATTTACTATAGAAAAGGCAATCCTCGGCGTATTTAAAATTTGCAACAGTAAAAAATTATTTTTTGAAAAATTTACTATAGAAAAGGCAATACTCGGCGTATTTAAAATTTGCGACAGTAAAAAATTATTTTTTGAAAAATTTACTATAGAAAAGGCAATCCTCGGCGTATTTAAAATTTGCGACAGTAAAAAATTATTTTTTGAAAAATTTACTATAGAAAAGGCAATCCTCGGCGTATTTAAAATTTGCGACAGTAAAAAATTATTTTTGGAAAAATTTACTATAGAAAAGGCAATCCTCGGCGTATTTAAAATTTGCGACAGTAAAAAATTATTATTTGAAAAATTCACTATAGAAAAGGCAATCCTCGGCGTATTTAAAATTTGCGACAGTAAAAAATTATTTTTTGAAAAATTTACTATAGAAAAGGCAATCCTCGGCGTATTTAAAATTTGCGACAGTAAAAAATTATTTTTTGAAAAATTTACTATAGAAAAGGCACTCCGCGGCGTGTTTAAAATTTTCGACAGTAAAAAAATATTATTTTGACAAATTCACTATAGAAAAGGCAATCCTCGGCGTATATAAAATTTGCGACAGTAAAAAATATTATTTGGACAAATTCACTATAGAAAAGGCAATCCTCAGGGTATTTAAAATTTGCGACAATAAAAAATTATTTTTTGAAAAATTTACTATAGAAAAGGCAATCCTCGGCGTATTTAAAATTTGCGACAGTAAAAAATTATTTTTTTGAAAAATTTACTTAGAAAAGGCAATCCTCGGCGTATTTAAAATTTGCGACAGTAAAAAATTATTTTTTGAAAAATTTACTATAGAAAAGGCAATCCTCGGCGTATTTAAAATTAGCGACAGTAAAAAAATATTATTTTGACAAATTCACTATAGAAAAGGCAATCCTCGGCGTATTTAAAATTTGCGACAGTAAAAAATTATTTTTTGAAAAATTTACTATAGAAAAGGCAATCCTCGGCGTATTTAAAATTTGCGACAGTAAAAAAATATTATTTTGACAAATTCACTATAGAAAAGGCAATCCTCGGCGTATTTAAAATTTACGACAGTAAAAAATTATTTTTTGAAAAATTTACTATAGAAAAGGCAATCCTCGGCGTATTTAAAATTTGCGACAGTAAAAAAATATTATTTTGACAAATTCACTATAGAAAAGGCAATCCTCGGCGTATTTAAAATTTGCGACAGTAAAAAATTATTTTTTGAAAAATTTACTATAGGAAAGGCAATCCTCGGCGTATTTAAAATTTGCGACAGTAAAAAATTATTTTTTGAAAAATTTACTATAGAAAGGGCAATGGTCTGCGTATTTAAAATTTGCGACAGTAAAAAATAATTTTTTGAAAAATTTACTATAGAAAAAGCAATCCTCGGCGTATTTAAAATTTGCGACAGTAAAAATTTATTTTTTGACAAATTCACTATAGAAAAGGCAATCCTCGGCGTATTAAAAATTTGCGACCGTAAAAAATAATTTTTTGAGAAATTTACTATTGAAAAGCAATCCTCGGCGTATTTAAAATTTGCGACAGTAAAAAATTATTATTTGAAAAATTTACTATAGAAAAGGCAATCCTCGGCGTATTTAAAATTTGCGACAGTAAAAAATTATGTTTTGAAAAATTTACTATAGAAAAGGCAATCCTCGGCGTATTTAAAATTTGCGACAGCAAAAAATAATTTTTTGAACAATTCACTATAGAAAAGGCAATCATCGGTATATTTAAAATTTGCCACTGTAAAAATTTATTTTTTGACAAATTCACTATAGAAAAGGCAATCCTCGGTATATTTAAAATTTGCCACAGTAAAAATTTTTTTTTGACAAATTCAATATAGAAAAGGCATATTTAAAATTTGCGACCGTAAAAAATATTATTTTGACAAATTCACTATAGAAAAGGCAATCCTCGACGTATTTAAAATTTGCGAGAGTAAAAAATTATTTTTTGAAAAATTTACTATAGAAAAGGCAATCCTCGGCGTATTTAAAATTTTCGACAGCAAAAAATTATTATTTGAAAAATTTACTACAGAAAAGGCAATCCTCGGCGTATTTAAAATTTGCGACAGTAAAAAATTATTTTTTGAAAAATTTACTATAGCAAAGGCAATACTCGGCGCATTTAAAATTTGCGACAGTAAAAAATTATTTTTTGAAAAATTTACTGTAGAAAAGGCAATCCTCGGCGCATTTAAAATTTGCGACAGTAAAAAATTATTTTTTGAAAAATTTACTATAGAAAAGGCAATCCTCGGCGTATTTAAAATTTGCGACAGTAAAAAATTATTTTTTTGAAAAATTTACTATAGAAAAGGCAATCCTCGGCGCATTTAAAATTTGCGACAGTAAAAAATTATTTTTTGAAAAATTTACTATAGAAAAGGCAATACTCGGCGTATTTAAAATTTGCGACAGTAAAAAATATTTTTTGAAAAAGTTACTATAGAAAAGGCAATCCTCGGCGTATTTAAAAGTTGCGACAGTATAAAATTATTTTTCGAAAAATTTACTATAGAAAAGGCAATCCTCGGCGTATTTAAAATTTGCGACAGTAAAAAATTATTTTTGGAAAAATTTACTATAGAAAAGGCAATCCTCGGCGTATTTAAAATTTGCGACAGTAAAAAATTATTATTTGAAAAATTCACTATAGAAAAGGCAATCCTCGGCGTATTTAAAATTTGCGACAGTAAAAAATTATTTTTTGAAAAATTTACTATAGAAAAGGCAATCCTCGGCGTATTAAAAATTTGCGACCGTAAAAAATAATTTCTTGAGAAATTTACTATAGAAAAGGCAATCCTCGGTATATTTAAAATTTTCGACAGTAAAAAATTATTTTTTGGCAAATTCACTATAGAAAAGGCAATCCTCGGGGTATTTAAAATTTTCGACAGTAAAAAATTATTTTTTGACAAAGTCACCATAGAAAAGGTAATCCTCGGGGTATTTAAAATTTGCGACAGTAAAAAATTAGTTTTTGAAAAATTTTCTATAGAAAACCTCGGCGTATTTAAAATTTGCGACAGTAAAAAATTATTTTTTGAAAAATTTACTATAGAAAAGGCAATCTTCGGCGTATTTAAAATTTGCGACAGTAAAAAATTATTTTTTGAAAAATTTACTATAGAAAAGGCAATCCTCGGCGTATTTAAAATTTGCGACAGTAAAAAATTATTTTTTGAAAAATTTACTATAGAAAAGGCAATCCTCGGCGTATTTAAAATTTGCGACAGTAAAAAATTATTTTTTGAAAAAGTTAATATAGAAAAGGCAATCCTCGGTGTATTTAAAAGTTGCGACAGTAAAAAATTACTTTTTGAAAAATTTACTATAGAAAAGGCAATCCTCGGCGTATTTAAAATTTGCGACAGTAAAAAATTATTTTTTGAAAAATTTACTATAGAAAAGGCAATCCTCGGCGTATTTAAAATTTGCGACAGTAAAAAATTATTTTTTGAAAAATTTACTATAGAAAAGGCAATCCTCGGCGTATTTAAAATTTGCGACAGTAAAAAATTATTTTTTGAAAAATTTACTATAGAAAAGGCAATCCTCGGCGTATTAAAAATTTGCGACCGTAAAAAATAATTTCTTGAGAAATTTACTATAGAAAAGGCAATCCTCGGTATATTTAAAATTTGCGACAGTAAAAAATTATTTTTTGGCAAATTCACTATAGAAAAGGCAATACTCGGCGTATTTAAAATTTGCGACAGTAAAAAATTATTTTTTGAAAAATTTACTATAGCAAAGGCAATCCTCGTCGTATTTAAAATTTGCGACAGTAAAAAATTATTTTTTGAAAAATTTACTATAGAAAAGGCAATCCTCGGCGTATTTAAAATTTGCGACAGTAAAAAAATATTATTTTGACAAATTCACTATAGAAAAGGCAATCCTCGGCGTATTTAAAATTTGCGACAGTAAAAAATTATTTTTTGAAAAATTTACTATAGGAAAGGCAATCCTCGTCGTATTTAAAATTTGCGACAGTAAAAAATTATTTTTTGAAAAATTTACTATAGAAAAGGCAATCCTTGGCGTATTTAAAATTTGCGACAGTAAAAAATTATTTTTTGAAAAATTTACTATAGAAAAGGCAATCCTCGGCGTATTTAAAATTTGCGACAGTAAAAAATTATTTTTTTGAAAAATTTACTATAGAAAAGGCAATCCTCGGCGTATTTAAAATTTGCGACAGTAAAAAATTATTTTTTGAAAAATTTACTATAGAAAAGGCAATCCTCGGCGTATTTAAAATTTGCGACAGTAAAAAAATATTATTTTGACAAATTCACTATAGAAAAGGCAATCCTCGGCGTATTTAAAATTTGCGACAGTAAAAAATTATTTTTTGAAAAATTTACTATAGAAAAGGCAATCCTCGGCGTATTTAAAATTTGCGACAGTAAAAAATGATTTTTGGAAAAATTTACTATAGAAAAGGCAATCCTCGGCGTATTTAAAATTTGCGACAGTAAAAAATTATTTTGTGAAAAATTTGCTATAGAAAAGGCAATCCTCTGCGTATTTAAAATTTGCGACAGTAAAAATTTATTTTTTGACAAATTCACTATAGAAATGGCAATCCTCGGCGTATTTAAAATTTTCGAGAGTAAAAAATTATATTTTTGAAAAATTTACTATAGAAAAGGCAATCCTCGGCGTATTTAAAATTTGCGACAGTAAAAAATTATTTTTTGAAAAATTTACTATAGAAAATGCAATCCTCGGCGTATTTAAAATTTGCGACAGTAAAAAATTATTTTTTGAAAAATTTACTATAGAAAAGGCAATCCTCGGCGAATTTAAAATTTGCGACAGTAAAAAATTATTTTTTGAAAAATTTACTATAGAAAAGGCAATCCTCGGCGTATTTAAAATTTGCGACAGTAAAAAATTATTTTTTGAAAAATTTACTATAGAAAAGGCAATCCTCGGCGTATTTAAAATTTGCGACAGTAAAAAATTATTATTTGAAAAATTTACTATAGAAAAGGCAATCCTCGGCGTATTTAAAATTTGCGACAGTAAAAAATTATGTTTTGAAAAATTTACTATAGAAAAGCAATACTCGGCGTATTTAAAATTTGCGACAGTAAAAAATTATTTTTTGAAAAATTTACTATAGAAAAGGCAATCTTCGGCGTATTTAAAATTTGCGACAGTAAAAAATTATTTTTTGAAAAATTTACTATAGAAAAGGCAATCCTCGGCGTATTTAAAATTTGCGACAGTAAAAAATTATTTTTTGAAAAATTTACTATAGAAAAGGCAATCCTCGGCGTATTTAAAATTTGCGACAGTAAAAAATTATTTTTTGAAAAAGTTAATATAGAAAAGGCAATCCTCGGTGTATTTAAAAGTTGCGACAGTAAAAAATTACTTTTTGAAAAATTTACTATAGAAAAGGCAATCCTCGGCGTATTTAAAATTTGCGACCGTAAAAAATAATTTCTTGAGAAATTTACTATAGAAAAGGCAATCCTCGGTATATTTAAAATTTGCGACAGTAAAAAATTATTTTTTGGCAAATTCACTATAGAAAAGGCAATACTCGGCGTATTTAAAATTTGCGACAGTAAAAAATTATTTTTTTGAAAAATTTACTATAGCAAAGGCAATCCTCGTCGTATTTAAAATTTGCGACAGTAAAAAATTATTTTTTGAAAAATTTACTATAGAAAAGGCAATCCTCGGCGTATTTAAAATTTGCGACAGTAAAAAAATATTATTTTGACAAATTCACTATAGAAAAGGCAATCCTCGGCGTATTTAAAATTTGCTACAGTAAAAAATTATTTTTTGAAAAATTTACTATAGGAAAGGCAATCCTCGTCGTATTTAAAATTTGCGACAGTAAAAAATTATTTTTTGAAAAATTTACTATAGAAAAGGCAATCCTTGGCGTATTTAAAATTTGCGACAGTAAAAAATTATTTTTTGAAAAATTTACTATAGAAAAGGCAATCCTCGGCGTATTTAAAATTTGCGACAGTAAAAAATTATTTTTTTGAAAAATTTACTATAGAAAAGGCAATCCTCGGCGTATTTAAAATTTGCGACAGTAAAAAATTATTTTTTGAAAAATTTACTATAGAAAAGGCAATCCTCGGCGTATTTAAAATTTGCGACAGTAAAAAAATATTATTTTGACAAATTCACTATAGAAAAGGCAATCCTCGGCGTATTTAAAATTTGCGACAGTAAAAAATTATTTTTTGAAAAATTTACTATAGAAAAGGCAATCCTCGGCGTATTTAAAATTTGCGACAGTAAAAAATGATTTTTGGAAAAATTTACTATAGAAAAGGCAATCCTCGGCGTATTTAAAATTTGCGACAGTAAAAAATTATTTTGTGAAAAATTTACTATAGAAAAGGCAATCCTCTGCGTATTTAAAATTTGCGACAGTAAAAATTTATTTTTTGACAAATTCACTATAGAAATGGCAATCCTCGGCGTATTTAAAATTTTCGAGAGTAAAAAATTATATTTTTGAAAAATTTACTATAGAAAAGGCAATCCTCGGCGTATTTAAAATTTGCGACAGTAAAAAATTATTTTTTGAAAAATTTACTATAGAAAAGGCAATCCTCGGCGTATTTAAAATTTGCGACAGTAAAAAATTATTTTTTGAAAAATTTACTATAGAAAAGGCAATCCTCGGCGAATTTAAAATTTGCGACAGTAAAAAATTATTTTTTGAAAAATTTACTATAGAAAAGGCAATCCTCGGCGTATTTAAAATTTGCGACAGTAAAAAATTATTTTTTGAAAAATTTACTATAGAAAAGGCAATCCTCGGCGTATTTAAAATTTGCGACAGTAAAAAATTATTATTTGAAAAATTTACTATAGAAAAGGCAATCCTCGGCGTATTTAAAATTTGCGACAGTAAAAAATTATGTTTTGAAAAATTTACTATAGAAAAGGCAATCCTCGGCGTATTTAAAATTTGCGACAGCAAAAAATAATTTTTTGAAAAATTCACTATAGAAAAGGCAATCATCGGTATATTTAAAATTTGCCACTGTAAAAATTTATTTTTTGACAAATTCACTATAGAAAAGGCAGTCCTCGGTATATTTAAAATTTGCCACAGTAAATTTTTTTTTTTTTTGACAAATTCAATATAGAAAAGGCATATTTAAAATTTGCGACCGTAAAAAATACTATTTTGACAAATTCACTATAGAAAAGGCAATCCTCGACGTATTTAAAATTTGCGTGAGTAAAAAATTATTTTTTGGAAAATTTACTATAGAAAAGGCAATCCTCGGCGTATTTAAAATTTTCGACAGCAAAAAATTATTATTTGAAAAATTTACTATAGAAAAGGCAATCCTCGGCGTATTTAAAATTTGCGACAGTAAAAAATTATTTTTTGAAAAATTTACTATAGCAAAGGCAATCCTCGGCGCATTTAAAATTTGCGACAGTAAAAAATTATTTTTTGAAAAATTTACTGTAGAAAAGGCAATCCTCGGCGCATTTAAAATTTGCGACAGTAAAAAATTATTTTTTGAAAAATTTACTGTAGAAAAGGCAATCCTCGGCGTATTTAAAATTTGCGACAGTAAAAAATTATTTTTTGAAAAATTTACTATAGAAAAGGCAATCCTCGGCGTATTTAAAAATTGCAACAGTAAAAAATTATTTTTTGAAAAAGTTACTATAGAAAAGGCAATCCTCGGTGTATTTAAAAGTTGCGACAGTAAAAAATTACTTTTTGAAAAATTTACTATAGAAAAGGCAATCCTCGGGGTATTTAAAATTTGCGACAGTAAAAAATTATTTTTTGAAAAATTTACTATAGAAAAGGCAATCCTCGGCGTATTTAAAATTTGCGACAGTAAAAAATTATTTTTTGAAAAATTTACTATAGAAAAGGCAATCCTCGGCGTATTTAAAATTTGCGACAGTAAAAAATTATTTTTTGAAAAATTTACTATAGAAAAGGCAATCCTCGGCTTATTAAAAATTTGCGACCGTAAAAAATAATTTCTTGAGAAATTTACTACAGAAAAGGCAATCCTCGGTATATTTAAAATTTGCGACAGTAAAAAATTATTTTTTGGCAAATTCACTATAGAAAAGGCAATACTCGGCGTATTTAAAATTTGCGACAGTAAAAAATTATTTTTTTGAAAAATTTACTATAGAAAAGGCAATCCTCGTCGTATTTAAAATTTGCGACAGTAAAAAATTATTTTTTGAAAAATTTACTATAGAAAAGGCAATCCTCGGCGTATTTAAAATTTGCGACAGTAAAAAAATATTATTTTGACAAATTCACTATAGAAAAGGCAATCCTCGGTGTATTTAAAATTTGCGACAGTAAAAAATTATTTTTTGAAAAATTTACTATAGGAAAGGCAATCCTCGTCGTATTTAAAATTTGCGACAGTAAAAAATTATTTTTTGAAAAATTTACTATAGAAAAGGCAATCCTTGGCGTATTTAAAATTTGCGACAGTAAAAAATTATTTTTTGAAAAATTTACTATAGAAAAGGCAATCCTCGGCGTATTTAAAATTTGCGACAGTAAAAAATTATTTTTTTGAAAAATTTACTATAGAAAAGGCAATCCTCGGCGTATTTAAAATTTGTGACAGTAAAAAATTATTTTTTGAGAAATTTACTATAGAAAAGGCAAGCCTCGGCGTATTTAAAATTTGCGACAGTAAAAAAATATTATTTTGACAAATTCACTATAGAAAAGGCAATCCTCGGCGTATTTAAAATTTTCGAGAGTAAAAAATTATATTTTTGAAAAATTTACTATAGAAAAGGCAATCCTCGGCGTATTTAAAATTTGCGACAGTAAAAAATTATTTTTTGAAAAATTTACTATAGAAAAGGCAATCCTCGGCGTATTTAAAATTTGCGACAGTAAAAAATTATTTTTTGAAAAATTTACTATAGAAAAGGCAATCCTCGGCGAATTTAAAATTTGCGACAGTAAAAAATAATTTTTTGAAAAATTTACTATAGAAAAGGCAATCCTCGGCGTATTTAAAATTTGCGACAGTAAAAAATTATTTTTTGAAAAATTTACTATAGAAAAGGCAATCCTCGGCGTATTTAAAATTTGCGACAGTAAAAAATTATTATTTGAAAAATTTACTATAGAAAAGGCAATCCTCGGCGTATTTAAAATTTGCGACAGTAAAAAATATTATGTTTTGAAAAATTTACTATAGAAAAGGCAATCCTCGGCGTATTTAAAATTTGCGACAGTAAAAAATTATTTTTTGAAAAAGTTAATATAGAAAAGGCAATCCTCGGTGTATTTAAAAGTTGCGACAGTAAAAAATTACTTTTTGAAAAATTTACTATAGAAAAGGCAATCCTCGGCGTATTTAAAATTTGCGACAGTAAAAAATTATTTTTTGAAAAATTTACTATAGAAAGGGCAATGGTCTGCGTATTTAAAATTTGCGACAGTAAAAAATAATTTTTTGAAAAATTTACTATAGAAAAAGCAATCCTCGGCGTATTTAAAATTTGCGACAGTAAAAATTTATTTTTTGACAAATTCACTATAGAAAAGGCAATCCTCGGCGTATTAAAAATTTGCGACCGTAAAAAATAATTTTTTGAGAAATTTACTATAGAAAAGCAATCCTCGGCGTATTTAAAATTTGCGACAGTAAAAAATTATTTTTTGAAAAATTGACTATAGAAAAGGCAATCCTCGGCGTATTTAAAATTTGCGACAGTAAAAAATAATTTTTGGAAAAATTTACTATAGAAAAGCAATCCTCGGCGTATTTAAAATTTGCGACAGTAAAAAATTATTTTTTGAAAAATTTACTATAGAAAAGGCAATCCTCGGCGTATTTAAAATTTGCGACAGTAAAAATTTATTTTTTGAAAAATTCACTATAGAAAAGGCAATCCTCGGCGTATTAAAAATTTGCGACCGTAAAAAATAATTTTTTGACAAATTCACTATAGAAATGGCAATCCTCGGCGTATTTAAAATTTGCGAGAGTAAAAAATTATATTTTTGAAAAATTTACTATAGAAAAGGCAATCCTCGGCGTATTTAAAATTTGCGACAGTAAAAAATATTTTTTTGAAAAATTTACTATAGAAAAGGCAATCCTCGCCGTATTTAAAATTTGCGACAGTAAAAAATTATTTTTTGAAAAATTTACTATAGAAAAGGCAATCCTCGGCGTATTTAAAATTTGCGACAGTAAAAAATCATTTTTTGAAAAATTTACTATAGAAAAGGCAATCCTCGGCGTATTTAAAATTTGCGACAGTAAAAAATAATTTTTTGAAAAATTTACTATAGAAAAGGCAATCCTCGGCGTATTTAAAATTTGCGACAGTAAAAAATTATTTTTTGAAAAATTTACTTTAGAAAAGGCAATCCTCGGCGAATTTAAAATTTGCGACAGTAAAAAATTATTTTTTGAAAAAGTTACTATAGAAAAGGCAATCCTCGGCGTATTTAAAATTTGCGACAGTAAGAAATTATTTTTTGAAAAAGTTACTATAGAAAAGGCAATCCTCGGCGTATTTAAAATTTGCCACAGTAAAAAATTATTATTTGAAAAATTTACTATAGAAAAGGCAATCCTCGGCGTATTTAAAATTTGCGACAGTAAAAAATAATTTTTTGAAAAATTTACTATAGAAAAGGCAATCCTCGGCGTATTTAAAATTTGCGACAGTAAAAAATTATTTTTTGAAAAATTTACTTTAGAAAAGGCAATCCTCGGCGAATTTAAAATTTGCGACAGTAAAAAATTATTTTTTGAAAAAGTTACTATAGAAAAGGCAATCCTCGGCGTATTTAAAATTTGCGACAGTAAAAAATTATGTTTTGAAAAATTTACTATATAGAAAAGGCAATCCTCGGCGTATTTAAAATTTGCGACAGCAAAAAATAATTTTTTGAAAAATTCACTATAGAAAAGGCAATCATCGGTATATTTAAAATTTGCCACTGTAAAAATTTATTTTTTGACAAATTCACTATAGAAAAGGCAATCCTCGGTATATTTAAAATTTGCCACAGTAAAAATTTTTTTTTGACAAATTCAATATAGAAAAGGCATATTTAAAATTTGCGACCGTAAAAAATATTATTTTGACAAATTCACTATAGAAAAGGCAATCCTCGACGTATTTAAAATTTGCGAGAGTAAAAAATTATTTTTTGAAAAATTTACTATAGAAAAGGCAATCCTCGGCGTATTTAAAATTTTCGACAGCAAAAAATTATTATTTGAAAAATTTACTACAGAAAAGGCAATCCTAGGCGTATTTAAAATTTGCGACAGTAAAAAATTATTTTTTGAAAAATTTACTATAGCAAAGGCAATCCTCGGCGCATTTAAAATTTGCGACAGTAAAAAATTATTTTTTGAAAAATTTACTGTAGAAAAGGCAATCCTCGGCGCATTTAAAATTTGCGACAGTAAAAAATTATTTTTTGAAAAATTTACTATAGAAAAGGCAATCCTCGGCGTATTTAAAATTTGCGACAGTAAAAAATTATTTTTTGAAAAATTTACTATAGAAAAGGCAATCCTCGGCGCATTTAAAATTTGCGACAGTAAAAAATTATTTTTTGAAAAATTTACTATAGAAAAGGCAATACTCGGCGTATTTAAAATTTGCGACAGTAAAAAATATTTTTTGAAAAATTTACTATAGAAAAGGCAATTCTCGGCGTATTTAAAAGTTGCGACAGTAAAAAATTATTTTTCGAAAAATTTACTATAGAAAAGGCAATCCTCGGCGTATTTAAAATTTGCGACAGTAAAAAATTATTTTTGGAAAAATTTACTATAGAAAGGGCAATCCTCGGCGCATTTAAAATTTGCGACAGTAAAAAATTATTATTTGAAAAATTCACTACAGAAAAGGCAATCCTCGGCGTATTTAAAATTTGCGACAGTAAAAAATTATTTTTTGAAAAATTTACTATAGAAAAGGCAATCCTCGGCGTATTTAAAATTTGCGACAGTAAAAAATTATTTTTTGAAAAATTTACTATAGAAAAGGCAATCCTCGGCGTATTTAAAATTTGCGACAGTAAAAAAATATTATTTTGACAAATTCACTATAGAAAAGGCAATCCTCGGCGTATTTAAAATTTGCGACAGTAAAAAATTAGTTTTTGAAAAATTTTCTATAGAAAAGGCAATCCTCGGCGTATTTAAAATTTGCGACAGTAAAAAATTATTTTTTGAAAAATTTACTATAGAAAAGGCAATCCTCGGCGTATTTAAAATTTGCGACAGTAAAAAATTATTTTTTGAAAAATTTACTATAGAAAAGGCAATCCTCGGCGTATTTAAAATTTGCGACAGTAAAAAATTATTTTTTGAAAAATTTACTATAGAAAAGGCAATCCTCGGCGTATTTAAAATTTGCGACAGTAAAAAATTATTTTTTGAAAAATTTACTATAGAAAAGGCAATCCTCGGCGTATTTAAAATTTGCGACAGTAAAAAAATATTATTTTGACAAATTCACTATAGAAAAGGCAATCCTCGGCGTATTTAAAATTTGCGACAGTAAAAAATTATTTTTTGAAAAATTTACTATAGAAAAGGCAATCCTCGGCGTATTTAAAATTTGCGACAGTAAAAAATTATTTTTTGAAAAATTTACTATAGAAAAGGCAATCCTCGGCGTATTTAAAATTTTCGACAGTAAAAAATTATTTTTTGACAAAGTCACCATAGAAAAGGTAATCCTCGGCGTATTTAAAATTTGCGACAGTAAAAAATTAGTTTTTGAAAAATTTTCTATAGAAAAGGCAATCCTCGGCGTATTTAAAATTTGCGACAGTAAAAAATTATTTTTTGAAAAATTTACTATAGAAAAGGCAATCCTCGGCGTATTTAAAATTTGCGACAGTAAAAAATTATTTTTTGAAAAATTTACTATAGAAAAGGCAATCCTCGGCGTATTTAAAATTTGCGACAGTAAAAAATTATTTTTTGAAAAATTTACTATAGAAAAGGCAATCCTCGGCGTATTTAAAATTTGCGACAGTAAAAAAATATTATTTTGACAAATTCACTATAGAAAAGGCAATCCTCGGCGTATTTAAAATTTGCGACAGTAAAAAATTATTTTTTGAAAAATTTACTATAGAAAAGGCAATCCTCGGCGTATTTAAAATTTGCGACAGTAAAAAATGATTTTTGGAAAAATTTACTATAGAAAAGGCAATCCTCGGCGTATTTAAAATTTGCGACAGTAAAAAATTATTTTGTGAAAAATTTACTATAGAAAAGGCAATCCTCGGCGTATTTAAAATTTGCGACAGTAAAAATTTATTTTTTGACAAATTCACTATAGAAATGGCAATCCTCGGCGTATTTAAAATTTTCGAGAGTAAAAAATTATATTTTTGAAAAATTTACTATAGAAAAGGCAATCCTCGGCATATTTAAAATTTGCGACAGTAAAAAATTATTTTTTGAAAAATTTACTATAGAAAAGGCAATCCTCGGCGTATTTAAAATTTGCGACAGTAAAAAATTATTTTTTGAAAAATTTACTATAGAAAAGGCAATCCTCGGCGAATTTAAAATTTGCGACAGTAAAAAATTATTTTTTGAAAAATTTACTATAGGAAAGGCAATCCTCGGCGTATTTAAAATTTGCGACAGTAAAAAATTATTTTTTGAAAAATTTACTATAGAAAAGGCAATCCTCGGCGTATTTAAAATTTGCGACAGTAAAAAATTATTTTGTGAAAAATTTACTATAGAAAAGGCAATCCTCGGCGTATTTAAAATTTGCGACAGTAAAAAACTATTATTTTGACAAATTCACTATAGAAAAGGCAATCCTCGGCGTATTTAAAATTTGCGACAGTAAAAAATTATTTTTTGAAAAATTTACTATAGAAAAGGCAATCCTCGGCGTATTTAAAATTTGCGACAGTAAGAAATGATTTTTGGATAAATTTACTATAGAAAAGGCAATCCTCGGCGTATTTAAAATTTGCGACAGTAAAAAATTATTTTGTGAAAAATTTACTATAGAAAAGGCAATCCTCGGCGTATTTAAAATTTGCGACAGTAAAAATTTATTTTTTGACAAATTCACTATAGAAATGGCAATCCTCGGCGTATTTAAAATTTTCGAGAGTAAAAAATTATATTTTTGAAAAATTTACTATAGAAAAGGCAATCCTCGGCGTATTTAAAATTTGCGACAGTAAAAAATTATTTTTTGAAAAATTTACTATAGAAAAGGCAATCCTCGGCGTATTTAAAATTTGCGACAGTAAAAAATTATTTTTTGAAAAATTTACTATAGAAAAGGCAATCCTCGGCGAATTTAAAATTTGCGACAGTAAAAAATTATTTTTTGAAAAATTTACTATAGGAAAGGCAATCCTCGGCGTATTTAAAATTTGCGACAGTAAAAAATTATTTTTTGAAAAATTTACTATAGAAAAGGCAATCCTCGGCGTATTTAAAATTTGCGACAGTAAAAAATTATTATTTGAAAAATTTACTATAGAAAAGGCAATCCTCGGCGTATTTAAAATTTGCGACAGTAAAAAATTATGTTTTGAAAAATTTACTATAGAAAAGGCAATCCTCGGCGTATTTAAAATTTGCGACAGCAAAAAATAATTTTTTGAAAAATTCACTATAGAAAAGGCAATCATCGGTATATTTAAAATTTGCCACTGTAAAAATTCATTTTTTGACAAATTCACTATAGAAAAGGCAATCCTCGGTATATTTAAAATTTGCCACAGTAAATTTTTTTTTTTTTTACAAATTCAATATAGAAAAGGCATATTTAAAATTTGCGACCGTAAAAAATACTATTTTGACAAATTCACTATAGAAAAGGCAATCCTCGACGTATTTAAAATTTGCGTGAGTAAAAAATTATTTTTTGGAAAATTTACTATAGAAAAGGCAATCCTCGGCGTATTTAAAATTTTCGACAGCAACAAATTATTATTTGAAAAATTTACTATAGAAAAGGCAATCCTCGGCGTATTTAAAATTTGCGACAGTAAAAAATTATTTTTTTGAAAAATTTACTATAGAAAAGGCAATCCTCGGCGTATTTATAATTTGTGACAGTAAAAAATTATTTTTTGAGAAATTTACTATAGAAAAGGCAAGCCTCGGCGTATTTAAAATTTGCGACAGTAAAAAAATATTATTTTGACAAATTCACTATAGAAAAGGCAATCCTCGGCGTATTTAAAATTTTCGAGAGTAAAAAATTATATTTTTGAAAAATTTACTATAGAAAAGGCAATCCTCGGCGTATTTAAAATTTGCGACAGTAAAAAATTATTTTTTGAAAAATTTAGTATAGAAAAGGCAATCCTCGGCGTATTTAAAATTTGCGACAGTAAAAAATTATTTTTTGAAAAATTTACTATAGAAAAGGCAATCCTCGGCGAATTTAAAATTTGCGACAGTAAAAAATAATTTTTTGAAAAATTTACTATAGAAAAGGCAATCCTCGGCGTATTTAAAATTTGCGACAGTAAAAAATTATTTTTTGAAAAATTTACTATAGAAAAGGCAATCCTCGGCGTATTTAAAATTTGCGACAGTAAAAAATTATTATTTGAAAAATTTACTATAGAAAAGGCAATCCTCGGCGTATTTAAAATTTGCGACAGTAAAAAATATTATGTTTTGAAAAATTTACTATAGAAAAGGCAATCCTCGGCGTATTTAAAATTTGCGACAGTAAAAAATTATTTTTTGAAAAAGTTAATATAGAAAAGGCAATCCTCGGTGTATTTAAAAGTTGCGACAGTAAAAAATTACTTTTTGAAAAATTTACTATAGAAAAGGCAATCCTCGGCGTATTTAAAATTTGCGACAGTAAAAAATTATTTTTTGAAAAATTTACTATAGAAAGGGCAATGGTCTGCGTATTTAAAATTTGCGACAGTAAAAAATAATTTTTTGAAAAATTTACTATAGAAAAAGCAATCCTCGGCGTATTTAAAATTTGCGACAGTAAAAATTTATTTTTTGACAAATTCACTATAGAAAAGGCAATCCTCGGCGTATTAAAAATTTGCGACCGTAAAAAATAATTTTTTGAGAAATTTACTATAGAAAAGCAATCCTCGGCGTATTTAAAATTTGCGACAGTAAAAAATTATTTTTTGAAAAATTGACTATAGAAAAGGCAATCCTCGGCGTATTTAAAATTTGCGACAGTAAAAAATAATTTTTGGAAAAATTTACTATAGAAAAGCAATCCTCGGCGTATTTAAAATTTGCGACAGTAAAAAATTATTTTTTGAAAAATTTACTATAGAAAAGGCAATCCTCGGCGTATTTAAAATTTGCGACAGTAAAAATTTATTTTTTGAAAAATTCACTATAGAAAAGGCAATCCTCGGCGTATTAAAAATTTGCGACCGTAAAAAATAATTTTTTGACAAATTCACTATAGAAATGGCAATCCTCGGCGTATTTAAAATTTGCGAGAGTAAAAAATTATATTTTTGAAAAATTTACTATAGAAAAGGCAATCCTCGGCGTATTTAAAATTTGCGACAGTAAAAAATATTTTTTTGAAAAATTTACTATAGAAAAGGCAATCCTCGCCGTATTTAAAATTTGCGACAGTAAAAAATTATTTTTTGAAAAATTTACTATAGAAAAGGCAATCCTCGGCGTATTTAAAATTTGCGACAGTAAAAAATCATTTTTTGAAAAATTTACTATAGAAAAGGCAATCCTCGGCGTATTTAAAATTTGCGACAGTAAAAAATAATTTTTTGAAAAATTTACTATAGAAAAGGCAATCCTCGGCGTATTTAAAATTTGCGACAGTAAAAAATTATTTTTTGAAAAATTTACTTTAGAAAAGGCAATCCTCGGCGAATTTAAAATTTGCGACAGTAAAAAATTATTTTTTGAAAAAGTTACTATAGAAAAGGCAATCCTCGGCGTATTTAAAATTTGCGACAGTAAAAAATTATTTTTTGAAAAAGTTACTATAGAAAAGGCAATCCTCGGCGTATTTAAAATTTGCCACAGTAAAAAATTATTATTTGAAAAATTTACTATAGAAAAGGCAATCCTCGGCGTATTTAAAATTTGCGACAGTAAAAAATTATGTTTTGAAAAATTTACTATAGAAAAGGCAATCCTCGGCGTATTTAAAATTTGCGACAGCAAAAAATAATTTTTTGAAAAATTCACTATAGAAAAGGCAATCATCGGTATATTTAAAATTTGCCACTGTAAAAATTTATTTTTTGACAAATTCACTATAGAAAAGGCAATCCTCGGTATATTTAAAATTTGCCACAGTAAAAATTTTTTTTTGACAAATTCAATATAGAAAAGGCATATTTAAAATTTGCGACCGTAAAAAATATTATTTTGACAAATTCACTATAGAAAAGGCAATCCTCGACGTATTTAAAATTTGCGAGAGTAAAAAATTATTTTTTGAAAAATTTACTATAGAAAAGGCAATCCTCGGCGTATTTAAAATTTTCGACAGCAAAAAATTATTATTTGAAAAATTTACTACAGAAAAGGCAATCCTAGGCGTATTTAAAATTTGCGACAGTAAAAAATTATTTTTTGAAAAATTTACTATAGCAAAGGCAATCCTCGGCGCATTTAAAATTTGCGACAGTAAAAAATTATTTTTTGAAAAATTTACTGTAGAAAAGGCAATCCTCGGCGCATTTAAAATTTGCGACAGTAAAAAATTATTTTTTGAAAAATTTACTATAGAAAAGGCAATCCTCGGCGTATTTAAAATTTGCGACAGTAAAAAATTATTTTTTGAAAAATTTACTATAGAAAAGGCAATCCTCGGCGCATTTAAAATTTGCGACAGTAAAAAATTATTTTTTGAAAAATTTACTATAGAAAAGGCAATACTCGGCGTATTTAAAATTTGCGACAGTAAAAAATATTTTTTGAAAAATTTACTATAGAAAAGGCAATTCTCGGCGTATTTAAAAGTTGCGACAGTAAAAAATTATTTTTCGAAAAATTTACTATAGAAAAGGCAATCCTCGGCGTATTTAAAATTTGCGACAGTAAAAAATTATTTTTGGAAAAATTTACTATAGAAAGGGCAATCCTCGGCGCATTTAAAATTTGCGACAGTAAAAAATTATTATTTGAAAAATTCACTACAGAAAAGGCAATCCTCGGCGTATTTAAAATTTGCGACAGTAAAAAATTATTTTTTGAAAAATTTACTATAGAAAAGGCAATCCTCGGCGTATTTAAAATTTGCGACAGTAAAAAATTATTTTTTGAAAAATTTACTATAGAAAAGGCAATCCTCGGCGTATTTAAAATTTGCGACAGTAAAAAAATATTATTTTGACAAATTCACTATAGAAAAGGCAATCCTCGGCGTATTTAAAATTTGCGACAGTAAAAAATTAGTTTTTGAAAAATTTTCTATAGAAAAGGCAATCCTCGGCGTATTTAAAATTTGCGACAGTAAAAAATTATTTTTTGAAAAATTTACTATAGAAAAGGCAATCCTCGGCGTATTTAAAATTTGCGACAGTAAAAAATTATTTTTTGAAAAATTTACTATAGAAAAGGCAATCCTCGGCGTATTTAAAATTTGCGACAGTAAAAAATTATTTTTTGAAAAATTTACTATAGAAAAGGCAATCCTCGGCGTATTTAAAATTTGCGACAGTAAAAAATTATTTTTTGAAAAATTTACTATAGAAAAGGCAATCCTCGGCGTATTTAAAATTTGCGACAGTAAAAAAATATTATTTTGACAAATTCACTATAGAAAAGGCAATCCTCGGCGTATTTAAAATTTGCGACAGTAAAAAATTATTTTTTGAAAAATTTACTATAGAAAAGGCAATCCTCGGCGTATTTAAAATTTGCGACAGTAAAAAATTATTTTTTGAAAAATTTACTATAGAAAAGGCAATCCTCGGCGTATTTAAAATTTTCGACAGTAAAAAATTATTTTTTGACAAAGTCACCATAGAAAAGGTAATCCTCGGCGTATTTAAAATTTGCGACAGTAAAAAATTAGTTTTTGAAAAATTTTCTATAGAAAAGGCAATCCTCGGCGTATTTAAAATTTGCGACAGTAAAAAATTATTTTTTGAAAAATTTACTATAGAAAAGGCAATCCTCGGCGTATTTAAAATTTGCGACAGTAAAAAATTATTTTTTGAAAAATTTACTATAGAAAAGGCAATCCTCGGCGTATTTAAAATTTGCGACAGTAAAAAATTATTTTTTGAAAAATTTACTATAGAAAAGGCAATCCTCGGCGTATTTAAAATTTGCGACAGTAAAAAAATATTATTTTGACAAATTCACTATAGAAAAGGCAATCCTCGGCGTATTTAAAATTTGCGACAGTAAAAAATTATTTTTTGAAAAATTTACTATAGAAAAGGCAATCCTCGGCGTATTTAAAATTTGCGACAGTAAAAAATGATTTTTGGAAAAATTTACTATAGAAAAGGCAATCCTCGGCGTATTTAAAATTTGCGACAGTAAAAAATTATTTTGTGAAAAATTTACTATAGAAAAGGCAATCCTCGGCGTATTTAAAATTTGCGACAGTAAAAATTTATTTTTTGACAAATTCACTATAGAAATGGCAATCCTCGGCGTATTTAAAATTTTCGAGAGTAAAAAATTATATTTTTGAAAATTTACTATAGAAAAGGCAATCCTCGGCATATTTAAAATTTGCGACAGTAAAAAATTATTTTTTGAAAAATTTACTATAGAAAAGGCAATCCTCGGCGTATTTAAAATTTGCGACAGTAAAAAATTATTTTTTGAAAAATTTACTATAGAAAAGGCAATCCTCGGCGAATTTAAAATTTGCGACAGTAAAAAATTATTTTTGAAAAATTTACTATAGGAAAGGCAATCCTCGGCGTATTTAAAATTTGCGACAGTAAAAAATTATTTTTTGAAAAATTTACTATAGAAAAGGCAATCCTCGGCGTATTTAAAATTTGCGACAGTAAAAAATTATTTTGTGAAAAATTTACTATAGAAAAGGCAATCCTCGGCGTATTTAAAATTTGCGACAGTAAAAAAACTATTATTTTGACAAATTCACTATAGAAAAGGCAATCCTCGGCGTATTTAAAATTTGCGACAGTAAAAAATTATTTTTTGAAAAATTACTATAGAAAAGGCAATCCTCGGCGTATTTAAAATTTGCGACAGTAAGAAATGATTTTTGGATAAATTTACTATAGAAAAGGCAATCCTCGGCGTATTTAAAATTTGCGACAGTAAAAAATTATTTTGTGAAAAATTTACTATAGAAAAGGCAATCCTCGGCGTATTTAAAATTTGCGACAGTAAAAATTTATTTTTTGACAAATTCACTATAGAAATGGCAATCCTCGGCGTATTTAAAATTTTCGAGAGTAAAAAATTATATTTTTGAAAAATTTACTATAGAAAAGGCAATCCTCGGCGTATTTAAAATTTGCGACAGTAAAAAATTATTTTTTGAAAAATTTACTATAGAAAAGGCAATCCTCGGCGTATTTAAAATTTGCGACAGTAAAAAATTATTTTTTGAAAAATTTACTATAGAAAAGGCAATCCTCGGCGAATTTAAAATTTGCGACAGTAAAAAATTATTTTTTGAAAAATTTACTATAGGAAAGGCAATCCTCGGCGTATTTAAAATTTGCGACAGTAAAAAATTATTTTTTGAAAAATTTACTATAGAAAAGGCAATCCTCGGCGTATTTAAAATTTGCGACAGTAAAAAATTATTATTTGAAAAATTTACTATAGAAAAGGCAATCCTCGGCGTATTTAAAATTTGCGACAGTAAAAAATTATGTTTTGAAAAATTTACTATAGAAAAGGCAATCCTCGGCGTATTTAAAATTTGCGACAGCAAAAAATAATTTTTTGAAAAATTCACTATAGAAAAGGCAATCATCGGTATATTTAAAATTTGCCACTGTAAAAATTCATTTTTTGACAAATTCACTATAGAAAAGGCAATCCTCGGTATATTTAAAATTTGCCACAGTAAATTTTTTTTTTTTTTACAAATTCAATATAGAAAAGGCATATTTAAAATTTGCGACCGTAAAAAATACTATTTTGACAAATTCACTATAGAAAAGGCAATCCTCGACGTATTTAAAATTTGCGTGAGTAAAAAATTATTTTTTGGAAAATTTACTATAGAAAAGGCAATCCTCGGCGTATTTAAAATTTTCGACAGCAACAAATTATTATTTGAAAAATTTACTATAGAAAAGGCAATCCTCGGCGTATTTAAAATTTGCGACAGTAAAAAATTATTTTTTGAAAAATTTACTATAGCAAAGGCAATCCTCTTCGCATTTAAAATTTGCGACAGTAAAAAATTATTTTTGAAAAATTTACTGTAGAAAAGGCAATCCTCGGCGCATTTAAAATTTGCGACAGTAAAAAATTATTTTTTGAAAAATTTACTGTAGAAAAGGCAATCCTCGGCGTATTTAAAATTTGCGACAGTAAAAATTATTTTTTGAAAAATTTACTTATAGCAAAGGCAATCCTCGGCGCATTTAAAATTTGCGACAGTAAAAAATTATTTTTTGAAAAATTTACTGTAGAAAAGGCAATCCTCGGCGCATTTAAAATTTGCGACAGTAAAAAATTATTTTTTGAAAAATTTACTATAGAAAAGGCAATCCTCGGCGTATTTAAAATTTGCGACAGTAAAAAATTATTTTTTGAAAAATTTACTATAGAAAAGGCAATCCTCGGCGCATTTAAAATTTGCGACAGTAAAAAATTATTTTTTGAAAAATTTACTATAGAAAAGGCAATACTCGGCGTATTTAAAATTTGCGACAGTAAAAAATATTTTTTGAACAATTTACTATAGAAAAGGCAATCCTCGGCGTATTTAAAAGTTGCGACAGTAAAAAATTATTTTTCGAAAAATTTACTATAGAAAAGGCAATCCTCGGCGTATTTAAAATTTGCGACAGTAAAAAATTATTTTTGGAAAAATTTACTATAGAAAAGGCAATCCTCGGCGTATTTAAAATTTGCGACAGTAAAAAATTATTTTTTGAAAAATTTCCTATAGAAAAGGCAATCCTCGGCGTATTAAAAATTTGCGACCGTAAAAAATAATTTCTTGAGAAATTTACTATAGAAAAGGCAATCCTCGGTATATTTAAAATTTTCGACAGTAAAAAATTATTTTTTGGCAAATTCACTATAGAAAAGGCAATCCTCGGGGTATTTAAAATTTTCGACAGTAAAAAATTATTTTTTGACAAAGTCACCATAGAAAAGGTAATCCTCGGCGTATTTAAAATTTGCGACAGTAAAAAATTAGTTTTTGAAAAATTTTCTATAGAAAAGGCAATCCTCGGCGTATTTAAAATTTGCGACAGTAAAAAATTATTTTTTGAAAAATTTACTATAGAAAAGGCAATCCTCGGCGTATTTAAAATTTGCGACAGTAAAAAATTATTTTTTGAAAAATTTACTAAAGAAAAGGCAATCCTCGGCGTATTTAAAATTTGCGACAGTAAAAAATTATTTTTTGAAAAATTTACTATAGAAAAGGCAATCCTCGGCGTATTTAAAATTTGCGACAGTAAAAAATTATTTTTTGAAAAAGTTACTATAGAAAAGGCAATCCTCGGTGTATTTAAAAGTTGCGACAGTAAAAAATTACTTTTTGAAAAATTTACTATAGAAAAGGCAATCCTCGGCGTATTTAAAATTTGCGACAGTAAAAAATTATTTTTTGAAAAATTTACTATAGAAAAGGCAATCCTCGGCGTATTTAAAATTTGCGACAGTAAAAAATTATTTTTTGAAAAATTTACTATAGAAAAGGCAATCCTCGGCGTATTTAAAATTTGCGACAGTAAAAAATTATTTTTTGAAAAATTTACTATAGAAAAGGCAATCCTCGGCGTATTAAAAATTTGCGACCGTAAAAAATAATTTCTTGAGAAATTTACTATAGAAAAGGCAATCCTCGGTATATTTAAAATTTGCGACAGTAAAAAATTATTTTTTGGCAAATTCACTATAGAAAAGGCAATCCTCGGCGTATTTAAAATTTGCGACAGTAAAAAATTATTTTTTTGAAAAATTTACTATAGAAAAGGCAATCCTCGTCGTATTTAAAATTTGCGACAGTAAAAAATTATTTTTTGAAAAATTTACTATAGAAAAGGCAATCCTCGGCG